>OY821519.1:165088723-165131223 GCA_963682025.1 Cordilura impudica
TATTATTATTATTATTATTATTATTATTATTATTATTATTTATTATTATTATTATTATTATTATTATTATTATTATTATTATTATTATTATTATTATTATTATTATTATTATTATTATTATTATTATTATTATTATTATTATTATATTATTATTATTATTATTATTATTATTATATTATTATTATTATTATTATTATTATTATTATTATTATTATTATTATTATTATATTATTATTATTATTATTATTATTATTATTATTATTATTATTATTATTATTATATTATTATTATTATTATTATTATTATTATTATTATTATTATTATTATTATTATTATTATTATTATTATTTATTATTATTATTATTATTATTATATATTATTATTATTATTATTATTATTATTATTATTATTATTATTATTATTATTATTATTATTATTATTATTATTATTATTATTATTATTATTATTATTATTATTATTATTATTATTATTATTATTATTATTATTATTATTATTATTATTATTATTATTATTATTATTATTATTATTATTATTATTATTATTTATTATTATTATTATTATTATTATTATTATTATTATTATTATTATTATTATTATTATTATTATTATTATTATTATTATTATTATTATTATTATTATTATTATTATTATTATTATTATTATTATTATTATTATTATTATTATTATTATTATTATTATTATTATTTATTATTATTATTATTATTATTATTATTATTATTATTATTATTATTATTATTATTATTATTTATTATTATTATTATTATTATTATTATTATTATTATTATTATTATTATTATTATTATTATTATTATTATTATTATTATTATTATTATTATTATTATTATTATTATTATTATTATATTATTATTATTATTATTATTATTATTATTATTATTATTATTATTATTATTATTATTATTATTATTATTATTATTATTATTATTATTATTATTATTATTATTATTATTATTATTATTATTATTATTATTATTATTATTATTATTATTATTATTATTATTATTATTATTATTTATTATTAATTATTATTATTATTATTATTATTATTATTATTATTATATTATTATTATTATTATTATTATTATTATTATTATTATTATTATTATTATTATTATTATTAATTATTTATTATTATTATTATTATTATTAATTATTATTATTATTATTATTATTATTATTATTATTATTATTATTATTATTATTATTATTATTATTATTATTATTATTATTATTATTATTATTTTATTATTATTATTATTATTATTTATTATTATTATTATTATTATTATTATTATTATTATTATTATTATTATTATTATTATTATTATTATTATTATTATTATTATTATTATTATTATTATTATTATTATTATTATTATTATATTATTATTATTATTATTATTTATTATTATTATTATTATTATTATTATTATTATTATTATTAATTATTATTATTATTATTATTATTATTATTATTATTATTATTATATTATTATTATTATTATTATTATTATTATTATTATTATTATTATTATTATTATTATTATTATTATTATTATTATTATTATTATTTATTATTATTATTATTATTTATTATTATTATTATTATTATTATTATTATTATTATTATTATTATTATTATTATTATTATTATTATTATTATTATTATTATTATTATTATTATTATTATTATTATTATTATTATTATTATTATATTATTATTATTATTATTATTATTATATTATTATTATTATTATTATTATTATTATTATTTTATTATTATTATTATTATTATTATTATTATTATTATTATTATTATTATTATTATTATTATTATTATTATTATTATTATTATTATTATTATTATTATTATTATTATTATTATTATTATTATTATTATTATTATTATTATTATTATTATTATTATTATTATTATTATTATTATTATTATTATTATTATTATTATTATTATTATTATTAATTTATTATTATTATTATTATTAATTATTATTATTATTATTATTATTATTATTATTATTATTATTATTATTATTATTATTATTATTATTATTATTATTATTATTATTATTATTATTAATTATTATTATTATTATTATTATTATTATTATTATTATTATTATTATTATTATTATTATTATTATTATTTATATTATTATTATTATTATTATTATTATTATTATTATTATTATTATTATTATTATTATTATTATTATTATTATTATTATTATTATTATTATTATTATTATTATTATTATTATTATTATTATTATTATTATTATTATTATTATTATTATTATTATTATTATTATTATTATTATTATTATTATTATTATTATTATTATTATTATTATTATTATTATTATTATTAATTATTATTATTATTATTATTATTATTATTATTATTATTATTATTATTATTATTATTATTATTATTATTATTATTATTATTATTATTATTATTATTATTATTATTATTATTATTATTATTATTATTATTATTATTATTATTATTATTATTATTATTATTATTATTATTATTATTATTATTATTATTATTATTATTATTATTATTATTATTATTATTATTATTATTATTATTATTATTATTATTATTATTATTATTATTATTATTATTATTATTATTATTATTATTATTATTATTATTATTATTATTATTATTATTATTATTATTATTATTATTATTATTATTATTATTATTATTGTTATTATTATTATTATTATTATTACTATACATAGTATATTGGTACTGTTTAAGGGTCGACGTTCTTAAACAAAAAACACGGTTCTTTTTTATTTTGTAAATTTCTAAAATTTTAGTTCTTTATTTTCATGAGTCAAAATAGTTTTCACAATTATTAGTTTCTTTTGTATTTTTTTTATATATACTTTTTAATTCAATGCTTTGGTTTTATTTTAATTTGTTGTAATTTGCTGCCACTGTTAACTGTAAAAATTTCTCTTCACTGATCAAGATTTTAAATTACTTGTGTGATGTTCAAAGGTTTTAACTAGTGTGTCTTATATTAAAATATGTACAACTTAGTAAGTGAACACACATGATAAATAAAAAGAGAGCAATTATCTTTTAGATTAGTGATGGGTGAAAACAGTGACGGCAAATTTGAATGAAGTTGGGGCATCTCTAAACATTATCCCCCCCATGATGTGGTGTGATGATTACCATCTTGGTATGGTGGGTCCAGAAAATATATAACCCAGAGCAGTTTTTCAGTGCAGACACGACAGCCATATTCATTTTGACAATTCTTGAGACGATGTGATCTGGTTAAACAAGTTGTGCAATAACTCTTCGTGACAACGGTCTTGTATCGCTGATAGCCGTTACTGTGTAGAAACTTTGGACAGCTTTTTTTTGAGCGTGGTCAGAATCACAAGTGGCGCAGCAAAAATGCCACCTTGGTCGTCTATGAGGATTTTTGGTTATCATGTCTGGAATTATACGAAAAAGAAGTAATTAGAATTTCAATAGATAGTAAATGAGATAATGGATTCAAAATAACATCACGATTTTTGTGATGGGTCGTGTGCAGGTCCCATTAGCAGTGCGTATATCGACAACTCTAGTGTTTTGGTCATCTCCTGGGTAAGTTTTAGTTATTCGACCCAATTCCCATTAATTGGGTGGCAAGTTGTTGTCTTTGATGACTACGAGATCGTTGATCATGACATTTTGTTTGGATATTTCCATTTATATCTGCGATGTAGCTCTGCGAGATATTCAGATTTCCATCTTTGGCAAAATGAATGGTAGATTATTCGAAGGCGCTTCCAGCGGTTTGCAAGGGTCAGATTTTCATTTGACGAATCTGGTTCAACTGGAGCCATGAGCGGGGTGCCAATAAGAAAGTGTCCTGGGGTCAATGGGGTCAAATCGTTAGGGTCATCGCTAGCAGGACTTAAGGGTCTAGAATTGAGGCAAGATTCGATTCGGGTCAAAATAGACAGCTCTTCAAATGTGAATTTGGGATTATTTTGGATTATTTTTCGTAAATGGGTTTTGAATGACTTTACGCAGGCCTCCCAGAGTCCGCCCATATGTGGGGCACCGGGAGGTATGAAATTCCAATTGATGTTTTGATGACTGTAGTGACGAATCAATTGATTTTGAATGGTCTTGATGAATTCAATTCTATCCTTTTTGATGAGTTCTGCAGCTCCGACGAAATTTGTTCCATTATCGGAATAAATATTGGCTGAACAACCACTTCTGCCAATAAAGCGGGAAAATGCGGCTAGAAAGGCGTGGGTCGACAAGTCACTGGCTGGTTTTATATGAACAGCTTTAGTTGTGAAGCATACAAAAATGCAAACATACCCTTTGGTGATGAGACATGCTCGGCCAGTAAAGTTTCGAATGTCGAATGGTCCAGCATAATCTACGCCCACGTCGAATGGTCTTGAAAGTGTAGTTCGTTCGGGCGGTAAAGATGCCATATTTTGACTTTGTGTCTGTTTTTTATATAAAACACACGTTTTGCAATTGTTGATGACGTTTTTGACTAGGGGTCGTAATCTAAATATCCAATATTCTGTTCGAAGAATTCGAATCATGAGTTGATTTCCGCCATGCAAAGTTATTTTGTGTGTAAATTCGGTAATCAATCGGGTCAATTTTGAATCGTAAGGGAGCAATATTGGATGGCGCTCGTTATATGTAAGAGCTGGTGATTGAACGAGATGACCATTAGCCCGAATTATACTTATTCGATCCATGAATGGATTTAAAGTCAAAAGTTTGCTAGTAGTGGAGATTTTAGCTTTGATTTTCAAATTTCGATATTCATCAGGAAAGCTTTGTTGTTGGGTCAATATGAAGAGGCGATTTTTGACCGAATTTATTTCATCTCTTGTTATTTCGGTTGATGAGATTCTAAGTTCGGTCCTTGATGCTCCAGTGTTTCTCCAGAATCGTAAAGCGTACGCAATTACTCGATATGCGCGGGATAATGATGAAAAGCAATTTAAAGGGTCTTCATGAGTTATAGTTGTGAAGACTTTAATAGGTTTCGCTTCAATAGTTGTGTCATACGGAGATATTGGTATTGGCCATTGATTTTTTGGTAATTTTAACCAAGAGGGTCCAAACGACGACAAGTTATTAGTTTGAAGTTCCTCTGATGTACAGCCTCTGCTTGCGACGACTGCAGGGTTTTCCTTGGATTCGACATGTTGGCAGTTTTGAATTCAAAACCTTTTGTACAATTTCTGAAACTCGATTTCACACAAAGGTATTCCAGGTACATGGTGGTTTCTTTAACCAGGATAACACAATTGTAGAGTCTGTCCAAAATTATGTCTTCAAATTGGGGATCTGTAGATTGGATAGAATCCCCATAGCCAAATTTGCTAATAAGACAGATCCAAACAGTTCTAACCTTGAAAGAGATACTTTTTTGAGAGGGCAACTCGAGTCTTTGAGGCTAAAAGAAATGAGTGTACATTGTTGTCATCAAGTTGAATTCGGATGTACAGCGTTGCTGCGTAAGCCTTTTCTGAGGCGTCGCTAAATCTGTGAATTTCTATTTCACAGTAGGGGCTATAATGAATCCAACGGGGTATTTTAATGATATTAATGGAAGGAAAATTTTTGATGAATTTTTGCCATTTTATATGGGCAAGGGGTTTTAAAATGTCATCCCAATCTATTTTGGCTAGCCATATCTGTTGCATGATTAATTTGCCATCTACGATAATTGGAGCTAGCCATCCGCAAGGGTCAAAGAATTTAGCTATTGTAGATAATACTTCGCGTTTTGTAAAAGTTTGTTTTAATTCGACATCTGGAGCTGTAAAGGTGAATGAGTCTGATGAAATATTCCATTTTATCCTGAGCGTTTTGTTCCAGAATTTTCAGATAAGTTTAGCCAATCTACAGGTAAAAGTGTTTGGTGTGGCAAATCCTGGATAACTCGTAGGTCGTTAGAAGTCCATTTCATTAGATCAAAACCCGCTGATTTTAAAACGGTGGTTAGCTCTTTTCTGGATCCGATGGCATCTGACAAGGTGTGACCGCCGGTTAGAACGTCATCCACATACATGTTTTGTTGTAAAATTTTCGAAGCTAGAGGGTGTGTCGATTTTATATCTTCAGCGAGTTGCAAAAGGGTTCTGATGGCCAGGAATGGGACACAATTGACTCCGAAGGTAACGGTGAGTTGTTCAAAATCTTCGATAGGGTCATTCTCAGATTTTCGGAACAGGATGTTCTGATAATTGGTTTGGGTCGGGTCTATTAGTATTTGCCGGTACATTTTTGTGATGTCGGCGTTAAATACGTAACCTTAAAATCTCCACTTTGATATCAGTAGAACAAGGTCTTGCTGAAGAATGGGTCCTGGATATAAAATGTCATTAAGACTATTCTTGTTTGACGTCGGGCTGGAGGCATTAAAAACCACTCTCAGTTTTGTGGTCAAACTGTCTGGTTTTATTACTGCGTGATGCGGCTGGTAATAATTTGGAGCCTTATTTATATCCGAGGGAAAGATTTTTCTCATATGTCCCAACTCAATGTATTCTAATATGACCTGATTGTAATGTTCTTTAAGGTCCGGTTTTTAGTTTAGCATGCGCTCCATTCTCAAATACTGGGCCATGGCTATGTTTCGAGAAGTTCCAATTTCTTCTCCTTTTTTAAAGGGCAGGGTAACAATATACCTTCCCATGTCGTTCTACACTATGGTAACAATATACCTTCCCATGTCGTTTCTACTCGTTGTAGATTTGAAATTGTTTTCACAATATGTGTCCTCCTCTGACCTCAAAATTTGTTTTGGGGTTTCCACCACCTCCCAAAAGCGTGTGAGGATTTGGTCAAGGGACGGTCCATTATATAGTGAAGTAGTGGTTGAGTTTTGAGTCGATTTTTTGATTGGTCCCCCCACAATCCAGCCAAATACTGCTTTTGTGCCAAAAGGGATCCAATTGATTTCATAGCTGTCTCCATACAATAAATAGAGGGTCCTAAATCGAGGCCAATTAAAGGTCGACGTTTATGAAGGTTGATTGAGATCCAGGGTCGATGATAGCTCTTGCCTTGAATCTCTGTGCATTGGTTTCGATTTGGACTATGGCAGTGAACAGCAAAGTTTCTCGATCTAGTGGGCTTGATAAGGATCGTTTGTCTTTCTAAAGGGTCAAGGATGTGAGACTCGCGCTCGTACTGGGTCGTTCATCTTGTTGATTTTGTACCAAATTGGAAGATTGGGATTCAGATGGCTTGTGCAACAATGTGTTATGTCTTTGTTTACACAACCTGCAGCTAAATTTACTGGGACATTCCTTGACACTATGATCGACAGAAAGACAATTATAACATGAATTTGTGACTTTGACTACGTGAATTCGGTCATTAACATTTTTTTTCTAAAAATTTGGGGCAAGATCGAAGGTAATGTGACTCTTAACAATGTTGACACTTGTGACTTTATTTTGAAAATTATTATTTGGCTTAGAAGCAAAGTTATTTTTGGGTCGATTTTCAGATGGTGGCAAATTTGTTTGAAAGGAGTGTACACGTTTTTCTTTGGGGCATATTTTAAATTTTCGGGTTTGGGCTGACTATATTTATCCTTGGAAGATTTGATATTTCCGACTGATTCTAAAGTTTTGAATTTATGGGTCAAAAATTTGTCGATTCATTCGACTTTGGAACTTCTGCGCAATCTTCTCCGGAATTTTCAAACTCTTGCACGAGTGATCTGGGAAGCTTTTGTAAACAAATAAATATTAGGAATGATTCCCACGTTGTTGTGTCAATGCCTAGTGTATCTAGAGATGGCCGGGAATCATTAATTGTCCTTTGTAATTTTTTGATTGAAGCACCAGAGTCAATAGAGGCGTGTGGTAAATCTAAAATAATTTTGTACTGTTCATTTACCTGCATCCATTTATTTTCGTAGCGGTCCATCAAATTTTTCCAGGCTAGAATAAAACCATCGTTGGTTAAAGGGACGTGAGAAATTATATCACTGGCTTCACCTCCTGTTTTTTGTTATAAATGAAACAGTTTTTCATCATTGCTAACCCTGGAATTATTTATATAGATGGCTGTAAAGAGATCCCGAAAACTGGGCCATAATTTGCAATCCCCATAAAAAGTGTCTGTATCGCAGGGTGACAACCTTATAAATGAAGCCTCATTGTCTAGGGTCAAGCTTGATTGACGTTCTGGTTTTTCAGTGGTGGTGTTGTATATGCAAGAATTTAAGCATTAATTGAGGACAGACAATTTTTATATACCGATAGGGTCTTACGGTATCGTTCCCGTAACTTGGTTTTATCAATGGGCTTATCTTTTTCATCTTCTGCATCCCTACACTCCTCATATGATCGCTTGACTTGTGTCCAAAGCGATTCCAATTTCACACGAAGAATTTCCAACGCATGGCAATTGTTTTCGATTTGAGCTTCAGCTTGTAGACTTTCAAAATCGAATAAGTCATTTGTACAATTAACGAATTTATTTAATGACATTTTGTACAAAATTTTTATTTAAATTTATTTAATTAAATTTCAAAAAAAAATTTTTAATTGATGTGGGTAAATTAAATTTCAAAAAATAACTGGGTTAAATTTGCCTGCTAGCGATAAAAAATTAGAGTCGTAAATATTGAGTCCAAATTCGTAATAATTTTTAAAAAATTGTTGTTGATTTTAAGTTGCAAAAACAGCAAAAAATAACTATTAGTTTGTGGGGTCTTTTGATGTGTAAATTACACAACCAGATTTTATAGTTGGTTACGTTTGTCACCAGCTATACACATAAACAAGAATAGAGAGTGAGGTCTCTACTTTTGCGTTGAAGTCTTGTTATGTATGTTGTGCGTGTTGTTAATGTGGTAAAGTAAGAGAAACTTCTCATCTAGTTACTGTTTGTGTTGTAAATACTTATGTGCTTTTTTTCTTGTGGTGACGTTGATGTAATTAACTGCTGCTGCTAGTTTGCTGTTTTTAATGATGTTAATGATGAAGATGATGCTGCTAATTAAGATGATGGTGAAGGTATTGATGATGCTTATGTTGAATTTTTTTTTTGAAGATGATGATGGTGGGGTCCGTTAATTTTTGCAGTCACTTTAATATTGTTTCTTTCAAGGTTATAGTTTTTGAAGTTTTTTTTCCAATAACCTTGAATATCAATTTGAATGTCACTTCACTTATAATTTTTTAACAAATTTACAAAAAAATTATCCGGTTCGTGAGGATCATATGTTTAAGGGTCGACGTTCTTAAACAAAAAACACGGTTCTTTTTTATTTTGTAAATTTCTAAAATTTTAGTTCTTTATTTTCATGAGTCAAAATAATTTTCACAATTTTTAGTTTTTTTTGTATATTTTGTTATATATAATTTTTAATTCAATGTTTTGGTTTTATTTTAATTTGTTGTAATTTGCTGCCAGTGTTCACTGTAAAAATTTCTCTTCACTGATCAAGGTTTTAAATTACTTGTGTGATGTTCAAAGGTTTTAACTAGTGTGTCTTATATTAAAATATGTACAACTTAGTAAGTGAACAAACATGATAAATAAAAAGAGAGCAATTATCTTTTAGATTAGTGATGGGTGAAAACAGTGACGGCAAATTTGAATGAATGATATTCAATGATATTCTATTCTCTATACTAAATTTAAACTAATCTTATACTATTGTATACTGCATTCTGTACATGTGAAACTCTGTTTAACAACGACGCTTTATTGGCTTGTTATGAGGAATTTGAACAAGCTTTGCGATATAAATTCCGCGACAGATTTTACATGTTGCAAGTCATGACTCATGCGGCTGATATTCCCAATAGATTAACCGACTGTCGTCAACGATTTGAATTCTTGGGAGATGCTGTATTGGATTATTTGATAACAAGGAATTTGTCTAAAGACCCAAGGTGGCATTCACCTGAAGCTTTAACCGTCTTAGTTATCAATACCATATTTGCGTTATTAGCTGTAAGGCATGAATTCAGGTTTAAACGAACTTATTGACCGTTTTGTGCGTATTCATACGGAATAAGGTCGTAGTATAAGTGACGAGGTTAATAATAATATTGTTAATAATATTATGTCTGAAGAGGAATGCGATGATGCTGAAGGCGTTGATGAACCAAAGGCATTAAGTGATATTTACGAGTCTGTTGCAGGCGCGATATTTTTGTATGTCGATTATGGATGGCAATCGAACTTTAGTCGCGTTGAACAAAAGTAACGAAACTGAGATGCAAATTGAAATTAAGTACGGCAACTTTCTTCATTTGCCCAAAAGTTATCGGTAATGCTATTTTGACAGTTAGCAACTGAAAATAAATGTAAACACTCAAACAATTTTATGCAAACAAGCAAGAAAAAAGTTAATTAAGGTATGACCTGTGGTTCAAGCCCACAAAAAGAAAGTTTTTTAAAAGTGCTGTGGCTCAGTTGTTTATCAATTGATCAACTTTGGGTTTTGTACGTGAAAGTAGACGTAATTTTCTAACTTTTTCCGTACTTGTTAGAAAGATAATTTACTCTAGATTATGGTCTAGTAATTAATTTAATTGAAACGCAATTAATTATATCAAAATTTATTGAAAAATTATTTTTTTTTGATAATTTTTACATATAAATTCATATTTGAATTTTCAACTCAATGCGCATCCAGAAAGCATTGTCCGATTTGGCTCAAATTTCGCGCACTAAAGTTTTGGATCCAATGTCAGAATAATCCGACCCGCATGTCTTGAAATTCCAAAAAAATATTTGGCTGTCACTCTAATATACATATACATAGCTCTGTAACTCCAAAAATAATTTGAATTTAAAAAAAGAAGAAAACATTTATGACAAAACAAAACAAAATCGAAACAAAGTTTTTTAACTGCAGGTCATAAAATTAAAATAAATAAAATAATTAGTTCACAGACCAACAAGATGTTGTATATTAGTTATTGTAACAATATGGCAACCATCCAAAAAATGTAACAATCAACACCATGTAATAAGTACTAAAACGATGACAAATAATTATCAATTTGAAGAGATTGAGAAGATTGAAGCATTATGCTAGCTACACACGAGGCAACCGGTTGAAGCAATGGTTGTAGCAACAATGATACACACGTAGCAACGGTTGCCTCAATTAGCCAGAAATATCAAAAAGTTTTGATATTTTGTGTTGGTTGAGGTTAATAAAATTTGTTAATAAAATCCTTAACTAAAATCCACGAAACATTTTATTTATTAATAATAAGGACAGCTTATTACATGGTGTCAGAAGTAGGATTGTATCAATTAAAATAAAATTAATTAAATTATACTGTCAAATAAATTTACGTTTGACTAATTGCCAGAAAGAATGCATGCCATTCGTGTATATGTACTACAAAACGTACTTTGAGTGTTGGTTAAAAATTTTTGAAGAAATTTGATATCCAATTCATTGGAACGTCAGAAATACAATTTAATAAATATTTTTTGTTTATATTTCGGATAATTTTGTGAAAATGACATCACACGGTCGCGTCCCGGTTGTACTGGATTGTGCGAATCTAACTTATGTACATGATAGCAACAGGTGAAAATGATGATAATGAACTGAAAATAATAGCAACATATTTTGGCTAATTGGTCCTCATGCGATGGAAATTGACAACACGTTTTTTCCGGAAATCAAAAATTCAAAGCTGGAAATGCCGGAAACCGAAATATGGTACCAGACGCACAAGCAGCACAACAACAACCATAATCAGCACCACAACTACCACAAGCAGCACAACAACGACCACATGGGTCGATTCAACGTACACTTGATCAAATTCTGATTGCCTTTGACCAATATTGTATTCCACAACAATTGAATCATTTAAATTTTACACGTTGCTCGTTCTGTGAATTTAAAATTGAACTAAACAAATTCAGTTCTGTAAATTAAATTGTGCTTGTGCACCACCTTACCAAGAACGAATGCTCCAAGATCGAATAATCATCATACAAATACAATTAAAACTTTTAGATGGAAATAACGATACCCTACAAAAAGTTATCATAATTTGCAAGGCATTCGATGCGGCAAATGTGAACAAAGAGTTGCCTGACAAAAATACTGTTCAACAGGTATACATCATCACAACTCAAATTGGTGAAATCAATGCTGGCACGCGTCGTTGCTACAACTCTGCAAGGACTTTACGCCATCACATTTAAGGGTTTGCAAAGCTAATGGAGCAACTTATCGGGCATGCGGAACACAAGGACATTACCAAAAAATTTTGTAAAAAATCAAAGTCAAAGCAAATAGAAAACAAAAAGGCAAACTACCCATGCGCACTGAACTGGAATAATTACGAATCGATTTAAGAAACTGTGTCAGCGTAGTTTCACACATTTGTATTTCTTGTGTATTATCTTCCAACATCATAAAAAGTCCATCAATAATATCAAATAGATAACCATATTATTTTCTGGTATAGCACTCACAATCGAAATCCAGGATATAACATATTGTCGCACAATATAATTCTTTATATAAATGCGTTCCTTTAGATTGAAAGTTTGTGAAGATTCTATAACAATATCTTTAAGTGAACGATCCAACCGGAATAGGCCACAAGACGCCAGAAGCAAATAAATCGGGAAAAAATGGTATAATGGAGGGATGTGCCACAAGGATCACACGCAAAATACCGGACACGTAAGTCTTGATCGTTTAAACAAATTAGAATCGGACAACCGAATTCACTGACATATTTTGAAGAATCCTAAAGAAACAAGAAAAATTAACTTGAATTCTTAATTTAATTAATTACTTACCTTTCCTAAATCAAAACTTGTAGCCGCCAAACCAATTGAACCTCCCTTTATTTTATTAGAATCCCGGGAGGAGTAAAATCATTGGACAACACCTCTACAAGTTTTAGCGTTTGGGCAGTTATTTTTCATATTAAACTCTTTAACCATTCTGTGTGCGATATCACTTGAATCATTTAAATAATCAGCTTGTTTTTAAATATATATGTATAAAGCATTAACGTTATTTATGTCTATATTTTTGTATATTTTAACAATACATATGAGTTAACACTTCACAATTAATTTCACTTTCGGACAGCCAATAATGAATAATACCCGGTAATTCACAAATATTGCTGTTTAACGAAAAAAAATTAAAAAAAACAACTCTACAACAGCAACAATGACAGTCATATGTTTTTCAAATAGAAAAAACTGTGTTAGTACAAAAGTGTGTTAGTACAAAAATTGTTTATGTGTCAGTTTCGGTCATTCATTTCGTGTAGGGTGTTATACATAGTTCGCCAGCACATCGTCTTCTTTTAGTAATTGGTATTAAAAGGTGATCGTTTCCATCGAATCGAAGTGTAGTATCCACTGAGTCTTCGTCATGTCGTCTTTTGGGTATTGGAGGACATCCACTTCGTTTTGGTTTTTTACCCTAATGTTTGCAGTAGTAAATTGACGTCTAAACTCTAATTGACTCATTTTACCCCTTTCAACCAATGTAGCTGCCAAGCATTTTGTACACAAACGTCGAGTAGCCTAGTGAAAATACTGCTACACCATTTCTTTCCTCGATACCCACTTCGATTAAGGCTCATTTTGATCCAAGCGATCAACTCCGGCCATGTTCTTGTTGTACTCAGCTACAACATATGGGCGTTGAACGGTTATTTTTTCCTTTCCTCTTTTGAATGTCGAAGCGCCTTGGATAACGGATTAAAGCTGAAGGCTGTAGGCTGAAGGCGACTTTCTCATATGTATATCAATATCTTTCTTAATTATTTTTTTATCAGTCAATGGGCAAGATTTTGGTATGCGGGTTTCCCGTATGGTACCGTTAGCTGAGTATCCGCGTTTTTTTAAATAATGTAGCAGAGGAAAGCTTGTAAATTTCGCATTCGGTCAGAAAAAATCAACAATCATAGTTATCAAAGGAGCAGCATATTTCCCAAAGTATTGATCATATTGTTTGTTTGAACGTCGATTTTCACCTTGATAAATTTCAAAACGAATCAAATATCCACTTGTTCGACGAAGAGACCAAAGTTTCTAGCCAAATAGCAACGGTTTTCCTTTTATATATTGCATCCGTGTTTTCCAAAATAAGATGTCATACTTTCACCATATGACAGATTTTGTTCTGGATGGAAATTTTTCAACATATTGGCTTTTAGGTGATCTGTGATCGGTCGAAGCTTCCACATTTTGTCCCCATCATAATTTTTTTTGCTGTGTCTTTAAAGTGAAGACAATTGCATATCTCAACAAAACGGTCCCGACGCATACTATTATAAACAAAATCAATTTAAAATCATCATCAGTACACCACATATCTCTAAATCTAGTTGGACCGTTGCATCCCGTCACCAATATAATGCCAATAAAAGTACGCAGCTCTTCTTTGGTAATGTGTGTTTTTTTCCTATAAAAACTGCATATTCGTTTGATTTATTTACAATGTGAATCAAATTATCATCGAAGAATTTCTCGAAATGCTCATGTGGCTCAAAATAACGACAGTCATCACAATTGCCTTGAGAAAAGATTGGAATCGAAGCGATGGAGTTGCTATTTACCCAAGTGAAGTGCGTTTCTCTGATGGATGATGGTAAGAGGCATATCGAAACTTTAGGAGTCACCTTTTTTATGGATATTGAGGATGACGCGGATTCAGATACTGTGCTATTGTCTAGCAAACCAATTGATAAATTTGCATCAGAGTTATTTATAACGTCTACTAAGGCTTCTGATATATTGTTATCGTCATTTGCGTTGGAGCCAACATTAAAGCTTAAACGTCGGCCATCTTTAAAGACGATTTCGCAATTGGATATAAGGTGACCGGCACAAACATAATCCGGAATTCTACCCTCATCCTCTCCAGCATCGTCTTCGCCGCCTATATCACCATTATTCTGTGGTGGTTCGATAAAAATCTTCCCTTGACTTAATGTCAAATTTCTGAAAAAATACATTTAATATTTTAAAAAATGTATTTCCTGAGAAAAATTTACACAATAACTTATTTACAAAAAATATAAATAGTTCATGGAAAATAGGCTAAACCGACCTTTTTCTTTTATTTATTTTATGCACAAATTAAATAGCACTATTTTCTTATATAAATATCACACAAAATAATCTCTTAATACATCACAAACATAACAAATATATAACATGCTTTTTCCATAATCCATTTTTCGCTATTTCACAACTTTATATTTTGAACTTTTTAAATAGAACCTCGCGCTTTCTAACACAAAACATAAGTATCGTTGCTTTTTATGTAGCCGTACTTCGCGTTACCATATGGGTGCGTCCGGTCAATTTAGGTTAAGAATACCAAAACTATTTTTATTTATGCGCCGTCTTTTTTTGTGGCAGCGATTGAAAGCCTTTTCAGTAGGGTTATCAGAATTTCGGCGTAATGGTGGTATTAACCATGCCGGTCCACATATCCTTTCTCGTGCAATGTGAGCGCAACAACTTTAATGATTGTGCCATCCACGCATCCACACACACAACGGAATCCACCCATCATAAAAAACTTTTCAGCAGTACCACTGACGTCATCGGGCCACCGTACTGTGTTTTGAAATAAAACGTCTATTACAACGTCGACAACTCTATGGATGGTTCTGCAAACTGTTGATTTTGCAAAACCATGCATAGCTGCAACTCCATGGTACTGGCAACCATTTCCGAGCCAATGAAAGCACAGTAGCACTTGATTTTTAGCCGATAAAAAAATATCTGCGCTGTGTATTGTGCTCTAATTGTTCTAAAATCTTATCTAAAATGAAATCAACTTGGATTTGATTTAAATGAAAGCACTCTTTAAAATTAAAGTTTTGTAGTCCCGAAAAATTAATTCGGGTTCAATAATTTTTTGCTCTAACCGCGTCTTCACTATCGTCGAACAAAAACTCACGTCTTAACATTTTGAAAGCTTCACTAGTTATAACAATATGAATTTGTAAAGCGATCGTTTACCTTGCAAATTTTTGACAAACTTATTAAAACTTGCTTTGCAAAAATAGAATTTACAGTTTTTGTGGAGAGAAACAGCATAATTATTTGCAAGGTCTTTGCAAAATACACTTTTCAATATCAACTTTGCATTTTGTACAAGAGAACGTACGTGTAACAGAAATTTCAAAGAGAATATAAAAAAGACTTTGCAAATTACTCTTATCATTTTCAACTTATCACATTTTATAGTTCTGAGGAACATAAAGTTTTACAAATTGACGAAAAAAATGATAAGAGCAAAGTGAAAAGTTGATAAGTTGTTTTGTGGAATAGGGTCCAGGACCAGTTTTCCGCGAATTCCAATTCTTCATAGTATTGAAAGGAGTTTTGTGTGTGATATTGTATCGAAAACCTTACTAAAATCAATAAATGGTACTAGACAGTGTTTACCTTACTGAGGGCATTATTTATGGTATCAGCATATACCATAATTTATTTATATTTTTATATTTCTGGAAACTGTATTGGTTTGGGTTTATTATTCTCTATTTTTTTATGAATGAATTTAGTCTTTATGCCCTCCACACCAGTGTGCAGAAGGTATATACATATGTTTGTCATTACATTTGTAATAATTAGAAAAAAAATTAGGACCCCATAAAATATATATTCGTGATCCTTATAACAAGCGGAGCTGTTACAGCGATGTCCATCTATGGAAGTCAATAACACGCCCCTAAAAGTTTACTATATAAAATCATCAAAATCAGTTCATTCATTCGAGATATCATTAAAAGGTAAAAAAGTCTAGAAAAAATATGAAGTTTTTATATTGTCCTTGTTACCGTTTCTGTTATACTTAATTTTGTATTTTTATGTCATAGCTATACTTGTTGTTGTTTGTGTGGTCGTTGTTTTGCTTCATGGGTGTGTATGTATGGTTATAATATAAAAAATATCACCAACATCAAAAATAAAATAATGATAAAGAACCTGGTTACTAATAAAAAATTAATAGTGTAAATTTACTAAAGAAATGTGTAATATGTGTACATACATATTTTAAAGTTTTTATATTTTTATTCCCACCACATCAGTGTGCAGAGGGTATATATAAATTTATCATTGCATTTGTATAAGTAGAAAAATCTGGACCCCATAATATATATACATATATTCGTGATCATAATAGCAAGCGGAGTTGATATAGCTATGTCCATCTGTGGAAATCACGATCACGCCCTCAATAGACCAGTTGAGAAGCTAACTTTTAATAGAAATAAGTCATTGACATCCTGAAAAGGTTGTTGTTCAAAATCGTTCAAATCGGTTTAATAAGTCCAGAGATGTCAATGAAAAACTGAAAAAGGGCTTAAAAAAATATCATTTTTCTAAAAAAATATCATTGTTTTTAAACCAACCTAAATGGAGTCTTGCTTAAGTGTAGGCCAGCAATAACTTTTGCTTGTGTACTTTTTGAATTATCTTGCAATGTCTGAAATCAGCCAGTCACATGCCCGGACAAATAGGCGAGTGTTTGATGTTCACCATATTCAGTTGAAAATAATCCAAAACACGTCAACAATATTATATTTAAGCCGTGCTTATATTTTAAATTTGATTTTAAATTTGCCCATCAGTTAGAGAGATATCGTGCAAGTTTTGAAAAATAGAACAATAAAAAAAAAAGTTTTTTTGTCCTTTAAAAATTCACAGAAGTAAAAAATGCGACATAGATCACAGGTTTGGTATAAAAACATTTAGTTAAACATATTTCGAATGCAGTGCACCTTACGTCATTGTAATCGGTGCATTACTTTTGATTTTGTTCTCAATTTAGTGAGAAAACTCAATTGATAAAAGTCGCGATTTCTATACAAAAATAAAATTTTTTTCCTTCACTTCAAAATGAGGTACCTTCACTTAATTGTGAATAAAAGCGAAACGCGTTATCGATTTTTATTATCTATGTCTTATTTTGTTCATAGGTTATGCAGCTTTACGTGAAAGTAATAAGACTTTATACACTTTCCAGTTTTGGATTTTTCATGATATTTTTTTTTTTTTGCTTAAACAACCATTACTCAGCCGTTTTTTGGTGATTTTTTTTAAATTTGATGGTTTTTAAAAGGTAACAATTACATCTTTAAAAAAATCAATTTTGAAAATCACTGCTTATACGCATTCTAAAAATTTAATTTTGTTCTTGTTATTGTTTTTGTATATCATAAAAGCAAATTCATTTTGCAACACAGCATGTTTATACACATGCTAGAACGTTCAATTTTGTTATTGTTATTGTAAAAACAATTTTAGTTTGCTTTTACGTTAACACAGCATTAATAATTTCCTTAGTCGAACGACCATGAAATATTGCAGTCATAGCGTCATCACTTCGAACAAATAATTTTATGCCAATAACCTTCATTAATGCTGAGTTAAATAAATGATAATTTTATAAAATTAGTATATATGTATGAAAATTTAAAAATAAAGTGTCATTATTGTTTTACAACCAAAACGTGGAATTTCAATCAAAGGAGAAACACGGTTTAACCAAAGAAAATAACGTTCAATTCAGTATATGTGCTGATATTGAAAAACAACTTAAATTCACAAACCAGTGAAGAAACATTTTTGGTGACCCCGACGTGATCCTGTAACAAGGCACAGGAACTCATAATTTTTTGGACCGCAACAAGGAGCCAATTACCAACAGGACCCATACCAGGATCCTATCAACCAAGAAGCTGTGCGAAGTGCACTAACAAGCACAATACACTCCTGCATCTGGGAAACCCCAACCAGAGCGTGACCAAATCGACATCAAAAACCAATCTCCTACACAACCATGTGTCTGAAGAATGCTTACCAGTGGTCAAAAAGGCCACACCAATCAGCAAGGAAGCCGCATCACTAACCGTAGCCAAAAATTCTCAAACGAATAGCTACATACTCCTAAGAGGTACAATGCAGAGCAATTCTCGACTCTGGATCACAACTCAACCCCATCACCGAACGCTTAATTAAACGCCTTGGAATTTTACATAAGCCAGCTTCAATCTGTATCACTGGAATCAGATCAAGCAGCAGAAACGTACAACATCGAGTCAACGTCGTGTTACACTCCCGAATCAATAACTTCACTACACGGCTTGAAGCAGCTGTGCTTCCACACATAATTTCTCCTAAACCGCCTCAAGCCATCAACACTGATCGCTGGCCAATTCCAAAAACCATTGTATTAGCCGATCCAGAATTCAACCGCCCTGACAAAATTGATGTCTTATTGGGTGCAGAGTTTTATCACCAGTTATTGGAGATAGGACAAATCAAACTAGCTAATGATCTACCTATTCTACAAAATAATGCAATTGGTTGGGTCATCGCAGGAAAGGTTGGCACAAGTCAATCATCAGCTGCAGCGTGTGGAATGTGTACCAAAGACGAAACAAATCTAGAGGAATCCATTGCTCAACTCTGGGAACTAGAGAATATGAAAACGGCAGAAAATCTGTCTGTTTCGGAAAAACAGTGCGAAAATCATTTCGTACAAAACCACACGATCAAAAAAGTGGGAGATTTGTGGTCAGAATCCCATTTTGTGACAATCCAAATGTATTAGGTGAGTCGCATGGAATCGCATTCAACAGATTCCTATCACTGGAGCGCCGATTGGCAAAAGGCCCGGAGGAAAAAACCCAATACATACGCTTTATGGAAGAATATGAAGCCTTGGGTCACATGACACAAATAGCTATAAACTCCACAGTTGAACCAAACTACTTCATTCCTCACCACTGCATATTCAAGCCCGAAAGCTTAACAACTAAATTACGTGTGATCTTCGATGCCTCCATTAAAACCTCTTCTGGCTTATTACTGAATTATTTGATGCACACAGGACCCACGGTCCAAAGAGAGCTTTTTTCTATTCTACTTCGTTTTCGCCTACCATGCTTTGTTTTCACGACCGACATTGAAAAAATGTATCGGCAAATAATAATGCACCCAGAAGGCAGAAAATTCCAAATCATCATCTGGAGAAAAGATCCAACGAAGCCAATAAAATATTATCAACACACTTACCTACGGAACACGATCCGCACCATACTTGGCCACAAAATGTTTGGAGATGATAGCTAAAGAAAACATGGCACAGTATCCATATGGAGCCCGGTTCTTACTTGAAAATTTTTACGTAGATGATGGAATCGGCGGCGATGACAGTCTGAATACAACACTAGAAATCCAACGAAAGCTGAAACACAAACTAAGTCAGCATGGTCTAAACCTACAAAAATGGAGCGCAAATCATCAGCTGCTACTTCGAAACATCGTAGAAGAAGAACGTGAAGTCAATATTGACTTTAACAATGAAAATAAACATGCAGTGAAAACCTAAGGCTTAATATGGATGCCAAAAATTCACAAGTTCTGCGTCAAGGTATGCTTGGGGGATATTAAACATGTCACCAAGCACACTGTTACTTCAGACTTGGCTAAACCCTTTGATCCTTTGGGAGTACTAGTACCAATTGTTGTCACTGCAGAAATGTTTATTCAAGATCTGTGGCAGATGAAACTGACATGGGATGATGCGTTGCCAGTAGATTTTCATATGAGATGGACGACATTCCGCAATGAGCTGGAACATGTAAACCAATACGAAATTTTCCCGGCATATTTTCGAACGGCATGTATCATCAAAGACACAAATTCATGCTTTTGCAGATGCTTCAGAAAGGGCATATGGCGCATCAATTTACATCAGATCAGTCATCAAAGACAACCAGCTAATGGTGAGGCTACTATGTACAAAATCACGAATAGCACACATAAAACGACAAATTGTCTCTCATCTTGAGCTCTCCGCTGCATTGTTATGCGCTCAACTAACAGCAAGGGTAAAAAAGGATCTGAAACTTGAAAATGTATCCAAGCACTTGTGGACAGATTCGGAAATTGTTTTGGCCTGGATAAACGCACAGTCATCATGCTACCAAACATTTGTGGCCAACCGGATAGCTGCAATACAGGAATTGTCCTTAGCTGAACAGTGGCGTCATATAAAATCAAAAGGCAATCCTGCAGATATCCTATCACGTGGTATTTCTCCAAGAAAAGTGGCAACATGCAACTTACGGCTCTACGGACCTATATTCCTACATGGTATGGAGGAAATTTGGCCACAAAAATACTCCATGACTCACAATATCTGATAAAGAGACTTACATGGAACGAAAGAAAATCACTGCAGTAACAACAGCAAGTGACATTTCATCAAACATAATTTACAAAATACAACACAATGGATAATTTCGAACGTTACAACACAAGGAAGCGTTAACAACAATCTGAGCTGACCTTGACAGTCGATGAATTGGAACAGTGTCTTATAGTTATAATTCGTGCAATGCAACAATCAGATTTCGAAGACGACTTAAAGCATTTGAAAAAATATAACGAAGTAAGCAAAAATAGTCCTTACACCAATCTTACTCCCTTTGTGGATACTAATGGGATCATCAGAGTGGGAGGACGGTTAGATTCATCAATACTTCCGTACGATGCCAGGCACCCAATGTTAATTCCTTACAATGACTCGATATCAAAAATGCTCATGGAAATGATACACAGGCAAAATCGACATGGTGGTCCTCAAGTAGTTTTGGCGCCTGTAAGACAAAGATTTTGGCCAGTTAAGGGGAAGTCGGCAATTGTGCAACATTGCGTAAGATGCACCAAAGCCAAACCAAGATTACTCAATCAAATCATGGGTAATTTGCCACCAACACGTGTTACTCAGCTCGACCATTCATCAATGCCGGCTTTGACTTTTGTGGAACATTTTGGGTTCATTATAAAGTGAGAGGAAAGAAACCTCATAAGGCATACATTGTAGTATTTTGTTGCTTTGCTACTAAGGCAGTGGAATTAGTCAGTGATTTGACCACTGAATCATTCATCGGAGCGCTAAAACGGTTCATAAGCAGGCGAGAACATTGCAAAAATTTGTACTGTGATAACGCAACAAATTTCGTTGGTGCAAAAAATCTACTTAAAGAACTATCAGAAGCAATTCATGCGAATTCAGCTCAAGAGATAATCGATAAAGAATGCACATCCAGGGGCATAACATTTCACTTCATACCACCACGAGCACCTCACTTTGGAGGCTTGTGGGATGCCGCGGTCAAGTCTACAAAGTATCTTCTAGTCAGAAGCGTAGCAACAGCGTCGTTGACTTACGAAGAGCTTGACACCGTGGTAATTGAAATTGTCAATGTCAAACAACCCGAACGATTTGGCTGCTTTGACACCTGGTCACTTTCTAATTGGAAAACCACTGAACGCTCAAATCGATTTTGATTCTACAGAAACACGGCCCAGCCTCTTAACCATATGGAAATTAGTCACTCACCTAAAGGAGCAGTTCCGGAAACGATGGTCACGGGAATATTTATGCGAACTGCAGTATTGGCATAAGTGGAAAACAGAAAAGGTGAACATGGAACCTGGAGATATGGTCATAATAAAGGAGGACAACACTACTTCTTTGCGGTGGTCGTTGGTTTCAATAAAATTATTTTAGTTACAATGCTTTACTTGAAAAATCAATGTCAAAAAACTTGTAAATCAAAATATATATTTAATGTAGTAGTCTTTAATATACATGGTTTAGCAAATAAATGTCTGATTCCGGAATTCTTTAAATATGTATACGATTTTGATGTATTTGCCCTATTCGAAACACACTAGAAGAACGAAACTGGATAACTGGAAAAAATATCTTCATAACTTTGAATTATTCTGGAAGCCAGCCACTCGTCTTAGTATACATTGAAGAGCAAGTGGTGGATGTGTTTACGGGTTTAGAAAAAACGTTAAAAACAGTAATATTAAACATTATTATCATTTCGTAGACGCAACAGCAATTCTTTTTATAAAAATTAATTCAATAAAGTTCAACATTATACCTGTGTACATCCGAGGAGCAGATTGGCATAATGAATTTATGGTTCTAAAAAATATTTTACAAACAACACGGACAATGTTATATTAGTCGGAGATATGAATGTACGCCTTGGTAGACTGCAACAAGAACTAGAAGACTTTCACAAAAGTAGCTTTCCAGCAGGATTAGAAGAAAGAAACTCAAAAGATCATATGGCAAATGATAAAGGAAGAAAACTCATTGATTTTTGCAACGATTTTGGGCTGGTAATTCTAAATGGTCGTACGAATGGTGATGAAAATGGGGAGTTTACGTTTTTAAGTGCAGTAGGAGACTCTGTGAATGATACAGTATCACAAAATTTGCTCCAATTCATAGATACATTTGAAATAGAACCAAAAATATGGTCAGATCAAATGCCGCTGAAGTTGAAGTTAAGCATCGAATCAGCAACTCAGGAAAACGAACCGTTTAAATTACTTCCAAAACTAGTGTGGAAAGATACACTAAAGGAAAAATATCAGCAAAACATAAATCAAAATCTACGTTTGCTGCGAATCCAAGGCGAATTTATGAATTTGCAACAACTAGTTGATATAATTAAAAAGTCAGTTCCAAATCAAAATTAAACCAGAATCAATAAGTCGATATTTAAAACTAAATGGTTCAGCGACAAATGTTTCAACGCTAGGAAAAAGTCATTTGATTTGTTAAATGAATTTCAAAAAACAAATAACAAGGATGATAAGTATAAATATCTTCAGGCTAAGCAACATTATGTTAATCAGTGCAGAAAGAGAAAAGAAGCATACTTTGAAGAAATCAAGAGTAAAATCAAAAAATAAATGATACAAAAGAGTGGTGGAAGCTTGCAAGAGAAAAAAGAGGAGATAGTTTTAAAATTGGAACGTCAATTCCAGCCGAAAACTTTAAACATTACTTTAATATGCTATTAAATCAACCACAGTTGTCGAAAGACATTCAATATGCACCAATGTGGCATACTGATTTCGAGGTGGATAAGGCAATAACAATTCAAGAAATTAAAACAGTTTTAAATAAAACTAAGCCCAATAAAGCACCTGGCGAGGATAGAGTTGAATTTCTAAACGAACTGGCTAATGCTTTAACTATAATTTTCGAAACTGGAAAAACAAAGTATTCGAAAGCAGCATTATCTTCCCAATTCATAAAAAAAAGGGATCTTAATTGTACAAATAACTATCGGGGAACTTCTTTTATGAATTGTGGTGCCAAGTTCTTAATGGGAATCATAAACTCCAGGCTTACAAATTGGATTGAACAAAATAGTATGCTTTTTGCGTCGATTTTAAGGCAGCCTTCGATAAAGTACCTAGAAAGCCTCTCATATATAAATAACATCGGATTGGTATGTCAACAAAAGTTGTTAATCTGATAGAACCTATTTATAATGATACCAAGTCGGCCATGTTGACTGGTAATGACTTATCAGAATACTTTGAGACGTATACTGGAGTTAAGAAAGGTTGCTAACTGTCACCACTGCTTTTTACACTTTAGCTAAATGATTTTTAAGAGCATTTAGGGGGTGGTTTGGTAATAAACGGGGTTAATGTGCCTTTGCCTCTTTATGCCGATGACATTGTATTGCTAGCAGACGATATAGACGTTATGCAAAATATGGTTAAAAATTTAGAAAGCTACTGTGATCAATGGAACATGGAAGTTAACATGTTAAAGTCAGAAGTGATGGTATTCAGGAAATCTGACAGACTTTCCACGAGAGATAAAATTGTATACAAAAATCAAGAAGTAAGAACAGTGAACGAATACAACTATCTGGGTGTAATCCTGACACCAAAATTGAATTTTAAAAAACATGTTGAGAAGAGAAATATTTCATCAGAAAATAGCATTAATGCAACGTGGAGCAGCTTTATGAATAAGCCCAACATAACACTAAAAGTGAAATGGAAGATCTTCCAAGCAGTATGTCGTTCAATACAAGCATAAGCTACTCAAGTCTGGGGCTACTGTTTGTATGATGAAGTAGATAAACTTCAGCGGAACTTTATAACAAGTAAGAGTGTTAAATTCGGCTGTGCCGAATCTTTGATACCCTCCACCACGGTTTGAGTATTGATAATAAATGTAAACAAAATATTGGAAAAATATGCATGCGTTTCCTATATGCATGCGTTTCCGGTTATATGACATAACTTCTCGTTTAATTTAGTTTTTGCTAATTAAATAGCTCGCCCTAACCTCCATTGCAAAGATAATGGTTGTGTAGGGCGGCTATATGCATTA
This sequence comes from Cordilura impudica, assembly GCA_963682025.1. NCBI lineage: Eukaryota > Metazoa > Arthropoda > Insecta > Diptera > Scathophagidae > Cordilura > Cordilura impudica. Next base: position 165,114,058 of record OY821519.1, read on the forward strand.
AATCGTGCTAATTGGAGATGGCTGTATAGTTTCTTTTAACTGGCGAAATATTTTTTCATTGCGGCCATATAGGTCGGATCGAGTAACAAAATAATAAGCAAAAAAAAACTCTCTCAACTTTTTTATTAAAATATTGCCATATTTGGAAAACATAGAGAATAAATTTATAATAATAAATTATCAAATTAGGGATGCCAAACGCAAAAAACAAAATGTCCCAAACATTTTAAATAAAATAATTTGTTATCTTTATTTTCTGGAAAACTTCAAATATTCATCCAAACAAAATTGTGAAAATTTATATATTAATAACATTCTCATCAAATTGCGTTTATTTATGAAACAATTTTTACGTTCGCAATTCTTAAATATCATTTGAGGTTTTATAAAATTCATTGAATTTAAATTAATGTGTTCCGACAATCGCAAAATATATCGACAGCTATTGTTGCTTGCAGTAAGGATTAAATGATTCACTAAATACATACATCTTAACGGCAGTCGACAAGTCTATTGTTTTATTAAATTGTAAACGAGTGGCATCTCTGTCAAAATAAGCGAAAAACACAAAGAATAGAAAAAAACAAAATACTTCGTGTTTGACAGGATGATTTTATGTGTATGTTTAATATCTTTTTTTTACTAATAGTTCTGTTTATTTATTTGAAAATGCTATTTAATTTTTTTCTTTATATAAAAAAGTATTTTAATAGAAGCAAAATATTTTCACTATTTTATGATTTTTATTTACGTATGTATGACGACATTTCAACCTAAAAATTTAAGTTTTTATCGATTGAACAAACAACACAAAAATGGTTGTCGTTTAGATAACAACAACAGCTGACTTTAACAATAGCGAATATCGTTTAAAAATTTTACTGATAATTTTGCTTTTCTTTTTTTTTAACGATTTGACTATCGTTAAAAGAAGTTACTGAAAAGCTATTAATTTCTCCTGAATGCCAATATTTCTTTTTATTTTTAATGTAAACATATTTTAAATGTAAACATATTTGGTGTTGTTTTTTTTTGGAATTTGATGCAATTGATGTCTCCTAAATTTAAAATCATTATTTCCGACGTTTTGATATGATTTTCTGAAATTCAATTAATATTTTATAATTTATAATTGGAAATTTTAATTTCAGTTTTAAGAATTGATATTTTCTTAAATTTGAATGGAAAATTTAAAAAGTGCAATTTTGTATTATTGTGAATAATAATGCTTTAGTAATTATAAACAATTTTTAAAAATTAGATGTAACCGCAATCAGATATTTTGTAGGTAAAGCAGAATAATAGTTCTATATAACTATGTAGAACTGTTTTGAAAGTAAAAAACTCATTGATGAACTCGGTAACTCTATTTTGTAAAGACAACAGAAAGTTAATATGCCAAACTTATGTTCATATTTGTAAAAGAATAATGAAAAAACATATTAAATAAAAGACCAGCCCGTGTATACTCTTAACATTGTTCTGTATGATATCTATTTGAAAATATTGACATTCATGTTAAAATAGAAATAACTATTGCACAGCTAATTAGAACAAAAATTGTGGCGCCATCTACTGTGGCATAGTCACGCTGAGCAAAATTAAGTGACGCTCTGTTAATGCAAAAGAAATGTATTTTCCCCACAACAAAATATTGCAGAATTTTATGTAAATAAAATAATATACCGATTTATTTCTAACATGCAGTTATTATGGATATACATATATAGAATATATGTATATTATTTGTACCTATTATTTAATATGTGTATCTATGTATATGTAAATATTACACACAAAAAATACAACACCAAACGTTATTTTTGTGTTTTTCTTTTTAAATAAATTAATACATAAAAATTTTTTTTGCTAAGTTTACATTGTTTTTTTTATTAACAACTAGGTATTTTAGCATTATTTGCTTAAGAAGATGGTGAATTTTTACTCCCTTTATATTAACTCGTAGTGTCTGCTTGTCGAAAAAATTTTGGGTCGATTTTATCCCCTTTCCCGTGACCCAATCGATCTGAAACTTTGCACGCAGGCTCGCGGCAATAACAGAAATGATCTAGTAAATTTTTTTAGTGATGCCAAAACAATGGAAACTTTTGAATTTTTCTACCAGAGTTGATAAAAAAAAATGTACAAAGGGTTAGTTTTTATTATGCTATTACCACAACGACCACAAAAACAATAAGTCCAGCTATGACAACAATACAACATTTAGAATAAAAACAAGAACAATATTGAAATATCATATTTTTCATTTTTTTTTTTTACTTTTTCAGAGATTTCCCTCGACCTGTTCCACCGATTTTAATGATTTTGAAAATTATATTTTTTCAAGACTTTTTTTAGTTCTTCATTCAAATCTCGGGCCCTAATCGACCGATTTGGACGATTTTAAACAGCAAACTTTTCAGGATGTTAGTGAATCATTTTTTATGCCAGCGCGCCCCCTAGCTGCCCGATTGATGCCGCCATCGTGATTTCCACAGACGGACAGACGGACAGACGGACATCGCTATATCAACTCCGGTTGTTATAAGGATCACAAATATATATATTTTAAGGGGTCCAAAATTTTTTTTTTAATTATTACAAACGGAATGACAAACTTATATATACCCTCTGCACACTGGAGTGGAGGGTATAAAAAAGAATTTTAAAACTACCGGAATTTACACCAAACTATTCATTGGCACTTGAAACAAAAGCAGAATGTAGCTATTTTTACACGCTTGAATTGCATATGAATTATATATACAAAACGTTATTTCAATATAGACAAAATCGATTACCACATAAATTGTCTTTGATGATGTTACAAATAATTTATTTTGGGCAAAGGAAATAAACGAAATGGGCAGGGAATTTGGTACAAGTTTTGAGTCTGAAGAGGTTTTAGCTCAAGAATGGGCTCAAAAAGAAACTTTATTGCTACAAGAATTAAAATCAAAAACACTTGAAAATATGAAACAACAAGCTTCAAACAGTATATCGCGTTTTTATAAAAATTTGGACCATAACTTGCCAGTAAATTATATCGATAACATAAAAAACCAAAGGCAACTTGCAATAATTTTTAAAACAAGATCAGATTTGTTACCATTAAACGCAAATAAATTTAGTACAACTGAAAATAAAACTTGCACTTTATGTAATACTAGAGAAGACGAAAACTTACAACACTTTACGGCAAAATGCCCAATACTTAGGGAATTTCGAAACAGATACTTTGAAAAACCATATCTCAATGAAAATGAACTTATAAACATTTTGAATGGTCGAAAATGTTTTAAAGTGTAGAAAAATTATGAAGTATTTGTGTAATTATTTACTAAATTATCATATCTACTGCAATTATATAAATTTTGATCATATCAATATATTTTGAAAAATGTTTATACATACTTAATTGTTATTTTAATTTTTATATAACAGACGACTATATATCATTGTTATTTAGTTTCTTTATTTGTAAAATATCTTATTTTTAAAAATAAAGAAGAACATGCATATATGTAGTGGAAGTGCCTTAAGTTTAGCAGTTCTTAATCAAAAAAAAACCCCTGTTCTCTTAAATTAAAATTTAAGAAAAAATCTTAAAATCTTATGGAAATCGCGATTTTTATCAATTGAGTTTTCTCAGTAAATTGTGAACAAAATCAAAAGTAGTGCACCGATTACAATTAAATAAAGCTCATTTCATTCGAAATATGTGTAACTAAATGCTTATAGACCAAACCTGTGATCTATGTCGCATTTTTATTATACCCTATACCACTATGTGGTTTGGGTATAATGACTTTGTGCTGCTGTTTGTAACAACCAAAAATATTTGACCTAGACCCACCTTTAATTATACCGATCGAATCAGAATCACTTTTTGAGTTGATTTAACAATGTCCGTCCGTCCGTCTGTGTGTCCATGTAAACCTTGTAATCAAACTACAGTTCGCAAATATGAATATATTTTGATGAAATTTGGTATATAAGCTATTATCGGCCATGGGATGAACGCTGTTGAAATTGGTGAGAATCGGTCCATGTTCACACCTAGCCCCCATACAAATTCCCCTATGAAATCGACATAAATTGCCATAAAATCCAAATTGTCATATGGATCTTACTCAAATTGAGTTTGTATGCTTTCATTACATCCATTAATTAGTAGTCCAAAAATGATCCCTTTGGCCCCATACAGAGCTGCTTCCCGATCTTCACTTAAATCTATTAAAAAACAAAAATATTGCACTAATTCTTCTCAAATTTTGTTTGTATATATTTTTGCAAAATAAAAGAAACTTTACCAAACACGATCAGAATCGGTCAATTTTTGGACCTAGTCCCCATATATATATAGCATCCGATATGAACTTTTTCATATCTGCAGCAAAAAAAAAAATTAATAAAAATCCCACTCATATTTGGTTTTTACTTCTTTTCTATGTCCATTTAGTTTGGCCTAAGAGATAGGGTTTCAAAACGCATGGTATAGGGTATCGTATAGTCGGTCTAGACCGACCATAAATTTCTTACTTGTTTTTTTATGAATTTTTAAAAAACAACAATTTTTTAAAGACAATATTGTTGGCGAGTTTTGGATATTTTTAACTGAATATGATTAACCGTTTTCAAGTTATTCCAATATATGTAGTGGAAGTGCCTTAATTTTGGACATAACGGTATATCGCGAAAAGAGGAGCTGAGAGAAAAAACCAAGTGCAGAGTTGAAATCAACGACCTCAAAGTAGTAAAAAAAATTGCAATAAAATTCCACTCAACACCAAAAAAGTTCAATTTTGTTCCCTTGTGTTATCGTAAGATAATATGGCTAGCAAAAACAAAAGCTGGAGAATCCAAATGGAATTTTGTATGGTTTAGCAATGGGTACCTGCTCGCAAAAAAAAGAAAATTCTCCCGCTGTTCTAATTTCAAATACTTGTGATATTGAACTTATGGAATAATTATAGAATAAATATAATATTATTACATTACGTTTTAAATTGCCCTTAATTATTATATAATATTATCAAATACTGTAAGGGCGCTTGTAGCAAATCAAAAATATTTCAATTTGATTTGAGTTTTTTTAGCGACAAACAAAAATTTATGGTAAACCATAAAAATGGTAATTCTAAGTTTTTTAGTACAAAATACTACTGTGGGATAGCAGTGCAATAGATCTAGCCTGATACTGATGTATTGCATTTTTGGTATGTTAGTGTGCTTTTTGTAAATGTGCGTATAATGTGCGTAAAAGAGAAAAAAAAATTTGCTGAATTAGCGTTAATATTCCAAGAATATTCTAAACGTTAATCTGGGTATAAATATCAGATTTAACCAAAAAAATATTCTTTTGCTGACAGCTGTCTAACATTTTAATTACTCCACATCTCCATGCGTATAATAATTTGGCAGTAAAAAAAATGAATTAAAAAAAAGCACATGTAAGTTTTAAATTCTTTAAACTCACACAAATATTTTTGTTTGGTTCCTATTAATGTTTTGTATAAACATTTTAGTTAAAATCGAAAAAACAACAACAAATGTGGCAAAAGTTGATAGTAAAGGGAACCAACCCGATTCAAAGCCATATAACCCTCAACGGTATCAGCAAACGATTTCTTTATTTTCCCACAATATTCTCATACGGAAGGTACGCATTCGCAAGATTTACGCTGATATCAAACTAATAACCACCTCTTTATCAACAGTTCTATAATTATTTTGTAAAATTTTTTGTGAAGAATAAGGCACGAACAGCGCAGAGTTCCTTTGAATCTTGTTGGGCACAATAACCCTCAGTGGAAAACGCGTCAATGGAAACGGGAATCATCAACAAAGAAAAGGAAAACCCTTCTTCTTTGAAACACTTCAAACAACCTTTAATTAACATCCAAAAGAAAGTGAAGGTTTTTGGTGACAATATCGTATATAAAGTGTAGTGAAATGAAAAGTGGCTTTAATGACAAAAACCTTAAAGTTCTAAAAAAAAGTTCAAAGGAAAAAAAATTATAAAACCCCAAATTTTATTATTGCTTAATACTCTTTTACCCAAAATACAACACAAATATACCTGAAAAGAAAAAAAAAACAACTTTGTTAAATTTTTTTTATTTGTACTTAAAATTTTGTTTTTCCAAATCTCGATCTTGATGCAAAAATCAATAAAAAATGAAATGTCCATATAAAATAAATGTTCAAAGAAAACACGTGTGACCAAAACAAGTCAAAGAATAAAAAAAGAGCTATTATTGCTATAAATAACTTTACAGACTTTGTCCCAAAACACAGCATTATTAAAATGACAGAATCAAAAATGCAAATGAATTAGCAACAACATTAACAATATCATCTGCAATCATCAGTGAAGAGCCCAGCAAAAGATTTTTCGACGTGGGATCCAAGTACTGTAAGTGTTTAGTATACTTTTATTTATGTTTCTGTTGAAAAAAGAACAAAATAACATATTGTCATCATCAAATTCTTAAACCCGGATACTGTCAATAACAGATCTCTGTCAAGAGTGAATTGCAAAATTTGCAAAAAAAAATAGTGGCGCGGCTAAATCGAAATATTCGAATTGCAAATAAAATTTCCTGAAATATCAATACCATGATCATATATGAATGGTAAAAATTGAGAAAGTAGTTAAAATTCCAAACTTAAATCAATTCCTGTATTATACCGGTACTCATATCTAAGCCTATGGCTTGTTCTATAGCACAGCGTAGGTGTGCCCGACTTACAACCCGAGGGTTGGACTTTCAAGGCCCGGTGGAGGCAAAATAAAACTTTTTTGTAATTATTTTTATTTTTTTTTGATCATGGGTTCGACTCCTACAGTCGACGACGTAGAGTTCCCAGGGGCTGAACCAGCTGTTCATCGTCTCTATGAGGCGGTGGCCGGCCCTCCGCCACTGGAAACACTAGAGATAGATGTTAGCATGTGCCGTGTCAAGAGTAGAAAGTCTCCAGGTTTGGATGGTATGACTGGAGAGATGTGTAAGAGCATCTGGAAAGCCATACCGGAATACCTTGAGGCAGTCTATAGGAGGTGTATTAGTGAGGGTTACTTCCCTGAGCTTCGGAAGCAGGCCAAAGTTGTGATGCTCCTGAAGTCGCTCGATAGAGTGAGGAGTGATCCTCGTTCTTATCGGGGCATAAGCCTTCTTCCAGTGCTTGGAAAAGTGCTGGAGAGGATTATGGTTAACAGACTGAAGGAATCCTACAATGAGGCACCTTCTGAGTTTCAGTTTGGGTATAAAGAGGGGAAATCTGTTGAGGCTGCTTGGCATCATGTCCGAAATTGCGTGACTGACTGTCCGAACAAATGTGTCCTTGGCATATTTGTTGACTTTAATGGTGCGTTTGATTACCTCTCGTGGGATAGGGTACTTGACAGATTACGGACAGTAGGTTGCAGGGAGCTTTCCTTGTGGAAAAGCTACTTCAGTGGTAGGAAAGTTTTTGCGGTAGGAGCTAATGACACTGTTTTTAGGGAGGTTGTTAGGGGCTGCCCACAAGGGTCCATCTGCGGTCCATTTATATGGAATCTAATGATGGTTCCCTTGTTAAGGTCTTTAAGAGCATCCCACCAACTCTGTGCTTACGCGGATGACTTGCTCATTTTAATCGAAGGTCAGTCTCGTGCTAAACTGGATAGGAAGGGTGAGGGGCCATGCGTGAAATCAATGAGTGGGGAAACAGTGTTGGTGTTGAAGTGTCGCGAGAAAAGACAGTAATGATGCTGCTGAAAGGCAGCTTATCGCAGGTGCGACCACTAGTGGTTCGGACAGGAGACGTTAGTTACAGATATGTGATCGAGGTCAAGTATCTAGGTATCCACATTAGTGAGAGGATGAACTTTTTAGCTCATTTCTCTGCCGTAAGAGAAAAGTTGACGGTTGTTGTGGGAGGTATCAGACGCATCCATAGGAATGACTGGGGCCTTAGCAGGAGAGCTGTCCGTGCCATATATAGTAATCTGTTCGTTGCTTACTCAACGGTCGGCTCGTCTGTATGATACGGCACCGCTCTATCTGCTATAGGCAAGAAACGAATCTTGTCTTGTCAGAGAGCGGAAATGCTGGCCTGCATGCCAGTTTGTCACACAGTTTCGACAGATGCTCTTCAAGTTCTGTTAGGTACAGCTCCCCTTGACTTGGAGGTGGTACGACGTGGTATTATTTACAAGGTTAAGAGCGGGCTGCCACTATCAGGGCATGACTGGTTAACTTCGACTGAAATCGCTGATTTAGACTTGAGGCAGGTGAAACTCCTGCTGGACGAGCATCTTATTACAAAATGGCGTTCACGTTGGATGGACAGTGACAAGGGGCGAACAACCTACGAGTTTATTAAGGACGTGACTTTCGTTAGAGACCGCTCGGACTTTAGCTACGGCCTAAGTCTGGGCTTTTTACTGACTGGGCATGGCTCCTTGAATACTTATCTGCATAAGAGGGTCTGTCCGATACGCCGGACTGCAGGTGTGGGCAAGGACCGGAGGACTGGGTACATGTTTTGAACGGGTGTTCACTTAAGAGTGATATTAGGAGCTTAGTTAGTATGGGGAATTTTGAAACAGCAGTAGGATGGGATTTTAGTAGGGCATTAGAGGACGGGCGGACTGTTAGAAATTTAGGTGAATACGCAAGGGGCGTACGTTGATAAATTCAATATTTCTACGTTGATAAATTCAATATTTGCATCTTGTGACACGCTAATAATTTTGGCTTTCAGATTAGTTTTACAATATATTGCAACACCACCACCTCTCTTTTCCTTTCTACAAGTATGAAAAAGTGTATAACCATTTATCTTATACTGCATATCTTATTAACCGACAGTAATCATTAATCATTCGCCTCAAATTTACTTTTAACCAGTTTTATGATTTTATCGTTAGTTTTTCTGGAAATGCTGTTGTTTGGACGTAAAAGCTTAAGATAGACCGACTAGTTAATGATTAATTTTCGTACAACTCCTTTTTTTCTACTGTTTGTTTGAAATTGGCTGGTTGGATCATGTTCAAACTAGTCCCAGACATTCTCCATAAAATTTTATTATCAATTAACCTTTTTTTTCTTCTTCTATATTTTCCACCAGTTTTTTTTTTTTGGTTGTTGAATTATCTTTGTTGGCCTTTATGAAAAAAAAAACTATTTGGCAGTTAAGTTCAGAAATCAAATATTTCTATGATTTATCTCATATACCGTTCTCATTAATCAATATTATCTTTGTTATATTCTTCTCAAATAAAAAAAAATATTTTGTCTGAGTGTATAAATATTTAATTGAACAATATTTGGATGAAATATTCCAATCGGTTTTTTTTTTTGTATAGATCCAAGTTATAGTGAAAGGATTTATTTGAAAGTTATTTAACGTCATTCATTTTCGCAAATTTACTTGAAGTTAATCTTTATTTTTAAACAATTAAAATAAATTGTACTGAAAAGTTCCTTTATACACATCGAACCATAATAATTTTCGATTTATATAGATCCGAAATGGTTTATTTTGAATTATTTCTGAAATCTAAAATATTTTCAACAAAGACTTTTAACAGTTGATTATCAATTGTAATCTTCAGTTAAAAAACAAAAAAAGAAAAAAAAAATAATTACAAGTAATAAATGAATGTATATTTCGTAAATTTTCTCAACATTTCTTTGAATTTTGGAATAACATTTTTTCCATATAAAATAGTGAGTTATTTTTTTGATTTGTTTTATTAAATACTACAAACTATTGGTACTTTTTTTTAAAGGGTCTATATCTTTTTTTTATATATGAATTTAAATTATATTCAATTGATAAACGTGATAAAAACATTTTTTTAGAATTAGTAAGTTTTTGTTAATTCTGTGGGTGACTGTAGAAGTATATTTTTTTTTGGATTTGCGATTTTCTTAATAGTTTTTCAAAATGCCTTTAAAAGATAGTACAGAAGATTTAGCTGGGGCAGGGAAAAGTGTTCATTGCGTTTCATGTAAAAATGTCATTATTGATTCGAAATCAATGTTTGTACCTCCTTGTGGACATCCTTTACATAACCCATGCTTAACAAGATTTCCCAAAATTAAGCAAACTTGTCCTTTCTGCAATGGCAAACTTTCGGCGTCCATAATGACTCCTGCAACAGTATCAAATACTTTGCCAACTTCTCAAATCGAACTCAGTCGATAACTCAAATAACATTAGAATTTGATACAGACCGATCTAATACCATACCACCAACACCTGTTGCTGAATCTAGACCTATTTCAGAATCACATTCATCTCTGATGTCGACCACTTCTCCTCAAGACCAACGTGAGCACATCCGTAACTTGGTAACAGCTGCTGTGGGAGCACAACAAGCTGAAATGCTTACCAGTCTTAGCCAACATTTGACCAAGTTGATTGAATCAAACATTGAAGAGGGCTTTCGTCGTTTGAATTTAAATGTTCATTACCAAGAGAACCATACGGCTCATAGAGCAGAAACAAACCCCAATCCCCAAATTATAAAAATTAAAAATTAAAAATTAAAAAAAAAAAAAAAATAAAAATTAAAAATTAAAATTAAAAATTAAAAATTAAAAAATTATTAAATTAAAAATAAAAATTAAACTAAAAATTGCAAATTAAAAATTAAAAATAATTAAAAATTAAAAATTAAAAATTAAAATTAAAAATTAAAAATTAAAAATTAAAAAATAAAAATTAAAAATTAAAAATTAAAAATTAAAAATTAAAAATTAAAAATTAAAAATTAAAAATTAAAAATTAAAAATTAAAAATTAAAAATTAAAAACTAAAAATTAAAAATAAAAAATTAAAAATTAAAAATAAAAAATTAAAAATAAAAATTAAAAATTAAAAAATAAAAATTAAAAATTAAAAATTAAAAATTTAAAAATTAAAAATTAAAAATTAAAAATTAAAATTAAAAATTAAAAATAAAAATTAAAAATTAAAATTAAAAATTAAAAAAGAAAAAAGAAAAAATAAAAATTAAAAATTAAAAATTAAAAATTAAAATTAAAAATTAAAAATTAAAAATTAAAAATTAAAATTAAAAATTAAAAATTAAAAATAAAAATTAAAAATTAACAATTAAATATTAAAAATTAAAAATTAAAAATTAAAAAATTAAAAATTAAAAATTAAAAATTAAAAAATAAAAATTAAAAATTAAAAATTAAAAATTAAAAATTAAAAATTAAAAATTAAAAATTAAAAATTAAAAATTAAAAATAAAAAATTAAATATTAAAAATTATAATTTAAAAAATTAAAAATTAAAAATTAAATATTAAAAATTAAAAATTACAAATTTAAAATTAAATATTAAAAATTAAAAATTAAAAATTAATAATTAAATATTAAAAATTAAAAATTAAAAATTAAAAATTAAAAATTAAAAACTAAAAACTAAAAACTAAAAATTAAAAATTAAAAATTTAAAATTAAAAATTTAAAATTTTAAATTAAAAATTATGAAATTAAAAATTAAAAATTAAAAATTAAAAACTAAAAATTAAAAATTAAAAATTCAAAATTAAAAATTAAAAATTAAAATTAGAAATTAAAAATTAAAAATTAAAAATTAAAAATTAAAAATTAAAAATTAAAAATTAAAAATTAAAAATTAAAAAATTAAAAATTAAAAATTAAAAATTAAAAATTAAAAATTAAAAATTAAAAATTAAAATTAAAAATTAAAAATTAAAATTAAAAATTAAAAATTAAAAAATTAAAAATTAAAAATTAAAAATTAAAAATTAAAAATTAAAATTAAAAATTAAAAATTAAAAATTAAAAATTAAAAATTAAAAATTAAAAATTAAAAATTAAAAATTAAAAATTAAAAATTAAAAATTAAAAAATTAAAAATTAAAAATTAAAAATTAAAAATTAAAAATTAAAAATAAAAATTAAAAATAAAAATTAAAAAAAATTAAAAATTAAAATTAAAAATTAAAAATTAAAAATTAAAAATTAAAAATTAAAAATTAAAAATTAAAATTAAAAATTAAAATTAAAAATAAAAATTAAAAATTAAAAATTAAAAATTAAAAATTAAAAATTAAAAATTAAAAATTAAAAATTAAAAATTAAAAATTAAAAATTAAAAAATTAAAAATTAAAAATTAAAAATTAAAATTAAAAATTAAAAAATTTAAAAATTAAAAAATAAAAATTAAAAATTAAAAATTAAAATTAAAAATTAAAAATAAAAATAAAAATTAAAAAATTAAAAATTAAAAATTAAAAATTAAAAATTAAAAATTAAAATTAAAAAATTAAAAATTAAAAATAAAAATTAAAAATTAAAAATTAAAAATTAAAAATTAAAAATTAAAAATTAAAAATTAAAAATTAAAAATTAAAAATTAAAAATTAAAAATTAAAAATTAAAAATAAAAAATTAAAAATTAAAAATTAAAATTAAAAATTAAAAATTAAAAATTAAAAATTAAAAATTAAAAATTAAAAATTAAAAATTAAAAATTAAAAATTAAAAATTAAAAATTAAAATTAAAAATAATAAATTAAAATAAAAATTAAAAATTAAAAATTAAAAATTAAAAATAAAAATTAAAAATTAAAAATTAAAAATTAAAAATTAAAAATTAAAAATTAAAAATTAAAAATTAAAAATTAAAAATAAAATTAAAAATTAAAAATTAAAAATTAAAAATTAAAAATTAAAAATTAAAAATTAAAATTAAAAATTAAAATTAAAAATTAAAAATTAAAAATAAATTAAAAATTAAAAATTAAAAATTAAAAATTAAAAATTAAAAATTAAAAATTAAAAATTAAAAATTAAAATTAAAAATTAAAAATTAAAAATTAAAAATTAAAAATTAAAAATTAAAATTAAAAATTAAAATTAAAATTAAAAATTAAAAATTAAAAATTAAAAATTAAAAATTAAAAATTAAAAATTAAAAATTAAAATTAAAAATTAAAAATTAAAAATTAATAAAAATTAAAAATTAAAAATTAAAAATTAAAAATTAGAAATAAAAATTAAAAATCAAAAATTAAAACTTAAAAATTTAAAAATTAGAAATTTAATATTATAAATTAAAAATTTATAATCAAAAATTAAAAATTGAAAATTAAAAATTAAAAATTAAATATTAAAAAATTAAAAATTAAAAATTAAAAATTAAAAATTAAAACTGAAAAATTAAAAATAAAAATTTAAAATTAAAAATTAAAAATTAAAAATTAAAAATTAAAAATTAAAAATTAAAAATTAAAAATTAAAAATTAAAAATTAAAAATTAAAAACTAAAAATTAAAAATAAAAATTTTAAATTGAAAATTAAAAATTAAAAATTAAAAATTAAAAATTAAAAATTAAAAATTAAAAATTAAAAACTAAAAATTAAAAATTAAAAATTTAAAATTGAAAATTAAAAATTAAAAATTAAAAATTAAATTTTTAATTTTTAATTTTTAATTTTTAATTTTTAATTTTTTATTTTTAATTTTTAAATTAAATTAAATTAAATTAAAAAATTAAAAAATTAAAAATTAAAAAATTAAAAAATTAAATTTTAAATTTAAAATTTAAAATTTAAAATTTAAAATTTAAAATTAAAACTAAAATTAAAAATTAAAAATTAAAAATTAAGAATTAAAAATTAAAATTAAAAATTAAAAATAAAAAATAAAAATAAAAAATTAAAAATTAAAAATTAAAAATTAAAAATTAAAAATTAAAATTAAAAATTAAAAATTAAAAATTAAAAATTAAAAATTAAAAATTAAAAATTAAAAATTAAAAATTAAAAATTAAAAATTAAAAATTAAAATTAAAAATTAAAAATTAAAAATTAAAAATTAAAAATTAAAAATTAAAAATCAAAAATTAAAAATTAAAAATTAAAAATTAAAAATTAAAAATTAAAAATTAAAAATTAAAAATTAAAAATTAAAAATTAAAAATTAAAAATTAAAAATTAAAAATTAAAAATTAAAAATTAAAAATTAAAAATTAAAAATTAAAAATTAAAAATTAAAAATTAAAATCTAAAAATTAAAAATTAAAAATTAAAAATTAAAAATTAAAAATTAAAAAATTAAAAATTAAAAATTAAAAATTAAAAATTAAAAATTAAAAATTAAAAATTAAAAATTAAAAATTAAAAATTAAAAATTAAAAATTAAAAATTAAATTAAAAATTAAATTAAAAATTAAAAATTAAAAATTAGAAATTAAAAATTAAAAATTAAAAATTAACAGGGTTGGAAAAAATCATGATTTTTTCGGAAAAAATCAAAAAATCAGATTTTTTCAAAAAATCCATACAAAATTGTGATTTTTTGCGATTTTTTTGATTTTTTTGATTTTTTCGATTTTGCTACAACTTTCCTCAAAAAAAAATCGACCACACCGAAAAATAATCCATGTCTCTACCAAACTAAAAGTTTTCCACCAACTTTGGTGGATTTTTACCACAGTGGCAACTCTGAGTTTAATTATATTTTGAGATAAAACTGGCTGTAAAAGAAATGGGGAATCCCGGTTTTGTAAACTTTGCGTATTTGATGAAAGAAAAGAAAGAATGTGCGTTCTGAAAAGCGAACGACTGTGTTGAACGATAGTAAGAATCGTTTATTTTTGTTGCCTGTTGATATTGTTGTGCGGTGTGCTTGAATAAATTAATTTAATATTTACAAAGATGCCTCGCTATAAGGATGTGATTTGGGAGCATTTCACAATAAAACAGACTTCTAAAACTGGCTGTCGATAAGGATGTGATTTGGGAGCATTTCACAATAAAACAGACTTCTAAAACTGGCTGTCGAGCGATATGCAAAAATTGTAAAAAAGAAATGCAAGGTTTGGTGAAGCGGATGAAAAGCCATTATGAAAAATGCAAAAATAATATTCCGGATGACGATGATGAAGTTACAGGTAAGTTAATGCAGTTTTCACCATTGTATTTTTGGAATAAAAAATATTTATTTTTCAGAATCTGCGCCCTGCGCCACCTTCTGAACCTACCACCTCTGTATGTTCTTCTGGTAAAGGCGACGAATGCGCGGCACCATCTCTTAAAAAAAAGGAGCTGTCTGGAAATAGTTTAAGTCCGTTTATTGTAAAAACGCCCACATTTATGAAAAAAAAGCTTGACCTACAAATAGCAAGGTCTATGTTTGCCACCAACTGTAGTTTCAGATCTATCGAACATCCACAAGTAAAAAAAGCTCTTTCATTATTGCGTCCAGGTTATATCCCCCCATCTCGGAAGGATATCTCAGGCAAATTATTGGATGAAATATACCATGAAGAAAGAGAACAGTGCTTCTCTAAGCTATTTGATAGTTTTGTCAATATGTCTGTTGACGGTTGGTCAAACGTTCATAATGAACCGGTAATTTGTGCTGCTATTACTACTGAGCAAAGTGAAGTGATCCTCTTTGAATCGGTGGATACAACAGGAAAACCGCACACTAGTGAATATCTTACTGAAATTTGTGAAGTTTTAATAAAAAAATTAAAGTCTCAGTACAATTGCAATGTGGCAAGTTTGGTCACCGACAACGCTTACAATATGGCTAAAATGCGGAACGATTTAAAAAAAAGCGACATAATCACATACGGCTGTTCAGCACACTTGTTGAACTTACTTTCCAAAGATTTCGAAATTGGCATTATCAAGGAACACGTAGTGCAAATAGTTAAATACTTCCGAAACAATCATGCAGCTAGCGCATTGTACAAAGCAGAAGGAGGTAGAGCATTAGTGCTGCCAAAAGATGTTCGTTGGAATACTGTATCTGACTGTTTCGAAGTTTTTTTGTCGGAGTGGCAGAAGCTACTGAAAGTGTGTGAAGAAAATAGGGACGTTATCGATTCTGATATTAGGACAAAAGTTGAAAACATGGTCATAAAGCGATCAGTGGAAGATTTTCTCTTAATTTTGAAGCCAATATCTGTAGCACTGGATACTTTACAAAGGAATAATGCAAATCTGTCTACAGCGGTAACGGCTTGGAAGAAACTTGAAGCTAAATTTGATGATGCTGATATAAATGTCAGCCAAATGTCGAAGTTTCAAAAGAGGTATCAACAAGCAATGACTCCCAGTCACTTTTTGGCATTTTTATTAGACCCAACCCAAACAGAATTCACACTTACAGATATAGAAGAAGAAAGTGCGTTGGAGGAAGCACAAAATCACTATGATGGTTCAGTTTTGCTACCATTGATAGTAAAACTTAAGTCAAAATCAAAACCATTCCAAAGTATGATGTTCGTACCAGCAGTGTTAAAAAATGTAACACCATTAGAGTGGTGGATTTCACAGAAGAACATATTTACCGAAGTAGAATACTCTACGATTTTTCCAATTGTTAAGCAATTGTTTGGGGCGATAGCTTCTTCAGCTGCTGTCGAAAGAGTGTTTTCTACATTTGGCATTGTTCATAGTAAATTAAGAAACCGACTGGGAATTCAAAAAGCTGGAAAGCTGGTGTTTTTGTTTAAGCATTATAATAATGATATTGATTTCTCAGATGTCAACGATTCCTGTCTTTAACATGTATATATTTGTTTGTTTTTTGTTAATTTCTGTAAAAAAAATATATTTTTGTGAAAAAAAAAAAAATAAATATATTTGATTAAATCACTGATTTTTATCGAAAAAATCATTTGATTAAATCATGATTTAAATCATGATTTAAATCAAAATGATTAAATCATGCCAACCCTGAAAATTAATAATTAAAAATTAAAAATTAAAAATTAAAAATTAAAAATTAAAAATTAAAAATTAAAAATTAAAAATTAAAAATTAAAAATTAAAAATTAAAAATTAAAAATTAAAAATTAAAAATTAAAAATTAAAAATTAAAAATTAAAAATTAAAAATTAAAAATTAAAAATTAAAAATTAAAAATTAAGAATTAAAAATTAAAAATTAAAAATTAAAATTTAAAAATTAAAAATTATAATTTAAAAATTAAAAATTAAAAATTAAATATTAAAAATTAAAAATTAAAAATAAAAAATTAAAAATTACAAATTTAAAATTAAATATTAAAAATTAAAAATTAAAAATTAAAAATTAAAAATTAAAAATTAATAATTAAATAATAAAAATTAAAAATTAAAAATTAAAAATTAAAAACTAAAAACTAAAAA
>OY821519.1:165135839-165138339 GCA_963682025.1 Cordilura impudica
ATATTATATTATATTTATATTATATTATATTATATATATTATATTATATTATATTATATTATATTATATTATATTATATTATATTATATTATATTATATTATATTATATTATATTATATTATATTATATTATATTATATTATATTATATTATATTATATTATATTATATATATTATATTATATTATATTATATTATTATATTATATTATATTATATTATATTATATATATTATATTATATTATATTATATTATATTATATTATATTATATTATATTATATTATATTATATTATATTATATTATATTATATTATATTATATTATATTATTATATTATATTATATTATATTATATTATATTATATTATATTATATTATATTTATATTATATTATATTATATTATATTATATTATATTATATTATATTATATTATATTATATTATATTATATTATATTATATTATATTATATTATATTATATTATATTATATTATATTATATTATATTATATTATATTATATTATATTATATTATATTATATTATATTATATTATATTATATTATATTATATTATATTATATTATATTATATTATATTATATTATATTATATTATATTATATTATATTATATTATATTATATTATATTATATTATATTATATTATATTATATTATATTATATTATATTATATTATATTATATTATATTATATTATATTATATTATATTATATTATATTATATTATATTATATTATATTATATTATATTATATTATATTATATTATATTATATTATATTATATTATATTATATTATATTATATTATATTATATTATATTATATTATATTATATTATATTATATTATATTATATTATATTATATTATATTATATTATATTATATTATATTATATTATATTATATTATATTATATTATATTATATTATATTATATTATATTATATTATATTATATTATATTATATTATATTATATTATATTATATTATATTATATTATATTATATTATATTATATTATATTATATTATATATTATATTATATTATATTATATTATATTATATTATATATTATATTATATTATATTATATTATATTATATTATATTATATTATATTATATTATATTATATTATATTATATTATATTATATTATATTATATTATATTATATTATATTATATTATATTATATATTATATTATATTATATTATATTATATTATATTATATTATATTATATTATATTATATTATATTATATTATATTATATTATATTATATTATATTATATTATATTATATTATATTATATTATATTATATTATATTATATTATATTATATTATATTATATTATATTATATTATATTATATTATATATTATATTATATTATATTATATTATATTATATTATATTATATTATATTATATTATATTATATTATATTATATTATATTATATTATATTATATTATATTATATTATATTATATTATATTATATTATATTATATTATATTATATTATATTATATTATATTATATTATATTATATTATATTATATTATATTATATTATATTATATTATATTATATTATATTATATTATATTATATTATATTATATTATATTATATTATATTATATTATATTATATTATATTATATTATATTATATTATATTATATTATATTATATTATATTATATTATATTATATTATATTATATTATATTATATTATATTATATTATATTATATTATATTATATTATATTATATTATATTATATTATATTATATTATATTATATTATATTATATTATATTATATTATATTATATTATATTATATTATATTATATTATATTATATTATATTATATTATATTATATTATATTATATTATATTATATTATATTATATTATATTATATTATATTATATTATATTATATTATATTATATTATATTATATTATATTATATTATATTATATTATATTATATATTATATTATATTATATTATATTATATTATATTATATTATATTATATTATATTATATTATATTATATTATATTATATTATATTATATTATATTATATTATATTATATTATATTATATTATATTATATTATATTATATTATATTATATTATATTATATTATATTATATTATATTATATTATATTATATTATATTATATTATATTATATTATATTATATTATATTATATTATATTATATTATATTATATTATATTATATTATATTATATTATATTATATTATATATATTATATTATATTATATTATATTATATTATATTATATTATATTATATTATATTATATTATATTATATTATATTATATTATATTATATTATATTATATTATATTATATTATATTATATTATATTATATTATATTATATTATATTATATTATATTATATTATATTATATTATATTATATTATATTATATTATATTATATTATATTATATTATATTATATTA
>OY821519.1:165143339-165349841 GCA_963682025.1 Cordilura impudica
ATTGGAATAAAATCCGGAGCATCAGGCGAATTTTTCCATATTATAGATTGTAAATTAAAATCTCCAACAACAAAAATTAAATCCTCAGGTTTAGCACGTTTGATGGCCTGAACGTGTTCAAGGTATATTTCTTCTGGAGAATTAGGAGGTATATACGAAGAGGTTATGAAAATGATGTTATAATTAAGCTTTACACTGACAAACTCAATATTTGGAGAAGATTCAGATTGAAGAGATTTGGAAGCAAACAGGCATGACACAGCAATCAAAACACCACCACCATTACGATCGTTTCTATTATATCTATATATTTGATACTTGTTACATCGTAACTTAGGATTAAAAACATCTTTCAGTGATGTCTCAGTAAATATGATAACATGAAAATTCAAAATCATAACTGTTAACTAGTAGATTAGACATTTTAGTATTTAAACCACGAACATTCTGGTACATAATGATTAGTTGATCAACAGGTATCGAATCTGGTTTGTTGAATTAAAGTTGAAATTCGTATTTTCATTTATTCGATGACGGGGCGGAAGCTCGTCATGTCGTTTATCCGTGGATTTTCTTTAAATTCATATTCACGAACTAAAGTATTTACAGGCCAGAAACTAGGGTTAACGTTCTGTTCATAAAGATCGAACGGAACAGTTATTTTAAAAGATGTGATCCTTTTTGGTACGGAATAGGAAAATTTATATATCATAACATCAGCTTCATAATTTAGTTTAGAGTTTATATAAAAGTTATTGTCATCAGTGGAGGTATCCGCAGAAAGACATGAAATAAAAATAGATTTTTTTGGCGGTATTACTTTTAATTGTTTCGGTAACGCCTCTTTTACAGAAGAAATATGTTTATCAGCAACATCATTAGTTAAAGATGGCGGAATAGGAGTTGTAGGCGTCAAGGACGTGTTATTTAAAGATGGTAGTATTGCAGTTTTAGACATCAAAGGAGCAGTATTTGTAAAAGATGGTAGGACAGCATTTTGAGGCATCAAAGGAGAAGTAACTGTCGTAAGCATATTCGCAGAATTCAGAGTTGTATGGATCGAAGAAGTAGTAGTATTATCAGGGTTTTCTCTATTCATGAATCTGTGTGACTTACGGCGACTTGGAGAAGGTAATTTAGGTGGATTGGGGTATCGAAAAGCTTTCCATAATAGTTTATTTGCCCTGATAAATTAGCAAAATGATTGTGAATTTGCAAAAAATTGTTTTTAGTGCTTTGGAAGAAGCGGTAAAAATCAGCGCCAATTTTTTGACAGTCATTACAGCGCCAATGCATGTTTTTATGCTTCGATACAGATTCGGCTACTAAACAAGATAAGCCACTGCATTTAACGTGACATACACCAAGACAAAGCCAAAAACTCATCAAGCTCTCGTCATGATCTTCCAAAGAACAACCTTTTTTTTAAACATGTCATTTTAAGGTTTTAATTTAGTTTTATTGGGGATTTATATTTTTAAAATAACTGGCAGCACTTTTTGTTTATTGGGAATTGTTATTGTTGTTGTTTGGTTTTGCTATTTTTTTTTGTATTTTCTTTTATGCTATGTTCTATTGAGTAAGTGTAATTTCTGTTCAGTATATTTTATTGTTGTAAAATGTTTCGAACTTGGTTGTTTATTGTTAGTAGTTTTATGTAGTTTTAGTAGTTTTATGTTATTGTTGTTTTTTTAAAATAAGGGTAAAGCACTTTTTTTTTAATTATTTGAAATATTGCTATTGTGTTTTTGTATTTTCTTTTTATGTTATGTTCTTTAAAATAAGCTTTTTAAATAGATTTTTTTTTTTTTTGACAAACCAGAAATAATTAAACGGATTTTTTAGCATTAAACACAAAATTATAAATACTTTAATACAAAAGTTATTGACGAAAAACACTTAGCAAAATTCAAGATAAACTGTCTTACACGAACGTTAAAATCAGTATATTAGCAAGGCGTTTAATAAAGTTAACCATAATCTTCTTCTAAAAAAATTAAATTTGTTGGGGTTTACTCCCAATAGTCTAAAATGAATCAAGTCTTACTTATGCGATAGCCAGAGAATGTTAAATATAAAAATAAAACATCTAAAAACATAAATGTCTGTTCAGGAATTCCGCAAGGCAGCCATCTGAGTCCAATTCTTTTTTCCTTATTTATAAACGATCTCCCGAATATTATTAAATTTTGCTATATATTAATGTATGCTGATGATATTAAAATGTTCCTCACTTACAATAAAAAGTCTGATCACTTATATCTACAGATGCAATATAAACTTAATGGAAATGAATATGAAGAAATGTAAATACATGCAATTTTCAAGAAAAAACTACATAAATGTAAATTACTCCTTGGGTGGACAACCGTTGGTAGCAGTTCATACCTTTCTCGATCTGGGGATTTTGTTTGATGCAAAATTAAGTTTCATTTCTCACATTAATATGACGGTCAATAAAGCTAGAGGCGTACTTGCTTTTATTAAGTTTTCCATACCAACTATGCCAACGCCGATCGGTTAAGAAGATTATGTACTAACATTAATGATTTGTATCAATTTTTTGATTATTCTATAAACGTTAATATTGTAAAACGTAACATTATTCTGTTCTTAAACCGTTAAATTCACAAATTAGTCATTTCATATGGTAGAATTTTTATATTATATTATTTTATGATTTTAATGTCTGTAAGGATTTATTCCATAGGCTAAAATAAATAAATAAAAAATAAAATATCCTCATTCAGGTTGAGTGTCCCATGTGAGGTATTTGATAAAATCGTTGACCCTGAATTTTGAACTATTGGGATTTAGCTCGCGAGTACGTTTATGGGGAAAATCCTAGGTCAAAGGCAGCAGTTCTCCCTTCTAATGTCCGAAATCAATTTAATCTACCGGGAAACTAATGTTTCGAAGGTCATATAAAATATATATTGCTTATCAGAATGTACGTGGACTTAATACGAAGCTTGTTAACCTTTATGATAATAGTTTTGATTTGGATTTCGATGTTATCGTACTTACGAAACCTTGGCTTCGCGGAAATATACTTGATACGGAGATTATGTAGAGTAAATTTCAAATATTTCGACGTGATAGACTATTAAACGCTGGAGGTGGGGTTCTAATAGCTGCACATAGTAAGTTTACCTCAAGTTTGATTGAATTTGAAAATATTGATACTAGTATTGAGTTCATATGTGTAAAAGCTATTTTCCCTAGTAAAACTACTTATGTATGTATATATCACGTGTTCCTTTATTCCCCATGCTCTGTCAGTACAGTATATGATGCTCATGTTAGTGCGATAAAAACCAGAAAATCCCCCATTTTTAAAAAATAAGCAAAATCTTGTTCAACTTTAGATTATGCTAAGTATTCTACCGCTCGCCCTGATTACAATTTACTGAATAATAATTGTTATACGAGGTATCTGCTAATTACCCAAAGTCTTTCTTTGTAATGATAATTCAACCTCTGATTATCTTGATATTGCGAATATGTTTGCTGATTTTTTCCGGTCCACGTATAGCAATTCAATTACAAATACTTTAACCGTCGCACGGTGGCTGAAAATTGTTTTCCATTGGCCAAAATTCTGTAACTTTTGAACCGATAAAAATATTTTAGTAATTCTTTTTCTAGTACGTAGTTGAGCTTGTCTGTTTTAATTTCTGTTTAAATTTCATTAAAATTGATTGAGTACTTTTTAAGAAATTCTAGGTCAAAGTTGAACTTTTCATTTTTTTAACTATTAGCGTGAAATATGGTTTTTTACCTTTTTTATTTATTAAAAAATGTCATATTTGGATTTTAATAATAATTACAAACATTTTTTGTAATAATGAGATTTTTTTAATGTTTACACTCAAAAAAATTTGTACACAAAAAAAAACGTAAAATCAACTGGAAATTTTGTAATTACTACTGAAAAATTAGAAATATTTTGCTGTCAAATTTGCAAATTGGTTTACACTCAAAGAATACTTCCACTTAAAAAAAAACGTTAGTAATATTATCTAAAAGTCTTGCTATTACCACAGAAAAATTTATAATTTTTTGCTGTCAAATTTGTCAATTTTTGCAAATTAAATCTGCTGAACATTAGCGCAATGATTCTGATTTTATGAAAATAAGAGTTTTTATTTTATATGAAAATAAGTTTTTATTTTTTGCATCTTTCTATTTATCAAAACATTTCATACATATGTGGGTAAAAAAAAACCTTTAAAAAAACTGCAATAGATTTTAATAGCATCTGTGATTATGGGAAGTTCTGTTTATTATTGTTTTTTACTAATAGTATGTTTTTCGTACTTATAATTATTATACCCTATACCACTATATGGTTTGGGTATAATGACTTTGTGCTGCTGTTTGTAACTACCAAAAATATTTGACCTAGACCCATCTCTTATTGTACCGATCGACTCAGAATCATTTTTGAGTCGATTTAGCGATGTCGTCCAGCCGTCCGTCTGTCCATCCGTCAGTCTGTTCGTTTGTGTGTCCATGTAAGCCTTGTAATCAAACTACAGATCGCAAATATGAATATATTTTAATAAAATTTGGTGTGTAAGCTTTTATTGGCCATGGGATGAAGGCGATTGAAATTGGTGATTTTCATGTTCAGACCTTGTCCCCATACAAATGACTCCTATGAAATCGACTTAAATTGCCATAAGATCCAAATTATCATATAGATCTCGGTCAAATTGGGTTTGTGTGTGCTTATTACACCCATTTATCAGTTATCCAAAAATAAGCTGCACACGGCAATTCTTTGTCATAGCCCCCATATAAAGCTGATTCCGATTTTCACTTAAATCTATCAAAAAAACAAAAATATTGCACAGATTTTTCTCGAATTTGGTTTGTATATATTTTTTCAAAATGTAAGTAACTTTACCAAATATGGTCAGGATGGGTCCATTTTTAGACCTAGTCCCCATATAAATATAGCATCCGATATGAGCTTTTTAATATCTGCTCCCAAAAAAAAATTAATAACAATGCCACTCAATTTTGGTTTATGCTAAGTTTCTATATCCACTTAGTTGGATCGAAAAGATAGAGTTTCAAAACCATGGTATAGAGTATCGTATAGTCGGTCTAGACCAACTATAATTTTCTTACTTGTTGTTCATGCAATTATAATTATTATTCATTTGATTACACTTTCCATTGATGTATGTGTGCCGTCGCGAGAGTTTTTGTTAACTCCGACAATAAAGTTAATAAAGTTAATCTTTTCTCGGTTTAGCAAGTGTTAAAAAAAACAAAAGAAAACAAATTTAAAGGAATAAACCCCGCGCTTGGACGCTTAAAAAATTTAAACAAACATAGTTTTGTTTTAAATTGCTTTTTATTTAATTTTTCGATACAGCAGAAAATCAAAAAACATAAACATTAACGCACAAAAAAATAAAAAAAAAAACTAATTCTTTTTACTTCTTGCTTGCACCTCTGGGGTTTAACTCTTAAAAAGAGAAGGAAAAGTAAATTAGTGCTTCTAACTCACAATCAAGTGAGAGAAGAACGCTCAGTAGTATTAGTGGTAACAATGCTTACATTATTTTAAGCTGTGAGAATAACTCAAATGTTTTAAATTAACACGACCCCGAATACAATAAACATTATTTAACCTCGTAAAGTAACACCAATACTAGAGCGCGCTCATGTTCTCCTAATCTCTCGATGGAGAAACATAAACAAGATTCAGTGAAGAAAACAACAACAGCACTTGATATAGCAAGTGTTTGTAGTTTGTGTGGTAAACATTGTTTTGGTTCGTGCAATGTCTGTCACCGTGAATGGTGATTGTACCCGGTCGTCGAAGGAAATTTCTTCACAACAAACTCGGAACAAGATAAGTACCCCGAAAGCATCTGTACAAACCGGATTGGACAGATACATCACCGTGATGAAAAGGCAACGCAGCCCCAAATCTGCTAAAATTGCCTCATCATCGAAGCATTTAAAGGACGATGATGCTATTGTAACTCAAAATCGTTTTTCCCTTTTAGACGAGGTAAGTGGTGATGAACCGACAAAAGGTAAGCCCTCTAAACCACCCCCAATATACTTACGGAAACAAAATTCCAATAATTTTGTGAAAAATTTAGTGGAATTAACCGGGGAAAACTCATTTTACGTTATTCCCATAAAAAAAGGTAATATCTACGAAACAAAAATTCAGTTCCATCACGAGGATAATTTCCGTAAAATTGTATCCTCCTTCGAAAAGCAGGGTAAAAATTTTTACACCTATCAATTGAAGAACGGCAAGGGGCTTCAAGTCGTTATAAAGGGTATTGATTCGTGTGTCGACGCGCTCGAACTGAAAAGTGAACTCGAAAAAAAAGGATTCAAAGTTAAAGTTGTAGTAAATATCAGAAACCGCGAACACATCCCACAACTTCTTTTCCGCGTAGAGTTAGAACCCGGGGATATAATATTAAAGAAAAATTAAGTGCACTCAGTCTACAATTTGAGATATATCCTGCATAAAAAATTACCGTGGAACAGCCCCATAAAAGAGCAGGGCCGGTTCAGTGCTTAACTTGCCAAGAGTTCGAGCACACTAGGGCATACTGCTAGCTACTACCAGTATGTGTCGTTTGCGGTGAGTTGCATATTACGAGTCAGTGTGACAAACCAAAAACAGACGATAATGTAAAAAAGTGTAGCAACTGTGGTCAAAATCACACCGCAAATTACAGGGTCTACCCAGTTTACTCTGCGATATATAAAAATATGAAAACAAAGAAACATGCTTCACCCATATGGAAAACAATTTACCCACAATCACCAAATATTAACACAGCTGCTCCTAGAAATTACCCAATTAATACAGACCATCCGCAAAATATTGAATCATATGCTAATGTTGTACGTTCACTCTCCGCTGTAACATATTTAGAATGCGATCCCCCGAATAAAAATCAAAGTAAACTTGAGTCGACCCTCGATACTCTTGTTCAAATGATAAATACATTCACGAATGCTATGAACAACATGATGCAAGAGATGATGAAAATGCAATCCATGATATTGCAAGCTATGCTACGTAAACCATGAATTGTTTGAAAATATGTTTCTGGAACGCAAACGGCTTAAGCCAACATAAAGACGAACTTGATCATTTTCTTTGAGACAATTTATATTTTGCTTGTCCCTGAAACTCACTTGACTCGTAGGAGTCTCTTTTCACTGCGCGGATACACTTTGTATGATACTAAGGATCCAAGAGGATATTCTAATTAAATCCAGATTAAAACATTATTTAATGTGTGATCATTGTGAAAACTACCTTCAAGCTACTACTATTTGCTTTGAAGAACTTGGAAACAGCCTAGTGATTTCATCAATATATTCTCCCCCAAGGTTTTCTATATCAGAGAATCAATATACAAGTTTTTTAAATCACTAGGCCCTCGTTTCATAGTTGCTGGCGATTTTAATGCCAAGCATACATTCTGGGGGTCACGGCTTATTTCCCCGAAGGGTAGTGTTTTATTCAACACAATTTCTAAAATGCATATGGATGTGGTTTCAAGCGGACAACCAACGTACTGGCCAACGGATGGGCAAAAAATACCCGATTTCATCGATTTCGGATTAAGGAAGAACATTGCAAAAGAAATTGAGCATGTAGAATCTTCATTGGAACTCTCGTCTGACCACACACCCTTTATTGTTACTATTTCGGTCCCCCAAAAATAGTGTCCTCATCTGGTGATTTATCGCTTTCCAGCAATATTGATTGACTAAAATAGAAAAAGTTTCTTAGTACCCATTGCACAGAAAGCTTTCCGCTAAGAACAATAGATGGTATTGTCCTCTCGATTGCTAAGTTCGAACAAAATCTCAAACTAGCTGCTCAACTTGCTACTTAACCTCCTTGTCACACCAGGCCATATAGAACTACTTCTGTAGATGTTGAAAGGCTATTAGGTGAAAAAAGAAGAATTCGAAGAGAGTGGCAACAGGACAGATCTCCTCAACTTAAGCAACAATTGAAAGAATGCACGAAAAAACTACGGAAACTGCTTGAAACACAAAGAAATGCGAATTTGAATAGTTATCTTGAAAAACTGGATCCAACAGAAAAAACTGATTACTCTTTGTGGCGTGCTACAAAAGAAAGGAAAGTGGAGGATGGGCTAGGAATGACATAGAGAAGGGAGATCTGTTTGTGGAATATCTAAAAAAAGTTTTTACTCCAAATATAACCCCTAGTTCTATTGATGAGGAAAGAAAGGAAAGTGGAGGATGGGCTAGGAATGACATAGAGAAGGGAGATCTGTTTGTGGAATATCTAAAAAAAGTTTTTACTCCAAATATAACCCCTAGTTCTATTGATGAGTTGCCACCTGTTACTTCACAGCATAGAGCAGTGTCCCTTCGTTTTGAGATTCAAGAGGTCGCAATGGCTATTGTTGATTAAAGCCACAAAAAAATATCAAGGATCAATGGAATCAGTAATAAAATGCTTTTGGAGTTACACAGAATAAGTTCACTATCGAAGTTGTCAAAATTATTCGAGAGAATTTTGGTAAACAAACTTACAATATCCGTAGAGCAAAATAATGTCATTCCAGCACATCAATTTGGTTTCAGACGAAAACACAGCACCACTGAGCAAGTTCACAGAATTGTAAATGCCATAAGAAGAGTTTTTGAAGAGAAAAAGTATTGCTCTGCACTTTTTATAGACGTCTCGCAAGCCTTCGACTGAGTTTGGCATGAGGGAGTCCTCTATAAAGTTAAACAGTTGTTGCCCCCGAACACACATAAGCTAATGGAGAGCTATATAATTAATAGAAAATTCTCTTTAAGAGAGAAAAGCTTTGTAAGCCCTCCACGGACAATTCATGCTGGTGTACCACAAGGTAGTATCTTGGGCTCGCTTCTGTACATCCTTTACACATCAGACATGCCAACAAATGAAAACACACTTACGTCGACTTTTGCGGATGATACTGCACTTTTAAGCGTACACGAAAACCACTCAACAGCAGCTCTTCTTTTACAGAGCCATATTGAAGAGCTGGAAGATTGGCTAGATATGTGGAAGATTAAAGCAAGTGAACAAAATTGTATCCCCGTAACTTTTACCCTAAGAAGGGAGACTTGCCCTCAAATTCGAATTAGGAACTAGTCTACACCTCAACATTCCTCTGTTAAATATCTCGGACTACATCTTGATCGCCGACTTACCTGGAAAAGTCATATAGACGCTAAATTGACACAAATAAAATTGAAATTAGTCCAATTCACATGGCTAATTAGCAGGAACTCAAAGTTAAGTCTCGGTTGTAAGCTCTTGATTTATAACTCGATTTTCAAACCCATTTGGTGCTATGATATACAGTTATGGGAAAGAGCCTCAGCTGCAAACACGGAAAGAATACAAAGTACCAAAACAAGATTTTGAGAATGATTACAGGTGCACCATGGTACGTGAGAAACTCACATTTGCACAGAGACTTAAATGTTTCTCTAGTAAAGTACGAAATCACTAGATATAGTGCAAATTATTGGGAAAAGCTAGGGTCTCACCCGAATCCTCTAGCACGTAACTTAATCAACAATCGTATCCACCAACGCTTAAGAAGGAGGGAGACTGCTGATCTCATTGGATGAAAAATGGATTGATGCAATTATTTTTTTTATTATTAGATTACATATGTGTATAGAATAAATGAAATTTTGTGTGGCACTGGTTGAGTTTTAGTTTTAAGATTTGAATAACTTATTGTCAGTTCACAAACCTATGTGAAGATTCAATAAATAAAGATGAGTTACAAAAAAAAAAAAAAAAACTTTCCACTGATTTCGAATACTGGTGATGAACGACTCTGACGTTGCCAATAATATATTAATTAGATCTTCATTTATGGAATTTCGTGAAATTTTTCTAGTTTTGTGCTCTCTATAAAATCTGTAATCCTTATTCCTTTTTTTCTGAGCCTCCTCTGATTGATCTCTAAGTGGCACCAAATGATATTTAGTGACATCTTCTGCATGACAAAGAATTTTACGAACTGTTGCAGACATATTTCTCCATGGGTACTTGGTTGTGCATCGTTAGGTAAAATAAAAAGGTATGATAATAAAAAACCCAGTTCACAAATGAATTACATCCTCTGTGTATTGACAGTCTTACTCACAAATATATCAAAAGGGTGGTGTATTTTGTAAGCAGATATCATTACAGGTAATAGAACAAATAATGACTATTATAGGCTATAAAATACCTAAAGCACAAATTTAACACACCATTGTATACTTATAGGTCTGTTTATATTACCGAAATTGAAATTTTTTTGAGTAATTTCATTAAAATGAATAAAGTGCTCTACCCGTGGATCGTCACGAATGCAAAAGTATACATTGGATTAAAGAGGACACTTTCGCCTTTCTCTGGGTGGTATATGTTTCTTGCTCCCTTTTGTTCCCTAGAAGTTCTATTCCACTAAAATTGAAATTTGGCACAAATATAGTAGTTTAATAAATATTTCAGAACACCCCTAATGTTAAACGCTAGGGTTGTGACCACTTACAACAACTAAAAACTGCAATCCTACCAACCTTGTAAATAAGATCGCAGGTCATTATCGATGATAACTTGCTTGTTGTGACCATTTATTTTTGATAAAAAAACAACAAAAATCACCTTTTTCTGAAATTAAAAAAAAAGTTGTAGCAATAGTTTAACTTAATTATTTAATAGTTATTAATAGTTTAACTTAATTATTTGGCTACATTAATTTGGATATATTAGCTAAAAAATGGCGTCAAAATTTTAAAAATCGGTGACAAAAAAAAATCGGACTTTTGGCCAATGAAATCAAAATTTCAGCCACATTGCGTCGCTGACTATAATAAAAGTTTCATCGGTATCAAATATTCCGCTCTTTGATACGGAAACGGTTTTTAAGTCTCTGATTCAGTTGAAATTTTCATACAAGCGTGATCATGATGGTGTTCCTGCTTGTATTTGGCCCATAACGTGTATTTTCAACAGTCTTTTGTAAAGTCAGGTGGTAAGGCGAGTGTACTGAACTGTAGGGGAATAGCTAAGCTAAGTGTTATTCCTAAGTTTTTATTTTTTATTTTATTTAATTTATTTGGTCTATGGATTAAATCCTTTCAGACTTTATAACATACATGTATAAAAATTGCAATAGTATTTAAAACTAGGTATTAAAAATCAGAATTATATTACGTTTAATAACATCAATATTCAAAGAATAATCTATGAAATTTTAAAGATCATTAAAATTCTCAGATAATCTTCTAAACAGATCAACATTTGCGTAGTTTGAGCGGAAATACTGGATGGACAGAGGATTGAAGTAACGGGTCGGACGTTGAGTAACATTATTCAGCAGGAATTCAGAGCATACGAGTTACGTATCCGTACCCAAATTCAACCTACGCCACTGAAATAAGCGTAGAAGATTTAATAAAGAAATACACACATTGCTGATTGTTTTCATTAACAAACTAAAATCAAAATTTCTGCTTTGCATTCAGTTCATTAACATTAAGAATAAAAAATTTATCAAGTAATATTGTAGTAACAAACTGAAGGCAAAAGTTCTGCTTTGCTTTCAGTACATTAATAAGAAATTAAATAAGTAAATGTATCGAATAACGCTTATCGATCGTTTTGATTTTTCCAGGCTGAAAGCAAAAGTTCTACTTTGTTTTTGGTTTTGTTGACATTAAGAGAAAAAAAGATTCGATGGCATTTTTTTTGAAAATATATAGAACATGGAAACAAAATTTTTAGTTAGTCTTAAGATCAATGTTAAAAAATGAAGTACATTTTGTTTGGTGCTAAAACCAAAAATTCTTGTGTTTTTTTTAGCAACGTAATTGGCGCAGTCGGGAAGTTAGAATCTAAAAAATCGAAAAAAGAACGTAAACGATCAAAATATTTGTGAACTTGAAAACAAATATTATAAATTCAAATTTTTAGAAAAAAAACAACCCTTAAATAAACTGAAAACATTTGTGAACTTAAAATCAAAATTATAAGTTTTGCAAAAATCGTAAAAAAAATACCCTTAAATAAACTGAAAAGACTTGTGAACTTAAAAACAAAATTATAAATAATGTGAAAATCCTGAAAAACCCTAAATAAACCCAAAAAATTAGAAATAAAATTTGTGTGAAAGGTGCAAAGAAGTATACTCATATGCATAGACAATCAAAATTCGATAAGAACCGTAATATCTAAGAAGAAATGGCCGAAACAACCAGAGAAAATATGGAGGAGGTTATTCGTAGACAAGAAGTGACGATTACGGAACTGCAACAACAAATCAGACTTAAAGCAATGGAACAACAGCAAAATGTTCAAATGGCACAACAGGCTGAAGGCCACAACCGACGTCTATCTATGGTAGAAGTCCTTCAACAATTTCGACAATTGAGGAGCTTGGATGAAAAACACAACGTATTGGCCCTTATTAATTCGGTGGAGGCAATTTTGGCTCTGTGTTCGCCGAATGACCAGGAGTTATTGAAATTGGCTATGTCCATTGTTATAGTTCGCTATAAAAACTAAATTTGAATTAAACCAAATATATATGTACGACGAGGACAAGCCCACATTGTATAGACCAGAATGTATCGAAAGGGACTTAGTTAATATAATAATTGACAAAATAGATATCACAATGAGATCACATTCCGACAAACGGAGCTCTTTAAATCAATTAATGACTAAATATACTCAGATTGAGGCTTTGGATGATTATAGGCTGATTCATACTAAATTTAGGAAAAATCATAGAACTGTCAACCGTAGTGCGGATTGGAACAATACGGAAGGAAATTACAGATATTTTCCATGTAGGAGTTATAATGGCGGCGAGAATGCTAA
Source organism: Cordilura impudica (assembly GCA_963682025.1). Taxonomy (NCBI): domain Eukaryota; kingdom Metazoa; phylum Arthropoda; class Insecta; order Diptera; family Scathophagidae; genus Cordilura; species Cordilura impudica. The sequence continues at coordinate 165,156,244 of OY821519.1, forward strand.
TAGAAATTCAAACAGACAAAATAGCTATAATAATAATAATAATAATAATAATAATAATAAATAATAATAATAATAATAAACAAAACCCTGCAAATTATTACCACAGTGAAAGACAATTATACAGTTCTCTTCAAAAGGTTACCATCCTAATAGATACACACCAGATAACAGACAGGGGTTACCCGTATGAGCATTGATACTCGTAACTCCAGAATGGGTGCTGAACCTATGGAGGTGGGAACTATCCATGAAGCTCGGACAAATGAAGAAAGCGATATAAATTTTATCATACCGCCTCAAGGACCACATTGCCCATAGTGAGGATTTCAATAGGGAAACAGAACATTAGGTGCCTTGTCGATACAGGCTCTACTACCAGTATTCTAAGAGAAGGACTATTAACAGAACAGTATCAGAAAATTACACTTAAGAATCCTTTATTTTAAAAAACGCTAAATGGTACAAATGAAATTAAATATGCAGTGACTACACCATTCCCAGAGGAACTTGGTTGTCTTGGTACACTTCAGTGGATGGTTATTAATTTTTCCAACAAAATCTTCTCTGGTATAATTGGGCAATATTTTTTGCAAGCCCTGAAGCCTAAAGGCATAATTGATTACGAACGAAAGTATATCGATATATTGAATAATAAACTATATTTCGAAGAATATAATTACCCCGAATATGTACAAAATGTTTGTAATTTACAACAAATATAAAATAGAAACGTAAAAGATGCTATTAATTTATCCCATATGAATGACGAGGAACGTCAGGCAACCTTAAGGCTGCTTACCGAGTTCGAAGATTTATTCTTTAAAGACGGGGACATCTTGTCATACAGAAACCAGGTATCTCATGAGATAATAACCCCAAATGAGAGGCCTTTATATTCTAAAATATACAGGTATCCGTAAATACATGAGGAAGAAATTAAACGTCAAATTAATAAAATGATTGAACAGAAAATTATACGGGAGAGCAATTGACCCTACAATAGTCCACTGTAGATCGCCGAGAAAAAATTGGACAATTCTGGAAAAAGGAAATATAGAATCGTTATAGATTACAGAAAGCTAAATGAATATACGGTCGACGATAAATATCCCATTCCGAACCTGGACTCGCTATTAGATAGAGCGCAATACTTTACAACTTTGGACTTGGCTAAGGGTTTCCACCAAATTCCGGTTAGAGAGGCAGACAGGGCAAAAACCGCATTCTCAACACCTTTCGGACACTACGAATTCATTCGTATGCCATTTGGCTTGAAAAATGCCCCATCAACTTTTCAAAGGTTGATGAATAAAATTCTTTACGAATACATAAATAAAATATGCGTAGTTTATATGGCGACATACTGGTGTTCGGAACTTCTTTAGAAGAACACTTGACTAATTTGAAATTGATATTTAGGGCACTTAAGAGGGCAGGACTGAAAATACAAATCGATAAATGCGACTTTCTTAAAAAAGAAACGCAATTCCTGGGTCACATCCTTACAACGGACGGAATAAGGCCAAATCCGGAAAAGGCCAATATAATTAGAAATCTAAAGATACTGGAAAGGATATAAGCTCGTGGCTCCAAAGATGGCTCGCGGATTTGGGAGAATACAATTTTTCACTTGAATATATAAAGAGGAGAACTAATAATATTGCTGATTTTCTAAGTAGAGTGCAAAATGATGAGATTAATGCCGAAATAGAATCCATTCAAACTGATGGGGATAACAATAGCATGTGAGTTGAAGTAGAAACAGTCCAGGAGCAGGAGCAGGACTTAGGATTTGAAATTCCAATTTTGAATACGGTTGTGAACAGATTTAAGACACAAATAGTTATAACACAGGAAAAACGGAACACAGTTGAAAACATTTTCAGGTTTAGACGTATTTATATAGATCAAAATGGCATTGATGAAAATAGAGTTTTGGACATCATTAGAAGGTAAATAATAAGGGCAAAAGTAGGAATATACACCTGCCTGGATGACCACGAGTATTACAGGGTCCAGAGGATTATCGAAGAAGAATTTTCCGCGAACCGGAACGTAAAATTTGTCAGATGTTCCCGAATTGCGGAGGATATCGAGAATGGCGAAGATTTGCGAAGGCAAATCGCCCTTTTTCATAAAAATGAATGCGGCCATTGCGGAATAACAACAACTTTCGAAGGGATAAAGTCTAGGCTGTAATACCCTCAACTTAAAGAGGAAATAAATAGAGTCATAAATAATTGCGAAATATGTTCAGGGGGGAAATATAATAGAAACCCCATCAAAAGTAAGTTCCAAATGACAGAGACTCCCCACACTATTAATAAGATTATTCATACTTACGTTAATAGCAAGAATTCTTTTATTGTGTTTGTTGATAAATTTTCGAAACACGCCACATGTTTGCCACTTACGGATAGGAACAGTATTACACTTGTAGCCCAGCTACAACAGTTTTTGGCAATAAGGGGCAGGGTGAATAAAATGGTGTTTGACAATGAGTTCAACAACGAGAACGTTAAGGAGTTCATGAGAAATGAGGGTATACAGTATCATACTACCAAACCAAATAGTCACACTGGTAACAGTGACATAGAGAGATTAAACAATACCATCACGGAGAAAATACGGACTTTGAATCTTGAAAATCATTTGCCGATCACACAGCAAATATACAAGGCAATTATGTTATACAATGACACATATCATAGTACAATCAAATGCACACCTCTGGAAATACACAGCAGAGAAAATACGGACTTTGAATCTTGAAAATCATTTGCCGATCACACAGCAAATATACAAGGCAATTATGTTATACAATGACACATATCATAGTACAATCAAATGCACACCTCTGGAAATACAGAATCGCACAATAGATCACACGGTAATTTGCGAGAGGCTGTGCAAAATTAAGAAGGAAAGAATAGACAGGGCAAACAAAAATAGGGAAGATTATATAGAAACCAGACTGGAGGGTTTCATAAAATATTATAAGAATGTACGACAAAAAGAGGAACCTAAGTTCAGAAAAAGGCCTTTACAAGGGATACATACGAGTAACATCAAAAGACCCAATAAATTTAGCAGTTCTCAAATGACTGAAAACTAATAATTTACCTTAAATTAAATAAAAAAAAAATATAAAAAAAATTCAGATAATAACCATGGTACTGCTCAAAATTATGACATCTGGACTGGGGAGAGCAGAGATGCAAATTACTCAGATCCGAAAGGAAAATGTATACACAATCATCAAAATGTTTGATACGGAGATCGTTAACGAAACTAGCATTGTTCTGCATGTCATACAGCAAACGGAAACACAAACTATAAATTTTAATAATCATTTTAAGGAAACGTTAAATATGCTGAGAGATAGCATACTAGAGGACAGGAAGGAAATTACTTCAGAACTTTATAGAACAAGAGCACAAAATACTGAAATCAGGGACAGACTCAGGTTTAATGAAAAAATACTTAAGTTAAAATTTTTAGAAAGTAAAATAAACGACATTTTAGACAATACTGCATCTGCAAAATACGGTATTTTCATCCTTCAATACTTACGACCGACGAAATTGACAAATACGAAATAGATTTCTACAAACTCAAACTTATTAGGATGGGCATATTACAATATACATAAGAATGATTGTTTGATTTTGTCGATAAAAATCCCTAGGAGTTACATAAAAACTGTTGTAAACTTGATTCTCCCTACACCGGATGTAAATAACTATGAAATAAATGCCAAACAAGAAATGTTTATCAATGTTAAATTTAAGATATATGCATTTGAGGATTATAAAGCATTAAAAGAATTAAAATTATCGGTGCATTGTATATTCCAAAGTAATGGTGAACTAGTTCTAAGCAATAAAACGACATTTCAATCATTGGATGACGAAACAATAACACTGTTCAAGTTGTAAAATGGTACTAACGTGAAAACCATATGGTTGTGTTTGGATGAGCCCCCTGACTACTACTCCACCGATGAAAGTGCCAATTTGGCTCATTGGGAAAAGTCAATGGCGTTTTGTTTGAATTTCGGTCAATTTGTCAATTTTTGACCATTTTCAGCACATTTAAGCCGATTTAAGTCGCTTTTCCTGTATTCAAAATTTTTTGTTTTATCTTTATACGGCTCGCAATTACTATCTCCACCATTGGAATGCACATTTCAACTGAGAGAATTAACATTTTTAGCCTATTTTCATGTTTTTTGCCCATTTTTTTGTTATCTATTTTCTCCATTTTTTGCTGTTTTTATGCGCTTTTTTGTAGTTCTTGCGCAAACTTATCGACATAATTCTTACCATTTTTCCTTTTTACAATATATTATGCAATATTATTGCCATTTCAAGCAACTCAACACACTTTTTAAATACAAAACCATCCTTTTTACGCTTTTTCGGATGATTTTCGCCTTTTTATTGATTTAAATAAATTTTTTGTGGTTGAATACATTTTTTCGGTTTAAAAATGAATGGAAATGCGTGTTTCTCAGTATTAATGTAATTAATTTTAAATTGGCAATTGAAATAAAGAAATATGCAATGGAATATCATACGTTATCCTCCAATTCCATTAACAAATTCCAGCAAAGATCTGCCAAAAGTGAATCTAATATTTTTCCACTGTACCAGTGTTCCAACTGTGCTGATACCTGGTGGAAACGTTCCCCATGCTCGTCTGATTCAGACGGCAACTGACGCTCAAAGTGATCCTGGTGGTGATGCATGAAATGCACTTTCAACGAGATTCGAACACCGATGTTTGCGAAAGATTGCAGCATATCTTCAACAATGGCATGCCAATTGTCCACCCGATGAATGCCGAGAACTTTTTCGATCACTGCTTTCAGGCTATCCCAAGCGATGAGTTCCTCCTCTTGAAGGACATTGTTGAAGTCTTCATCCTTCATCAGTTTGCGAATGTCTGAGCCATTCAACACACCTGAATTCAATATATGATTTTATATAAAAACTTTCAAGAATGCTTCTTGTTTGTTTGGCGGAAAAAGAATTCCAAATATTTATTTACCTTCTTTAATTTTCGCTTCACTCAAGCGTGGAAAAATGTACTTCAATCATCCAAACGCCAATCTATTTCCACGCACCAGTAACGCTTTGATGAAATTCTTCATTAACCCAAGTTTAGTGTGCAATGGTGATAGCAATACCTTATCCATCGGCACCAACTCCTCGTGGATAACGTTCTGCTGTCCGATTAGACGATTTGTTCTCGGTAACCAATCTCGTTTTTGATACCGTTGTGTATATCGCGAATCCCACGTACACAAGTAGCACATATTTTTAGTGTAACCAGTTTGAAGGCCACAGATAAGTCCAACCACTTTCAAATCAGCGCATATTTTCCAACAATGTTCATGGTATTTCACAAAATCCAAGACTAGTTTCATCGAATCATACGTTTACTTTGTTTTCACGGCAAGCGCAATTGGCGCAGAGTTTTTTGTATTATCGAAATACAGCAGCACAGCCTTGAGACTGCTCTTCGATCCATCGATGAACAAGCACCATTGGTCCGCATTGTACGTGTAATTCCAGGCCGACATCAAACCATTGATATCATTACAGTACGTAAATGAATTGTTTTCGTTGCGAGTGAAAAACGGTAGAAATTCACGCGAACCGAACACTTTAACTTCTGGTGCCAGGATGTTCACAGCTTTAAGATGTTGAGCAAGAATTATGGTTTTATTTACTTTAACTTTAGTTGTCGTGACATTATGTTCAAGCGCTGTTGTGTAACTTCAATGCGTTGACATGGTGGCGTAATATTTGATGGCTTATACAAAGAGAAATTCGATTCAGGCTCCGTAAAAAAAGATGGTGGGATGTATTCTTCGGTTGAACTAGGTTTTCTCGGGATTGACACTGCCGGAGAATGGGGAAGAGTGGCGGAACACTTTGGTAAATATAGTCCATCGCCTTTCTTCTGTTCAGAACCACAACATAATTTTTACATACGTAGCACATGTTTTTTTCGTGGTCGAGTGGTTCTGACCAAATCATCGGTATTCCATATGGCATGCTTTCCCGACGACCCGTTCGTCAATCATACAAACGTACTACATGCACAAGCCACTTTAGGCACCTAGTCAACATTACGAATCACTGGAATATTGAAGTACTGCTCGTACAATGTTGCAATTTCATCAGTAATTTTTTTCTTAGACGACATAATGGTCCACTTTCCGCACATATAACAGTAATGATTGAAGTTTTTCAGGCATATATCCATTTTTTACCGTAAAAAGTAATCACTTCAAACTGGAAAACTCAATTTATTAACGAGAAATCAAAAAATTAAACAACGCAGTTTGTTTGCTCAACAACCAGTGTTGCCAACAGTTCTTCTACAAAATATGCCAAATCACTGTTAAAATTTTGCCAAAATTATGCCAACTGCTTTAAAATAATGCCAAAAAGATATGCTTAAATATTTCAGGATAACGAATGATATTCCATTGCATATTTCTTTATTTCAATTGCCAATTTAAAATTAATTACATTAATACGGAGAAACACGCGTTTTCATTCATTTTTATACCGAAAAAGCGTAAGGATCGTTTTTGTATTTAAAAAGTGTGTTGAGTTGCTTGAAATGGCAATAATATTGCATAATATCTTGTAAAAAGGAAAAACGGTAAGTTTGCGCTAGAACTACAAAAAAAACGCAAAACAGCAAAAAATGGGGAAAATCGATGAAAATGGGCAAAAATCATGAAAATAGGCTAAAAATGTTGATTTTCTCAATTGAAATGTGCGTTCTTATGGTGGAAATAGTAATTGCGAACCGTATAAAGATAACACAAGAAATTTTGAATACAGGAAAAGCGACTTAAATGGGCTTAAATGGGCTGAAAATGGTCAAAAATTGACAAATTGACCGAAATTCAAACAAAACGCCATTAATTTTTCCCAATGAGCCAAATTGGCACATTCATCGGTGGAGTAGTAGTCAGGGGGCTCATCCAAACACAACTCTATGCAATCAAATACAAATTGCAATCAAATAAGTAGTATTAAGATAAATGGAAATAATGTTTTGACGTTTTCCAATTGTGAAATCTTTACTAAGGATGCAAAATTTTACAATAAAAAAGATAAATACATTGACAAATATATCAACTTTATTGAATATCAAGAACAAAATTTTACAAAACAATTAACCTTTAAAGATATAGCTATAAGCAATTTTAAGAATATTGAAAAAATTAAAGAGTTGAAGTACAATCAGAATGTATCTTGTTCAATGATTGCAGCGTTAGGAATTATAATAGTGATTACAATAATAGCAGTGTGTTGTTTTTTAAAGAATTAATCCGTAAAAGTCAAAATAAATGAAACGATTCAGGAGAATCGATTGACAAAAAGGGGAGGAGTTACGTATCCGTACCCAAATTTAACCTACGCCACAGAAATAAGCGTAGAAGATTTAATAAAGAAATACACACATTGCTGATTGTTTTCATTAACAAACTAAAATCAAAATTTCTGCTTTGCTTTCAGTTCATTAACATTAAGAATAAAAAATGTATCAAGTAATATTGTAGTAAAAAACTGAAGGTAAAAGTTCTGCTTTGCTTTCAGTACATTAATAAGAAATTAAATAAGTAAATGTATCGAATAAAGCTTATCGATCATTTTGATTTTTTCAGGCTGAAAGCAAAAGTTCTACTTTGTTTTCGGTTTTGTTGACATTAAGAGCAAAAAGATTCGATGGCTTTTTTTTGAAAATATATAGAACATGGAAACAAAATTTTTAGTTAGTCTTAAGATCAATGTTAACAAATAAAGTACATTTTGTTTGGTGCTAAAACCAAAAATTCTTGTGTTTTTTTAACAACGTAATTTACGTCACCATTTATTAGTTTCATTAAAAATGTCACATTTAGCATTTTTCTTCGACTTTTTAAGGAAGGCAAATTAATTTGAGCTAACCTTGAACCATACGACGGTAGATTAATAGGAGGATTTGGATATAGATTTCGCAAGCAGAACAATAAAAATTGTTTTTAACCAGACCCAATGTGATCGCTATGAACGGCATAATGTGGATCCCAAACATCAGAACTTTATTCCAAGTTCGGTCTGACAAGTGATGTATACAATTGTTTTGTTATGATTGGATCGCAAAATCTTTGGTCCAACGTTTGATAAAAGTAAGTACTGCACGAGCTTTATTAGCTGTCATAGCAATATGTTGAGAAAGTGTTAGTTTTGTATCTAACACAACTCCAAAATCAAGAAAGACGTTCACATACTCCAACTGATAACCGCCAAGATAAAATTTACCCAAATATCCTTGTTCTCTTGAGAAACGCATGTATTTATATTTTTTAAATTTAAATCCAAAAAATTTAAGTTACACCATACGAAAAAATTTTCTAAATCATTTTGCAGCAAGGCTTGCTCACAGGAATCGTTGTAGCTAAGGAAGATTTTTACATCATCAGCATACATTAAAACGTTAGAAAAATTTATTATAGATGGAACATCATTAATAAAAATAGAAAATAAAATTGGTCCAAGATGGCTACCTTGCGGTACACCAGAATTATTTTTATATTCTTAGACGTAGTATTATTAAAACGAACGCATTGCACTCTACAAATCAGGTAAGATTAAATCCAGTTTATGCAGTTGTTGGTAAATCCCATTAAGTGCAAATTTCTAAGCAAAAGGCAGTGATTAACTTTATCGAAAGCTTTACTGAAATCTGTATATATAACATCAGTATGTTGACCATTGTTGAAACCATGATTAATTAATGTTGAGAGTTCAATTAGATTTGTCGTTGTTGAACAGCCCCTACGAAATCCGTGCTGAAAAGGTGTTAATAAAGCTGAAACTTGATGGCGGAGAAAATCAGTAATACAACTCTCCAAGAGTTTAGGAATTACGCTGAGTTTAGCAATGCCTCTGTAGTATATACTGTTAGATTTATTACCAGATTTAATTTGGAAAATAGCCGTATTTGATTGATAAATCAAAAATAATATTTAACAACTATTTTACAACTGGGAATGTAATCAGGTCCATGAAGGTTTCAAGAAGCTTTACTTTTTTTTAATGAAGTCTCAACAGGAAATGAAATTGACTGATGTTCAAACACATCAAATGGATAATCTCTTGAATTACACTGTGGAACAAATTCATGTTAGCAAAAGTTAGGTCGATTCTGAGAGTGAGGGGTGAAAATAGAGGCTAAATTAGAAGACCCGTATCGCGGCGTTTGTTTATGTTAGTCGAATTTTTTTTTAATCGACCTTCGAACTTTGCAGTCAAATGCCGATTTTCAGCATATTGTTTATTGGTTTTTTGGCTATAACTCATCGACTAATTGATATTTTTTCAATCTGTAAAAGACAAATTATTGCTAGAGACCTGTGCAACAATCAAAATTTTATAACAAATTGATTTAGAAAATTTTTGTGGTGCTTATGAAGCAAAAATAATTTTTTTTCATGCTTTTTGAAAATATTTTCCACAAAACTAAGTCTTTTTTGCATTCTGTTTAATCTATAATATGCTTTTCAGTTTCTTCAATAAATTTCATTTGAAAAGAAAATGGTCTTAGTCGATAATTTGCGTTAAAAATCACAAAACCATTAAATAAATAGCGATATAGGTAGAAGTAATTAAAAAGGGAAGTTCCAAGAATTAGGAGTTAGTAAAACCACTTTTTTGTTTTCAACCACCCCACAGGTAGCGATTTTTTTTTATTTCGTACAAGCGAACTAATTTCAAAAATGAAGATTCAGTTAAGACTCGAAACTCAGCCGAAGCTGATGTCTTTTAATTTTCGCTCGGTCGTGATAAAATTCGCTATTAATTTTTTTGGAACTTAAATCATTTTGTGAGTGACTTAAGTTAAGTGCATCGGTTTCATAAAAATAACAAAAAAAACATTGTATAATATATATTGTATTAAAAATGTCGGAACCAAAATATGTACCATTTTTGTAATGTTTGTGTACGTTTCATAGCAAGCGATGAAAAATGTGGCAATGCGAGTGATTTTTTTTTGGAAGCCTATAAACAATATTTCTCGCAAGAGTTTATCAAAGTTTGCTTTAATTGCTATTTAACTCTTATGCAATGGAAAAGTGAAAAGAAGAAGCCTTTTGGTATACCAATGATATGGTTAGACAACAGCCCGCATCAAGAAGAAAATTGCTATGGATATATCAACTACCATAAAACTTTAAATAGAAGGAAAGCAAAGAATAAAACTTATGTAGCAGTGCCAAGTGTCCAATTACCATTACCGCACTCAGAATTCGTTCCAATACCAACATACCGAAGTATTGATCTTCAAACAGATATCAGTGCTACAACTGCCGCTGCTACATCCATGGATTTCTTCTCAGAATACGTCCCTGGTGAAGGTACATCCTATGAAACATCAAAGGACCCAATCCTAGTCACACAAAACTAATTGGATAGAATTGTTGCAAATTTGTGTTTGACTCAGAAAAAATCAGAACTACTGGCTTCAAAGTAACAGCATATCGAAAACGCCAAAAAGAGTTAGAAAAGTTCTTCAATGTGAATGATGCAAAAAATTTCGCTTATTGCAACGATATTGAAAAGTTAATGGAGACGATAGGGTTAACCTATAAAAAAGATGATTGGCGTTTGTTCACCGATAGTTCAGTAATCAGCTTAAAAGTTGTGCTTTTGCACAAGACAAATAGAATGCCTTCTGTTCCGATTGCGTATAGCACTGACACTAGTGAAAATTTCGATAATTTGAAACACATTCTGGAAGTAGTCAAATATAATGAACACCAGTGGCGCATTTGCTGCGACTTCAAAATAGTTTCATTGATTACAGGCTTAACAGCATCTGGCCGTCCAAAATATCAGTGTTTTTTGTGCGATTGGGATTCACTATACGGAGAAGGTATTAAAGGAAGAAACCAGTACAAACAGCATAACTGGAATAGTCGCATTGGACGGAAATGGTCTAAAGACAATAGGCTACATGAAAGTCTTGTTCCTGAAATGAAAATTTTGTTGCCGTTGATCCACATTAAACTTGGCATTGCTAAAAATTTTTTGAAATGTATCGCAAAAAGACCAGCAGTATTCAACCGCTTAAAAGACATTTTCTCACGACTAAGTAACGCCAAAATTCAGGAAAGGGTTGTTAATGGTCCCGACATACGGAAACTAACGAGTCGTCAAGATTTTGACCAAGTTCTGACAGACCGAGAATTAAATGCATGGCTCGCATTGAAAGCAGTCATTAAAGGACTTTTGGGTAAAGAACGCAAAGACAACTACAGGCAATCTGTTGCAAACATGTTGGCAGCTTTACAAAATTCATCTCTTGCATTAGCATCTTGATCAACTCGCTCAACAGTTGCCAACTGAATCTGATGAGCAAGGCGAACGTTATCACCAAACTGCGCTTCCATTTGAAATAAGGTATAGAGTGTGCATATTTTGAATTCCTAAATTTTTCTAATATCTTTATCAGAGTGCACAATTTAAACATGTTAACGATTAAAAACTATTTTCGTTTCAGGTACAGAGGAAAGAAATCTCCAGATGCAATACTCGCTGAAATTTGTTGGTGGTATAAAAACACCTTTGAAGAAGAGGAAGACGAGGAAAAAGAGGAAGAAGGGGAAGACAAAGATGAAATTCCAGAATATCTGTTGGACGAAATTATCGACCTTTCTGATGATGATGACGATGACCAAGATATTAGACAGGGCAGTGATGTTGATCCACAGCCGCCTGCTAAACGGCAACTGGCCAAATCATAAATTTAATTTATTTAATTTTTTTACTTAAAACTTTTCATTACTAACATTTCAAAAATATATTTTTTTTCCATATTTTTATAATTTCTTTTTCAATGTTTCTTCAAAACCAACACTGAACAAAATTGGTACATAAAAAATGAAAATTAAATTAATATTAAGCTGGAAAACGCTGTATTATGATTGTTTTCTTTTCAAATGAAATTTATTGAAGAAACTGAGAAGCATATTATAGATCAAACAGAAAGCAAAAAAGACTTTTTTTGTGGAAAATATTTTCAAAAAGCATGAAAAAAAATAATTTTTCCAACATTTTGCTTCATAAGCACCACAAAAATTTTCTAAATCAATTTTTTAAGAAATTTTAATTGTTGCACAGGTATCTAGCAATGCTTTGGCTTTTACAGATTAAAAAAATATCAATTAGTCGACGAGTTATAGCCAAAAAAACATATAAACAATATGCAGAAAATCGGCATTTGACTGCAAAGTTCGAAGGTCGATTAAAAAAAAAATCGAACTAACATAAACAAACGCCGCGATATGGGTCTTCTAATTTAGCCTCTATTTTCGCCCCTCACTCTCAGAATCGACCTAACTTTTGCTAACCTGAATTTGTTCCACAGTGTTATCATAGACGGCATCCGAATATGTGGTGGAAAAAAAGTCAGCAAACATGTTACTAATAATAAGGTCATCACTGGATTCATTATTTAGATATATCATTACAGGTGGAAAGCCAACAGATTTTCTTTTAGAATTTACGAAGTTATAAAAGGTTTTAGGATCACGTTTAAAATTTATTTTCATGTTATTAATGTAATTAGAATATAACTTCAAGTTTAGTAAGTTGTATTCTACACGAGCAACTGAATATTTACCATAGTCAATAAGTGCGCCAAATTCTTTATATCGCTTGTTTGTTTTTAAAATTTTTTAATTCTGGATAATTCTTTTGAATTTCAAGGAGGACCGGATTTAGCCAGCACAGTGTATTTCGGAACTCATTCGTCAATAAAATCCGAAAGAGTTTTATAAAAACAATTTATCATTACATCAATGACAGCAGGGCTCCCTTCATTGATATATAATAGCTGCAGCCAGTTGGTGTTACATAACAGATAATTTAAATCCGAGTAATTCGTCCGTTTGTAACAATAAACTTTTTCTTTATTACATTGTATGTTAGGTTCTGGTACAAAAGGAATGTTGTAGCTAATTTTAGTGGTGGGATGATGTCGGTCCTCAGGTCGAGTAATGTGATCAAATCGAGTCAAATCAAGACTCTTATCTAAATCATTATAAACACCATTTATTTGAAATAGTCATAAATCAAGTATATTGTTTTAAAATTCATAACTGAATTCAATTTTATTGGAGTGTAAATAAAAGTAACAGGTAGAAAATTCCAGAATACTTAAGGTAAATTAAAATCGCCAATTACAAAAATTGAGTCTATGGGATTGGCCTTCAATAGCTTCAAAATAAGCTTTATAAATCAATTGTGCAGAACTCGGAGGAATGTAAGAGTAAGTTATAAAAATTTGTTAGCTGTTCAGTTTAATTTTGATTCCAATAAATTCTATAACACTCCACCTCCAGTAGTATTAGTAACTCTATCAAGTCTATAAATTTCATATTTGTTGCAAAGAATTGCGGTATTTAAGCTTTTATTACATAGCCAGGTTTCAGTGAGAATAATTGACAATTTCGAATTTAGTCCATTAACATTTTGATACAAGATCTCTGATTGTCCCTATAAACAAATTCACGTACTATTATATTTTCAGGCCAAAATCGAGGATCAATTATACGGTCAAATAATTCGAAAGTTACTGTTATTTTAAATGATGAATGCTTCTCTGTTGGGAAAAATTAAATATGTACGTTAAAATATCAGCATTAAAGTTTAATTGTGTTCTTATATGAGCATCCATATCTTCAGTTATTGTATCAAAATCCAAACGGGAAACAAAAATAAATTTTTTTAGGCGGTATGACTTTTAACGGGTTATGTTCAGTATTATTGCACTCCGAATTAAGTAAAGATGATGGTTTGCCAACTTCCATCAGATCTGCCGCATTATTATTATTACTGGTATTTGAAATAGGAATAGGGTTCACAACATTTCCAGATATATTAGGTAAATTTAATAAAAGAGTTCTCGGACCGTTCACTAAATTTGTTGCACTAAAGCCAGGTTCACCAATATTCTGTAAATGATTATCTTTATTTAAGAATCTTGGAGACTTACGACGTCTTGGAGAAGGTGATTTAAGATCATCCAAAGTGATAAAATCATTAAAAAGCTTTTTATAAGAGTTTATTTGATCAGATAAATTCGTAAGGTTTTTTGTATTTGAAGGAAATTATTTTAGTGCCTTGAAAAAATCGGTAAAAATCGGCTCCAATTTTTTGACAACTATTACAGCGCCAATGCAAATTTTTGTGCCTTGAAATTGATTCAGCTTCTAATCCAGACAGTCCGTAACAATTAAAATGGCAGAGCCCATGATACAGCCAACAGGTAATCATTCTTTCATCATCTTTATCCAAATTGCATTTCATACAAGCCATTTTTGCAAACCAGTATTATTTTTTAAACCGAATATGTCGATAATGCAGTTTAAATGAAAAACACACTGAACGATTATCAGTAGAATTCAGAATATGGCAACACAAAATGTTGATATGATGACAAGTAAACACCAGCTGATTATTAAATGAATGATAAACAAAATGTGTGTGATTTGTGCGTTAATGATAATTAAGAAAGTTATATTTCTCAATTATGGCAAAACAATAATAATTTAAAAACAATAATTCAGGCTTACGACCGTGTTTAATTAAAAAACAAGTAAGAGTGTTAAATTCGGCTGTGCCGAATCTTTAATACCCTCCACCTCGGTTTGAGTAATGATAAAAAATGTAAACAAAATATTGGAAAAAATAAACAATTTGTTAAACTTAATACCAGATTATTTCAGCAAATTCGTTGGGTTGGTTTTCGTCTTTTCTATTATTTCGATTTATTTCGGTGTTTGCTTTTTGGTCATTGTGGTTGCTGATCGGTATACATTTAGGTTATATACCTAAATCAATTTTTTAAGAAATTTTAATTGTTGCACAGGTATCTAGCAATGATTTGGCTTTTACAGATTGAAAAAATATCAATTAGTCGACGAGTTATAGCCAAAAAAACATATAAACAATATGCAGAAAATCGGCATTTGACTGCAAAGTTCGAAGGTCGATTAAAAAAAAAATCGAACTAACATAAACAAACGCCGCGATATGGGTCTTCTAATTTAGCCTCTATTTTCGCCCCTCACTCTCAGAATCGACCTAACTTTTGCTAACCTGAATTTGTTCCACAGTGTTATCATAGACGGCATCCGAATATGTGGTGGAAAAAAAGTCAGCAAACATGTTACTAATAATAAGGTCATCACTGGATTCATTATTTAGATATATCATTACAGGTGGAAAGCCAACAGATTTTCTTTTAGAATTTACGAAGTTATAAAAGGTTTTAGGATCACGTTTAAAATTTATTTTCATGTTATTAATGTAATTAGAATATAACTTCAAGTTTAGTAAGTTGTATTCTACACGAGCAACTGAATATTTACCATAGTCAATAAGTGCGCCAAATTCTTTATATCGCTTGTTTGTTTTTAAAATTTTTTAATTCTGGATAATTCTTTTGAATTTCAAGGAGGACCGGATTTAGCCAGCACAGTGTATTTCGGAACTCATTCGTCAATAAAATCCGAAAGAGTTTTATAAAAACAATTTATCATTACATCAATGACAGCAGGGCTCCCTTCATTGATATATAATAGCTGCAGCCAGTTGGTGTTACATAACAGATAATTTAAATCCGAGTAATTCGTCCGTTTGTAACAATAAACTTTTTCTTTATTACATTGTATGTTAGGTTCTGGTACAAAAGGAATGTTGTAGCTAATTTTAGTGGTGGGATGATGTCGGTCCTCAGGTCGAGTAATGTGATCAAATCGAGTCAAATCAAGACTCTTATCTAAATCATTATAAACACCATTTATTTGAAATAGTCATAAATCAAGTATATTGTTTTAAAATTCATAACTGAATTCAATTTTATTGGAGTGTAAATAAAAGTAACAGGTAGAAAATTCCAGAATACTTAAGGTAAATTAAAATCGCCAATTACAAAAATTGAGTCTATGGGATTGGCCTTCAATAGCTTCAAAATAAGCTTTATAAATCAATTGTGCAGAACTCGGAGGAATGTAAGAGTAAGTTATAAAAATTTGTTAGCTGTTCAGTTTAATTTTGATTCCAATAAATTCTATAACACTCCACCTCCAGTAGTATTAGTAACTCTATCAAGTCTATAAATTTCATATTTGTTGCAAAGAATTGCGGTATTTAAGCTTTTATTACATAGCCAGGTTTCAGTGAGAATAATGATAGGGTAACCAAATCAAAGCAAATCAATATAAAGGTTTGACAATTTCGAATTTAGTCCATTAACATTTTGATACAAGATCTCTGATTGTCCCTATAAACAAATTCACGTACTATTATATTTTCAAGCCAAAATCGAGGATCAATTATACGGTCAAATAATTCGAAAGTTACTGTTATTTTAAATGATGAATGCTTCTCTGTTGGGAAAAATTAAATATGTACGTTAAAATATCAGCATTAAAGTTTAATTGTGTTCTTATATGAGCATCCATATCTTCAGTTATTGTATCAAAATCCAAACGGGAAACAAAAATAAATTTTTTTAGGCGGTATGACTTTTAACGGGTTATGTTCAGTATTATTGCACTCCGAATTAAGTAAAGATGATGGTTTGCCAACTTCCATCAGATCTGCCGCATTATTATTATTACTGGTATTTGAAATAGGAATAGGGTTCACAACATTTCCAGATATATTAGGTAAATTTAATAAAAGAGTTCTCGGACCGTTCACTAAATTTGTTGCACTAAAGCCAGGTTCATCAATATTCTGTAAATGATTATCTTTATTTAAGAATCTTGGAGACTTACGACGTCTTGGAGAAGGTGATTTAAGATCATCCAAAGTGATAAAATCATTAAAAAGCTTTTTATAAGAGTTTATTTGATCAGATAAATTCGTAAGGTTTTTTGTATTTGAAGGAAATTATTTTAGAGCCTTGAAAAAATCGGTAAAAATCGGCTCCAATTTTTTGACAACTATTACAGCGCCAATGCAAATTTTTGTGCCTTGAAATTGATTCAGCTTCTAATCCAGACAGTCCGTAACAATTAAAATGGCAGAGCCCATGATACAGCCAACAGGTAATCATTCTTTCATCATCTTTATCCAAATTGCATTTCATACAAGCCATTTTTGCAAACCAGTATTATTTTTTTAACCGAATATGTCGATAATGCAGTTTAAATGAAAAACACACTGAACGATTATCAGTAGAATTCAGAATATGGCAACACAAAATGTTGATATGATGACAAGTAAACACCAGCTGATTATTAAATGAATGATAAACAAAATGTGTGTGATTTGTGCGTTAATGATAATTAAGAAAGTTATATTTCTCAATTATGGCAAAACAATAATAATTTAAAAACAATAATTCAGGCTTACGACCGTGTTTAATTAAAAAACAAGTAAGAGTGTTAAATTCGGCTGTGCCGAATCTTTAATACCCTCCACCTCGGTTTGAGTAATGATAAAAAATGTAAACAAAATATTGGAAAAAATAAACAATTTGTTAAACTTAATACCAGATTATTTCAGCAAATTCGTTGGGTTGGTTTTCGTCTTTTCTATTATTTCGATTTATTTCGGTGTTTGCTTTTTGGTCATTGTGGTTGCTGATCGGTATGCATTTAGGTTATATACCTATATGCATGCGTTTCCGGTTATATGACATAACTTCTCGTTTAATTTAGTTTTTGCTAATTAAATAGCTCGCCCTAACCCAGCAATCTCACATCACACTGCAAGTTTGAAAAACTCAATACACTCACATTTTTTTTACTAATACGCACACATTTTCCGCAGTGGTCACACTAATGGCACCAAATTTTTCGTGCGAGTAGTGGCAGACACTAACGATGATTAATGTTACCCTGTTATAAATTTAATGCAAATTTACTGGATTCTGTAAAATTGTAATTAAAGTTTTAACTTGTTAAATCTATTATAATGATTTATTTTTTGAAATGCGCATACAAAAACGCAAGTTTGTTAATTATAGAGCATAAATATTTTTAACTATTATTAAAATAATACTATTAATAATAAATGTAAACATTTTCTCTTAAACATGTGCCTGTATAATAAACTCGGTAACTCTATTTAAAATAAAATAAGAGAGAGAGAAGTAAACAAATTTTTTCAAGTTTACGCTTCGACAACATTTTAAAAATGAGATTGCAGTCAGATGTGTGAGCATAAAATTTAATGGCGATGGATTCGACTAACTTGAACAATTTTTCGTTGATAATACGTACACAACGATTTTACAATTTCAGTGTGATGGGAGATTGGGGAGTAACCTCCATTGCAAAGGTAATGGTTGTGTAGGGTGGCTACATGCATTAAATCGTGCTAATTGGAGATGGCTGTATAGTTTCTTTTAACTGGCCAAATATTTCTTCATTGCGGCCATATAGGTCGGATGGAGTAACAAAATAATAACCAAAAAAAGCTCTCTCAACTTTTTTATTAAAATATTGCCATATTTGGAAAATATAGAGAATAAATTTATAATAATAAATAATCAAATTAGGGATGCCAAACGCAAAAAACTAAATGTCCCAAACATTTTAAATAAAATTATTTGTTATCTTTATTTTCTGAAAAACTTCAAATATTCATCCAAAGAAAAATTGTGAAAAATAATATATGTATAAATAACATTCTCATCAAATTGCGTTTACTTATGTAACAATTTTTATTTTCGCAATTCTTAAATATCATTTGAGGTTTTCTAAAATTCATTGAATTTAAATTAATGTTTTCTGTAGTGCGAATTCAACGATCCGACAGAATTTCAACGATCCGACAATCGCAAAATATATCGGCAGCTATTGTTGTTTGCACTGAGGATTAAGTGATTCACTAAGTACACACATCTTAACGACAGTCGACAAATCTATTTTTCTATTTATTTAAATTGTAAACGAGTGGCATCTCTGTTAAAATAAGCAAAAAACACAAAGAAGAATAGAAAAAAACAAATTACTTCGTGTTTGACAGGATGATTTTATGTTTATGTTTAATATCTCTATTTTTTTTTACTAATATTTCTGTTTATTTATTTGAAAATGAAATAATGAATGGAATATACTATTTAATTTTTTTATTTATATAAAAAAGTTTTTAAATAGAAGCAAAATATTTTCACTATTTTATGATTTTTATTTATGTATTTATGTATTGCGGCCACAGAAAGTAGTATTGATCCTTATTACAACTCCAGTCGATACCCGTCTGTCTGTTTGTCTATTGCAATCACCTCATTGACAATATAAACTAAAATATCTACCTTAGTAATATTAGAACAATATTGCATGTCATTTCTTCGAGACTCTAGCTGAGGTATAACTTACGAAAATGTAAAAATACTACAAAAAAATTTCATATGAAAAATGTTTATACGTAACAGAATATGGGCGTATTGATAAATATCGGCGATGCATACACATTTTTGTTCGCTCGTTGCTTTTGTGCTTTTGTACATGTAGATGTTCACTAGTTGGGAAATCAGTACTTTAATATATCATTGAGCAATTTATGTATTGTCTTCCACTGGCTGGACATTATACATATTAAGTATTAGGCGCCTGCTACACGTTCAATATATTTTGTGATATTTGGATCGCGATAGATTTTAATGGATTGCGCGATTGCTACACGTTCAATATTTATCGCGTCAATATTTTCATTGTTTTGTGCTGTGCTGGTCGTTTAATAAAAATATGTTTAGGTACATAATCTTTAAAATATTACTATCTATAAAACTGAAAAACGTTTAAACATAATGGTCATCGACTATAATGCATTTTATTTAGTTTCAGTAACAATGGTAACATATTGAAATGCCGGGAAATAGGCTCGACCGCAGAAAAAATATTTTCCTAGAACCTCAATAAAATGTGCCCTAAACTCCACTTAAGCCTAATGGCTTAAATTATAACGTTTCCGCTTTATTGGCTCTGCTAGCATAGCCATTTTGTTAAAGTATATTTGAAAGTGTTACTTAAATGTAAAATATAAACAAATTAAGCAAAAACAAACAAAAATTGCACCTTTGCTGCCGTATCACAAATTGATAGCACGGAGTGTTATGCAGCACGTTGACCTTTTACTGACGTATCGCCAATTGATATCACGAAGTATACTACACGTGCAATATTTATCGCGTGAATCGTAACCCACGATCTGGATTTCACAAAATCAGGGTATTCTGCGATATGGATCCATCAATATTGCATGCTACACGTTCAATAATATTGTGATACTTGGATCCCCGTCAATATATATTGAACGTGTAGCAGGCGCCTTAGTTTTGAGATTTGTAACATTATTGTTAGTTCACATAGTATAAAAAGTGAAGACTCAATAAATCAAAAAAAATCAACTACTTTCGGTCAAAATGTTCTGAATAACCAAGATTCTGCAAAACAATTGTTCCTAACTTGACATATATTCTAAGTAGATAAACTACGACAGTTATGTATAATGACTTATTTAACTACCAAAAATATTTGACCTAGACGCATCTTTTATTCTACCGATTGACTCAGAAAAACTTTGCAGAGCCGGCCCTAGTGTCGAGCCGGTAAGGCCATAGCTCGGGACGACTGGCAGGTAGGGGCGCCGTATTAAAAGAAATTAAATCAATCCTTCACAAGATATTATGGTACGTAATAAAATAAATAAAAAAGTTAATATGTAAACATAAATGTTATATAATGATGAAATATGTAAAAAAAAATATTGTTTTTTGTTTGTTATTTAAAAGAAATTTTTATATATCAAATAGTATGCTTTGCATTTTACAATATATGAGAAGTTTTGGAATTCAAAGAATGAAACTAAACAAATAACGACTGTGACGTATGTGGGCTAGTTTTTCAAACCAATGAAATTCAGTAAAATAGTTATTTGTGTAAATAAAAATAAAATAATTTATTGAAAATATAATTTGTCTACATTTTCTTAGATAAAAAAAAACCACCAACATTACACAGAGGTCATCATTTAGTCAGTGATTAATTTCATTATTATTTATTTCGGTATAGAGAAATTTTATATATTAAATTTTATACATGAATTAAAGTGGCTGAAATTCAATTATTCCCTCCAAACCCAAATACGGAAATATTTTGATAATGAATATGACTTTTCTGATCAAACAATCTGACACAATAATTAAAAAAAATTATAAAAAAATGCTTAAAAAAAGAATTAGCGACAAAATACTTGCAAGATGAAAATGTTCTTCTGTTGGAAGTTCTGTGAAAGAAATGTAAGTCGTCGATGAGTTTTAAAATTACAATACGCTTGCGATGTAATACTCGTGAACTTTACAACAAAAACAATCTTTTTGAATGAACAGTTTTTTTCGACATGAAATTTACGTTAAATTCTTATATTGAATTTTAGAACATATTAAAGTTCAGTCAGTGTTTACAATATAAACAAACAACCTTTTTAAGAAAAAGAAAAAAAAGCAGTATAAAATCATTACTAATATACCATTATACGAAAATGCATACAACAGAAGAAATAAATACAACAACAGAAAAAAAAGCAAGTACTCCCAGGCAAAAAAGATTGAGAGGTGTATTGCAAAACTCTCTTCTTGGTAATGCTTGCAAAGCTCTGCTATTAACCGACAGCGAATCACCACTCAAATTTACAAACATTATGGACACACGATTCGATAAACTCCCAGAACAATTAAAAATAACAATAATACAACAAAAATTCAACGAATGGAAAGAACTTTTAAGCGAGCTGATGTGCGTCTTAAACAGGATAAACGTATTCACAGTGTCTTTACTATGCGTGGCTTAGTTTATGTGAAAACGACTGCCAATGACCCATTAATACAAATTGATGAGATTTATCATTTGCATCAGTTATTTCATGGATCGGAAGAACCTTTATAATATTGTTGATTTTACACTTAAACATCGCATACAATTGTTTTTTATTTTTCTATCTTGTATAATTTATGTAACTTTTATCTTCGTAATTAATTTAAAATTATTTAACTATGTTTTTGCAATCATTAAATTAATAATGTTTATATATACACATGTCCTTAAGATAACAAATATTTTGTGCGTTACTTTCTCATATGTAAAAACGTATGTTAATGAACAATTTAAATAACAATGGAGCCCGTTCTAGAGACGGAACTGCGAATGTGATAAGAATTTTGGGAAATCAAAGAAAAGGCATTAATATCTGTCACATTAATGCACAAAGCGTAAATAATAATCGATGAATTTTGATGAATTTTGAAAAAAAAAAGCACGATTTAAAGTGGGCACTAGGTAAAAAGTTATCTCATGGGTGATCTTATTAAACTCCACTAAGGTTCTTACGCGACCTATAACTCGTGAATAATTAAATTAGCTTTCTCCGTAAATTCTGTACAATTTTTTCCTAAACAGGTTACTGTCGCTCCGCTATCTAGCAAGCCTTCTATTTCTACTCCATTTATCTTTAATCTTTTATAGAAACGCGTATCCTCACCTTCGTTTATAGATGCTGATGCTATTTCCTTCCTTATGGCCTTACGTTTTTTATACCTTTGTCTCGCTTTTAAAATCCTATTTGACGGTCCGAATATTTTTTCCTCACTTCTTGGTACTCCTTTAATCTCTGGTGTAATGGTTTAATGATTTTAAATTTAACTACTGCTTTCTGCGCTTCTCTATTTTCATTAATCAAAATTTTAATTGGTTTTTGTTCGGGTGTTTGACTGTACTTCTCATCGGTGATTTTATTATTTTATTAAGACACTGGGTCTAGGTCTGAGTAGAACTCGTCTCCCCAGTACGAGACGAGCCCTTGTTCGGGTTTCCCTGACAACTTGGACAGTTTGGTGAAACGACGTCATCCTTCCCACATTTGAAACAGAACACTCTACGTGTAGGTGATGGGCAGTCAACAAAACTATGCCCCATTTGTTTACAGTTCCAACATGTATACTGGTTCCTGGATCCAGTCGCTTCTATTTCTAAGTCCAAAATGGGCTGTTCCTCGCTTTCATAGCACAATTCATGCACCCTTTGTTGTTGGTATGGCCGCTGCTGATAAGGCAGTCTTTGATTAAACACGAGCTTTTCTGCTCTCTGACACTCTTGCTGGAAATGGTCAAGTCCATAAATTTTTATGGGGAAAAGTAATTGTGCTAGAGAAGGCTTTAGGTTGCTTTTCATTATCTCTATAAGGTCCATTTCAGGAAGCGGTTTTTGCTGCTGGTTCCTTAAGGACATGACTGCATTATAGAAATCCTCAAAGCTTTCTTGGGGCTGCTGACGGCGATCTAGGATTTTCTTTTGGACCTCAAAATCTCTTTCAAATCATCTGAATTGAATTAGAAAAGCTTTACGAAGATCTGGCCATGTTTTAACTTTATCCAACTTCCTTAGATCCCAATACCAGTTTAATGCCTTAACAACAGATGAAAACTCCTGAGGACATCTTCCCATAACAGATCGTGATCCTGTCGAAGCACTTCTACACGAAAAATAAAATCTTCAGCATTCATTGTTTGTTCGGATCCAACAAACCTAAAGCCCCACTTCTCAACTACTGTCTTCCGATGATAGTCTTGCTGTGCTGCGTACATAAACGGCTGCTTTGTGGATGCATTTGTTGCTGCCATCTTGGCATGTTTTGTTGCGGCCAAATTTCTTGTGGTTGATGCTGGTATAAATTTATTGGTTGCTGTTGCATAAAATTTACGGGTTGCTGTTGCTGATAACCTGTTGCAGGTACGTTTGGGCATATATCCGATGTTTGCCGTTGTGGCAAAAACATACCTTGTGGTTCAATATGTGGTGAGTAACTAACGAAATTTTATCTAATATTACTCGTTGGTGCTGCGTAAGTTGGTATAGCCGGAGGTGATTGCGAAAGTATTGGCAGTGGTACGATAAACGCCGTTGGCTGATTTATTACCGGATCGTTTCCTGATATTCTCCATGGTTGCGAAGCTGGAGAGGGCGGTGGTGCGTGGACCTGATTTGGAGTTGATTGACCATTTTGCTGATAAGAGCCTCGAGCTGGAGTGAAAGATCGTAAACTCTCTTCAACTAGCTGGGGTATTAACTGCCGAAGTCTATCCTCCAAGTTTCTCATAATATCCAACTGAGCTAACCCCACTGACGAGTTCACTATATTTTGTAGCTGGCTATTAGGAACTCTATTTCCATGCAGCCGTGCACTCGTGCGATTCTCTTGGAAATCTATTTGGACATTTTGGGCTGTTATGCTGCTATACGGTGCACAGTGGACCATATTTTGAGAAGGCGGCCAAATATCATTTTTTTTTGTTACCGACTTTAAAGTTATGTTAGTAAACCTCGAGTTGCCTTGCTATAAAGTCAAATGCTGTTGCGTTTGACAACATCCATCCGAAATTTTTGAAGATTATAATCCCGCTAATTATACCTTATATCACATATATTTTTAATAATATCATCACGAAGAATGTTTATCCCAAGAACTGGAAATATGCTAAAATTATACCCACCCCAAAATCAAACAATGAATATCGCCCAATTGCTATATTGCCTTACTTATCTAAAGTGTTTGAACGATTACTCCATCAACAAATTGTTAAGTACGTTAATGATAAAGGGTTGTTTTCAAAAAGACAATCTGGATTTCGACGCAGTCACAGCTGCATAACTGCCCTTATTGATGTTTCGGAAGAAATCCGTAGCAAACTTGATGATGGAAATATCTCATTCCTTGTTCTTCTAGACCATTCCAAGGCATTTGACACTGTGGACCATGAAGTTCTCTGCTTAAAGCTGCTCAAAATGTATAATTTCTCAACTTTATCAACACGTTTAATTTCATCGTACTTATCAGGCCGAAGTCAATCTGTTTGTGTAAATAATAAAATATCTCGCTCGTTACCTGTTTTGAAAGGCGTGCCACAAGGGTCAATACTTGGGCCAGTACTTTTTACACTCTATATAAATGATTTGGAACAAAAACTACAATACTGTAATGTACACATGTACGCTGATGATGTACAACTTTATATAAGTGGTGACTCAACTAATATAAATAACTGTGTTGAGAAACTAAATTCCGATCTAAAACATGTTCATAAATGGGCAAATTCGAATGGATTATGTATAAATCCCAAGAAGTCTAAGTGTTTGGTAATTGCCAAGAAAAATTTAAAGTTGTCCGTTGAACCATTAATAATGCTTGATAACAATAAAATTGAAATTGTATCTACGGCCAAAAATCTTGGTATCACTTTTAATTGTACACTTACATGGTCTGACCACATAAATGCTGCTGCAGGAAAAACATTTGCAAAGTTACGATCTCTTTGGAATACTCAATTTTTTACACCACCTAATATTAGAATTCTACTTGCAAAATCTTATTTAATACCTACCTTACTATATGGTTGCGAAATATTTGCTAGTTGTGACTCAAGGAGTCTGACAAAACTTATATCTACTTACAACGCTATACTGAGATATGTTTTTAATTTGAGGAAATATGACCACATCTCTCAGTACTCTAAAAAGCTCTATGGAGTTACAATTACTAATCTCTTGAAAATAAGAACTTTGATCCTCTTACACAAAATCGTATACACTCATGAACCACCATACCTCTTCGAAAGAATCCAATTTACACGTTCTAGTAGATCTAATGACATTATACATACAAGACATCGAAGTTTAATATCTGACTGGCAATTCTATGTTAATTCAGTCCGTCTTTGGAACACACTACCTTCGACCATTAAATTTATAAGCAACGCTCTGCATTTTAAAAGAGCACTCTTTCTGTACTACTCATAAAATACTTTTAATTTTGATTTTTGATATTATTATATTATTTTTCTATGCTATTGTAATCTTATTAATTATATTATATAAAAAGGTTTTTAATTGAATTATTTAATGTTCAATGTTCAATGTAAAATTTTATTCTCATTTTTTGATTCTCCTATGTTGATATCCATATCTTCTATTACTCAATGTTTTTCTTTAATAATCTATTGTATTATTCTTTAATTTTACTTTAAGCAATGTAAAATTTCCATAATGCTTTTTTTACTTGTTACTAATCCTGTACTTTAATTATAAGATTTATGTCTTGTTGTATAGGATACTATAATAAATAAAATAAAAAAAAAAATAAAAAATAAATTTATTTTTGAGAATTCTGGAATTGACTTTATATACATATCTGAAACTTGGCTTAGGTCTGATGTCAATGATCGTTTTGAACGCATATAATATACCTAGAGTTGATAGAAACGGATATGGTGATGTTGCAGTATATGTGAGAAAAGGGATAACATTTAGTGTACTGTGCAAATCTAAAGATGGTGATAATGATAATTTGGTAGAACACCTATTTCTCGAAGTCATCAGCGGGCGTAGAAAGCTACTTGTGGGTTGCGTATATAGACCAAATAATAGCATACGTATGGCAAGTTTTTCACAACTCTGGAGATGTTAACAGTCTCATATGATGACGTCATGGTTGCAGGCGACTTTAATTCCAATATTTTGGTTGACTGTACTGTAGTGTAACCATGTTGTCATACCATAGGCACAGCGAATATCACCAACTTCAACTGTGTAGCATGACAAATTAACAACACATGTTAAAGTTGTCATGTTACAACTGTCGAAGTGGGTTACAAGAATATTAACCGTTTGCATTAATATATGACAACATGTAACCTAAACTGACACCTATAATTTAATTTACTTTTTTTGTTATTCTTAATAAAATATTGAGTGATTTGGGAAATTACTCAATACTAAACAACTAAGTTAATTCTAATAAGTAGTATATAAGACAGAACAATTATTGAATAAAATTAGACTATTATTAACAACTGAATGGCACTTGTCTTTATTTTTTAGTAATATTCTCAAAATCTTTTGGCAGTTCTTTTGAACGCCTATTAATAAGCTGAAACCCTTTCAGCTGTATAAATATAATTAAGGGCTATAGGAAAAATTAACTTTTACAAACTACGAGTAAGGATACATAAAACAATATCCTTCACATGGCGATCCTTGCATAAACGAACCGAAACTACCATAAGGGACCAACAAAATTTTTAAATGCACATTCTTGAAATCAAGAAAATTCATAAAATTTTTTTCTGAAGTCTGATGGAAGAAATAGACGAAATTTTTCAACGTTGGGAGAAATACTTGGCTGAAGAATACCAACCAGGCCAAATCGACGCATCGGCACCAATATACAAACCAACACCAACAACAGCAGGACCAAAGGCAATCAGCATTGAGGAGTACCGAGGGCGGCAAAAGGCAATACCAGCAACAAACTGCGACCAACCCAAGCAGCAGCAGATACAAAAAAAGAAGAAACGAGCTGGCAAAAAATTCCAGAAGAGGAAGCAAGTGGCCTTAATATATCGGGAGTTAACTTTGGCCGAAAATACGGAAGACAAAATAAAGCTAAAACAACAGATAAGAAAGCTGCGGAATGAAAAATTTTGAGATATATATATAGCTTAATAATAATAAATACATAAAATTCTTTATAACAATATAAAAATACTATTTACACTAAAATTATATACATAAATGGTAGGACCCATTTGGGTTTACAAGATCGATAAGGAAATGGATAAACCCCAGAGCAAAGTAGAAATTCAGGAAAATATTATAAACAATGGGAATGCTAAAAATTAAAAATTTATGATACCAGAATATGTAATGACTTTGATTATAGTAGCATTAGTATTATATATAGCTTATAAAATTAACAGTTATTTTAAAAATTACGTACAAAAACACAGAAATAGAATAACCACAAATAATGCTATCACAGATGTTTAGAAATAAGAAGATAAAAAAAAAATAAATATAAAAATTAAAACAATATAAATCGAAGGGTACTTTACAGAATTAAAAGAAATATTGGGAAACATAAAGAAAACCCTAGGGAGAACATACACAGAAAAAACCGTACAAAATAAATTAAAAACCATTCAGGAAATAAAAGAAAATTTTCTCACAGCTGAGACGGAAGAAAAAGGAAGCGAAAAAGTAATAGCACTGAAACTAGAATTTAATACAATTTACAAGAAAATTGAAGAATATTTATTAACAAGTAAGAGTGTTAAATTCGGCTGTGCCGAATCTTTAATACCCTCCACCTCGGTTTGAGTATTGATAATATATGTAAACAAAATATTGGAAAAAGTAAACAATTTGTTAAACTTAATACCAAATTATTTAAGAAAATTCTTTGGGTTGGTTTTCGTCTTTTCTATTTTTTCGGATTTATTTCGGTTTTTGCTTTTTGGTCATCGTGGTTGCTGATCGCCATGCATTTATGTCATATACCTATATGCATGCGTTTCCGGTTATATGACATAACTTCTCGTTTTATTTAGTTTTTGTTAATTAAATAGCTCGCCCTAACCTCCATTGCAAAGGTAATGGTTGTTTAGAGTGGCTATATGCATTAAATCGTGCTAATTGGAGATGGCTGTATAGTTTCTTTTAACTGCCCAAATCTTTCTTCATTGTGGCCATATAGGTCGGATGGAGTAACAAAATAATAACCAAAAAAGAAAAATGCTCTCTCAACTTTTTTTTAAAAATATTGCCATATTTTGAAAACATAGAGAGTATATTTATAATAATAAATCATCAAATTAGGGATGCCAAACGCAAAAACCAAAAGTCCCAAACATTTTAAATAAAATAATTTAATGTTATCTTTATTTTCTGAAAAACTTCAAATTTTCATCCAAAAAAAATTGTGAAAATTTATATATAAAAAATGACATTCTCATCAAATTACGTTTACTTATTTAACAATTTTTTTGTTAGCAATTCTTAAATATCATTTGAGGTTTTCTTAAATTCATTGAATTTAAATTAATATTTTCTGTAGTGCGATTCTGTAAATTTCAAATTCAACGATCTGACAATCGCAAAATATATCGACAGCTATTGTTGTTTGCACTAAGGATTAAGTGATTCACTAAGTACATACATCTTAACGACAGTCGACAAATCTGTTTTTCTATTTATTTAAATTGTAAACTAGTGGCAACTCTGTCAAAATAAGCGAAAAACACAAAGAATATAAAAAAACAAATTACTTCGTGTTTGACAGGATGATTTTATGTTTATGTTTAATATCTTTATTTTTTTTTATTAATATTTCTGTTTATTTATTTGAAAATGAAATAATGAATTGAATATGCTATATAATTTTTTTATTTATATAAAAAAGTTTTTTAATAAAAGCAAAATATTTTCACTATTTTATGATTTTTATTTATATATGACGACATTTCAACCTAAAAATTTAAGTTTTTATCGATTGAATAAACAACACAAAAATGGTTGTCGATTAGATAACAACAACAGCTGACTTTAACAATAGCGAATATCGTTTAAAAATTTTACTGATAATTTTGCAATTTTCTTTTTTTTTACGATTCGACTATCGTTAAAAGAAGTTACTGAATCGCGGTACTGAAAAGTTATTAATATCTCCTGAATGGCAATATTTTTTTTTAAATGTAAATATTTTTAAATGTAAATATATTTGGTGTTTTTTTTTTTTTTTTGAATTTCAATTTGTGTTTAACGAATAAAATTTATATATTAAAGATGCAATTGATGTCTTCTAAATTTAAAATTATTATTTCCGACGTTTTGATATGATTTTCTGAAATTCAATTAATATTTTCTAATTTATAATTGGAAATTTTAATTTAAGTTTTTATAAGAATTGATATTTTCTTAAATTTGAATGGAAAATTTAAAAAGTGCAATTTTGTATTTATGTGAATAATAATGCTTTATTAATTATAAACAATTTTTAAAAATTAGATGTAATCGCAATCAGATATTTTGTAGGTAAAACAGAATAATAGTTCTATATAACTATGTAGAACTGTTTTGAAAGCAAAAAACTCATTGATGAACTCGTTAACATGCCAAGCTTATGTTCATATTTGTAAAAGAATAATGAAAAAACGTATGAAATAAAAGACCAGCCCGTGTAATGTATTTTCCCCACAACAAAATATTGCAGAATTTTATGTAAATAAAATAATATACCCATTTATTTCTAACATGCAGTTATTATAGATATACATATATAGAATATATGTATATTATTTGTATTATTTAATATGTGTATGTATGTATATGTAAATATTACACACAAAAAATACAACATCAAACGTTATTTTTGTGTTTTTCTCTTTAAATAAATTAATACATAAACTTTTTTTGCTAAATTTACATTTCGGCAATTCACAACAGGTGTTGTATATTGTATGTTGTATTGAAATACACAATACTATCATTTGTTGTGAACACTCAGTTGTATTTTCATATTGTAAAACGCTTTCTTTTGTAATTTTCGATCCAACGAGGAAAGATTGCTTCGTCGCTTCTGCTATTTTGTATAAGAGAAAACACTTGTCAGTGTTTGCTTTGTGGTCGTGAGATATACCCTGGAGTTTTAGTTACGTACCTCTCGCTTTTTAATTTATAATGAAAAAAAAAAATGTTAAGTGTTTTGGTTGATACTGAAAGAGAAAATACATACTAAAAATATAAACATAAATTTCTATATAAGTAAACTTATCGATGTATTTGCGTTATTTGCATTATTTGCCATATTTTATTTTATAATTATTTATGCTGATAAAATTCTATGTATTTGTTTTTTCTTTTTCTTAAAAACTGGCATTCACTTGGAACTGATATGTTATGATACAGTATACATCATTTACTAAACATAGCAAATGAAGTTGGATCGTGTATCAGATTTTTCAGTGAAAACTACCAACAACAATTTTACACTATTGTAAAGTGATATACGATACAACAGATACAACGATATATTACCCATTGTGAATTGCCCAATTGTTTTTTTTTTTTTAACAACTAGGTATTTTAGCATTATTTGGTTTATATGTTGGTGAATTTTTACTCCCTTTATATTAACTCGTAGTGTCTGCTTGTCAAAAAAATTTTGGATCGCTTTTAACCACTTTCCCGCGACCCAATCGATCTAAAATTTTGCAAGCATGCTCGTGGCAATGACAGAAATGATCTAACAAATTTTTTTAGTGATGCCAAAACAATGGAAACTTTTAAATTTTTCTACCAGAGTTGATAAAAAAATGCACAAAGGGTTTGTTTTTATTATATTATTACCACAACGACCACAAAAAGAACAGGTCCAGCTATGACAACAATGCAAAATTTAGAATAACAACAAGAACAAAATAGAAATATCATGTTTTTCATTTTTTTTTTTTAAATAGAAATCTTCCCATGAATTTGGTGAATCATTCTCACTAAAAATGATCACCCTAGCTGACCTATTGAGGGCGTGATCGTGACAAGAACAACATAGAAAATTATATTTTTTCAAGACTTTTTTTAGTTCTTCATTCAAATCTCGGGCCCTAATCGACTGATTTAGACGATTTTAAATAGCGAACTTCTCAGGATGTTAGTGAATCATTTTTTATGTCAACGAATACCCTAGCTGCCCGATTGATGCCGTCATCGTGATTTCCACAGACGGACAGACGGACATCGCTATATCAACTCCGGTTGTTATAAGGATCACAAATATATATTTTATGGGGGTCCAAATTTTTTTTTCTAATTATTACAAACGGAATGACAAACTTATATATACCCTCTGCACACTGGAGTGGAGGGTATAAAAACCCATAAGAAAAAAACACAATGGCAGCATTCAATCTTGACACAGCTTCAAAAGCTTTACCATTATTTACTGGTAACTATTTAGAATTAGAAAGTTTCATAATAGCGGCAGAACTCATCAACAAAACCCTATCAGATACAGAAAAAATAGATTTTCTTCAATACATTTATCATGCTAAACTAACGTCTAATGTTAGAACAGCAATAGGAAATTAGCAAACCAGAAAATTTTGAAATACTAAAAAATTTATTAGAACAAAGATACAAAAGCACTAGAACAATACCTCAATTACAGAACAAACTTCATTTAAAGAAAAAATACTAAATATAACACCGTAAGACAAATTTTAATTTTTTTTTAACACATGAACAAGACCTAATACACGTGAAACTAGAGGCCCTCTGGAGTAAAACTGCGTTTACAGTTTGTCATTCCCTCATCATTTGTCCTTTTTAGAGGACTTTAAAGTTTTAAAGGACATTTAAATAGAAAAAAAATATATATATATTTCTACTCATCCTACGATGCTTAGATAAAAAGCAAATGAAAGAGGAGACTCTCCTCAATTTTGCAAAAATATTTGTTTTGTTATATCAGGACAAAAGGACCTTATTGAAGTCCTTTCAAAATTTTGTCCTTTAATATCCTTGAGAATTTCCAGCCATTTCATCCAGAAAAAATATATGTTAAGGACATTAATGTACGCCAACACGTTGCTGAATTTCATTCTACTCACTTTGTTAGTTTAGTGTAGAAATAATTTTGACTTCTACTATACAAAAAAAAAAAAAAAAAATTATATGTAACTCCCTAATATTAACCAATTTTCTTTAAATAAAATCTAACACAAGAACAAATGGATATATACATAAACTTGGACCCCCGGTGAATTAATTGTATGTTCACAGTTTTTCATTCGGTGATCCGGTCTCCCTTTAAGAGCGCTTTTAAGTTACAAAGGACATCGAAGTTTTAAAATTTGTTTAAATACTTATGTTTTACCTACGATACTGAGAAAGACGTCAAATTTCTGATTTATTAAGCAGGCCACAAAACAATTATCAGTTCTAAAACTATTAATGTAGAAACACAATTGGGGCTTAGCAGCTTTTTCCATATGATACATAAAATAACTGCCGAGCAGCACAGCAGTGAGATAGAATCGATTTTATTTTGAGGGCAGTTTTTCTTATGCTCTCATTTTTAGACACTCATTCTCACAAAAATGTTACCATACATGAAATAACTGCCGAGCAGCACAGCAGTGAGATAGAATCGATTTTATTTTGAGGGCAGTTTTTCTTATGCTCTCATTTTTAGACACTCATTCTCACAAAAATGTTACCATACTTTCATAACATTTCGTTTCAGTTCAGTTCATTTTGTAAACAAATAACATTTTGTAAACAAATAACATTTTGACGCAAAGAAATTAAAAGTGAAGAAAGAAGAAAAAGTAAAAGAAAGCCAAAAATGACAACAGCTGCTGCCTTATTGTGTTTCTACATTTATGCAAATAAATAGTATTTTTTTTGGTTTTTCAACGTGAGAAATTATAAAATAAGAACAAGTGAATAAAACTGAAAGTGACTATGGAGTGCCCCAATCGCAATAAATTTTGTGTTGTCTGCGGACTATTTGTAGCGTATAAAAAATCGCGAAAAATTACAAAAACCTTTGTGGAATGTTACGAACAATATTTTTTAATTAATTTTGTACCAAAATTATGGTATCAGCCTGAAGTTGTGTGCGGCTATTGTTATCGTGGTATACTAGGTTCGAATTCCGTTAACCGACAACAGCATCCGATGAAATATGTTTACCCAGTGATTTGGTTGAATCGAAGTGAACATGCTTCGGAATCGTGCTACTTTTTCCAATCGCAGCCGCGTACTAAAAAGATAAAATACAAATTGCGACATAAAATCCAATACCATAGTTGTGTTTCAGTGAAGCCAGCTGTGTTACGTTGTAGAACAAACCCAACCGCTCCATCCGAAGAGCAAATTCCAGATGCCGTTGAAGAGCACTCATTGTGCGCCAACAATGATATTGAATATATCTCGGAATATCAACCGACAAACAGCGAGGTCGGCTTTGCTCCTCCTCATTTTATAACACAGGCCGATTTTGATGATCTCGTGCGTGATATAGGTGTAATTAAAAGCAATTCCGAAATTTTGGCATCCCGTTTACAACAATGGAGACTAGTTTCTGAAGATTTTCGCGTAACTTCTTCCCGAAAGCGCTCAAAACAAGTGTCTTTTGATGAATGCTTTAAAGTTGACGATCAAACTGGGATTACGTATGCAGTAGATATTGAAAATCTTTTTGAAATCATCGGCCACCCCTATAATCCGGATGAGTGGCGCCTCTTTATAGATGGTTCTGTGAAGAGTCTTAAAGGCGTTTTACTACACAACGGTAACGCCTTTCCGTCACTGCCTATCGTTTATGCTACCGATGTAAAGGAAACATATGCAAACATGAGCAATATTCTTAAATTAATTAATTACGACCTCCATGGATGGGTGATATGTTGTGATCTCAAAGTGGTTGCTATTATAGCAGGGCTTAAAAAAGGATTTTCAAAGCATCAATGTTTCTTGTGTCTCTGGGAAGGTAGATATCGTGAATTACACTATACTGATCACGAATGGCAGCCCCGCATAACCTATAAGCTTGGAGAAAATAGCATTGATCACATGCCTCTAGTGCCTTCGTCGAAGATTATTCTTCCACCCCTTCATATCAAATTGGGGCTTATTCGAAATTTTATTCGCGCTCTAGCTAGTGAAGGAGAAGCCATGATGCACCTTAAGACGATTTTCCCAAAATTAAGCAATGCCAAAATTGATGCTGGTAAATTATAAATTAGTATGTATAAACTCTAAAGCTAAAAATACTTATTTTTTTTAGGTGTACTTAACGGACCACAATTAAAGAAATTGATGAATTGTAAGGAGTTTCCGAATTTTCTTACAACAGTGGAAAAAAAAGCGTGGGATTGCTTCAAGGATGTAACAACAAATTTTTTTGGCAAAAACAAATCAGAAAATTACAAGGAGATTGTCCGTAAAATGGTCCGTAGTTTTGGTGAAATGCGTGTCAACATGTCACTCAAAATACATTTTTTGGATAGTCACATTGATTTTTTCCCAAGCAATTTGGGTGATTTTAGTGACGAGCATGGTGAACGATTTCACCAGGATCTCGCCACAATTGAAAATCGGTTTAAAGGAAAAAATACTTCCCATATGTTGGCAGAGTATTGTTGGACACTTTGTCGCAATACCAATACTATTCATAAGCGCCAACAGAAATGTATACGGTTTACCTGAGAAGGATGCTAATATCCAAATTTTTCGGCCAAGTCGAATTTTACTTTTGTACTTGTTTAATATTAAAAAAAATACTAAAAAAATGCTAAAAATACTATTAATTCACCGGGGGTCCAGTTTTATATATATATCCATTTGTTCATGTGTTAGATTTTATTTAAAGAAAATTGGTTAATATTAGGGAGTTACATATAATTTTTTTTTTGTATAGTAGAAGTTAAAATTATTTCTACACTAAACTAACA
Source organism: Cordilura impudica (assembly GCA_963682025.1). Taxonomy (NCBI): domain Eukaryota; kingdom Metazoa; phylum Arthropoda; class Insecta; order Diptera; family Scathophagidae; genus Cordilura; species Cordilura impudica. The sequence continues at coordinate 165,191,623 of OY821519.1, forward strand.
AAGTGAGTAAAATGAAATTCAGCAACGTGTCGGCGTACATTAATGTCATTAACATATATTTTTTCTGGATGAAATGGCTGGAAATTCTCAAGGATATTAAAGGACAAAATTTTGAAAGGACTTCAATAAGGTCCTTTTGTCCTGATATAACAAAACAAATATTTTTGCAAAATTGAGGAGATTCTCCTCTTTCATTTGCTTTTTATCTCAGCATCGTAGGATGAGTAGAAATATATATATATTTTTTTTCTATTTAAATGTCCTTTAAAACTTTAAAGTCCTCTAAAAAAGACAAATGATGAGGGAATGACAAACTGTAAACGCAGTTTTACTCCAGAGGGCCTCTAGTTTCATGTGTATTAGGTATTGTTCATGTGTTAAAAGTAGTGTTGTACGGTGTAATAGATGCTCTAAACAAATTAGGAATAGAAGAATTAGGAAACACTGCATCAATAGCAGAAAAGAATGTAATAGTTAAACTAAATAATAAATTAGCCCTGGATACTTTCAAAAAAGGACTAAATGAAAACCTCAAATCGACCATACACGCGACGCGACCAACCACATTGCAAGAGGCATCGGAACTTGCAGTTGTAATTGAAAATGAAAAGAATACAACTCATAACGAGATTTGGTACATCAGAGGAGAAAGACCACGCTATCAGCAACATCATAACACATTCACTTCTAACAGACAAAACAACAAGAGAAACCACATAAACTTTCATAGAAATAACAATTTCAACACTAGTTCCACAAGAAACAACAATTTCAATAACAATATCCACAATAACAACAGAAACAGAAACAATAACTTCAACAAAAACAACAATAACACCAAATTTAATAGAAACGGTAGGGAATACCAAAATATCACCTCCAGAAACGACAACAATAGACATATACACACCATAATACACACTTATAAATAATGTCATATCAATTGGTCTAAATACGCCAAATACAAATATGCCTACTCATTTTACAACATCAAATAGCACATTACTAGATATTTTCTGTGTTAATGTCTGATTGAAACCGATTATTTTATATGATATTTCCAGATGAACAATTCTTATTTTTGTAACACAATTTAATCTTATTCAATCAAACAGTACCTCTCAAATCTATTATTATATGCCTATTCATGATGGATCAGATTTAAAACCAATTGAGTTGGCTACTTACTCTTGAAGTAAGCACACGAATTAAATTTTCGGTCGGTCAGCGAATAAATTTAAACAACTCACATATATAATAATAAAAAAAAAAAACAAATATTCGCAACAACAAAGTATTAACAAACACAGTTTGTTAATATTTTATATATTATTTTTTTCCCCCCCTTTGTACTTTTGTAAAGTAAGAATAAACCTATAGACAAGTTGATATACAAGCGAACACACAACAAACTGGGTTGTCATAAGTATATATCAGTAGCTCTAGTAAAGATCAAATAACAATAGCAACAAACAGCAGAAATGCCTACGTTACTGTTGTTGCTACAGAATGTGAAAATGCAATAAATAAAAATTTACACTTGGCGTCAAAAGTATCCCACCAGCGGGTACGATCAAATTCAATGTCAATGACAGACAGTGACATAAAAATAACATTTTTAAAATCAGCTTTATAGCAAATAACAAGTGCCAACAATATGAATCTAGAACTACCCGAAAAAGAAAAAAATGACAGAAAATGGCCCCCTATAATATGTTCCAGAAAGACCAAAAGTCCAAATGGGTATTGATCGATACATTATAGTTATGGGTAAGAAAAGACAAAGAAGCCCCAAATCGACAAATACCGCTCCTGTTGCGAGAATGTCCAAAAATTATAAATCTGGTGCGCCTTCTTCTGAAAATCATTTTTCTATTTTACAAAATGATGATGATGATTCAATCACCACCGTTAGGTCCAGCAAGCCGCCCCAATCTACTTATATCATCCCTATAAAACGCGGCATGATTGATGAAACAAAAATTCAAGTTAATAAAGGAAATGATTACCGTACTGTAGTTTCGGAGTTTGAAACACAAAATAAAAACTTTTACATATATGATAGAAACCCCTTTTTTTTAGATACTTCTAGTTTTTTTTATTTTATTGTTTTTCAATTCTGTACACCACCAATAGTTTTATAAAAATGACAAGCTTTTCAGTTTCACTTTTCCCTTTTTATACTTTTCAGGTGTACAGATCTGACGTCATATTGTTTATGACAAAAATTGAAAAGCACTTCAAACTGAATTGAGCAAAGTATTTTTTTGCTCTAACACGGCCATCCTGTAAAATCATCGCTCTCGATGAATTCAAAACTTTTGTTTTCAAAACGGTCATTTGTTTATTACAGAAAGAACAAGCTAAAATCACAAGAAAACAAACAGTTTACAGAAACCACAAATTCATTATCCCAAATTCCACAGCAGTAATCTGTCCTCTTGTACAATTAACCACCAGATATCCAGAGCTGTAAACAAAATCATTATTTCAGATGTTAATTCTTGAATCGCAACTTGGAGATAATCTTAAGCTTGTTTGCAAATCAACACTTAAACTGAAAGTTATGACTCAGAGGCAATCTTAAGCTTGTTCAAAACTTCAACACATATACTGAAAGTTATGACTCAGAGGCAATCTTAAGCTTGTTCAAACTTCAACACATAAACTGAAGGTTATGATTCAGAGGCAATCTTAAGCTTGTTCAAAATTTCAACACATAAACTGAAAGTTATGACTCAGAGGCAATCTTAAGCTTGTTCAAACTTCAACACATAAACTGAAGGTTATGACTCAGAGGCAATCTTAAGCTTGTTCAAAACTTCAACACATAAACTGAAAGTTATGACTCAGAGGCAATCTTAAGCTTGCTCATGAATTCGATTCTTATTGAATAGAGAATTTTGCAGAAAATTTTACCTTACATTAGTTACTAACATCCTTCTCGTCTTCACTCTCATTTATTTGTTTTCGGTCAACTCTTTGTTTAGCCCAGCAGGTTTGTTCTTCGTGTCCAGATTTTCCACAAAAAGAACACTTAAATTTGGTTCCTTTGGGTTTGCTTGGTATTTTCTGTACAACCAATTCGTTTGTTTTTTGTTTTTCCGTGCAATGAGCTCTAATATGGCCCTTTTTTCCACATCCATAGCAAAGTTTCTCATCCTCTACGCGCCTACGTTTCAATGGATTAGGTAACTTGTCTTCTTTTTCAATATTGAATACTGGTTTATTCTCTTGCGAACGGCGTGTTATATCTTCTACTTTTCGCAAAGGTTTTTCTCGTATCGAAGACAAATGACATCAAACTTTGCACAGTTGATGGCATAACAAATGTAACAGAATTTCTCAAACTCACCTCACTAATGCATCCGATGACAATTTTGACCATTTTTCTTCTGGAATTTCAAAAGGTAATTGATTAATTTGGCAAACCTTTTCCATTACGAACTCCGTATAGGAAGCACATTCATTGCTTTCTGAGTTGGCGACCTTCCTGAGTTGTGTAATAATGTCTGTACCATAAGAAAAAGCGTGTATCAAAGAAGCACGTAAATCCGGCCAGCTATAAAGTTGATATCCGTATTTGTTGAACCATAATTTTGCCCTCCCAAGCAGAGAAACTTGTATTCTAGGAAAAATTTAAAAATTCTGTAAACCGTCTCGTTGTACCCTTGCATCAATATCCGTGCACCACTTCTGAATATCAACGCGGGAGTGATCCGGATCAAAACTCGGAAAACCCACCAACGCGCCGGTTGATTGTGACCCTTGTGTGGATTCTAAAATTTTATTAATTGCTTCCACCGTAATTACAAAATTGTTAGAGCTCGACTCTGGACTTTCCGCCTGCAGATTCAAATTTTCTTGAATCTGACCTCTTAGATTGGAGTCATCTTCAGTCATCTTCCCAATAGAGTGTAGTGTAGGCTGAATTTATCCCACTTCTGATGATAGAAACCCCTTTTTTTAGATACTTCTAGTTTTTTTTATTTTATTGTTTTTCAATTCTGTACACCACCAATAGTTTTATAAAAATGACAAACTTTTAAGTTTCACTTTTCCCTTTTTATACTTTTCAGGTGTACAGATCTGACGTCATATTCTTTATGACAAAAATTGAAAAGCACTTCAAACTGAATTGAGCAAAGTATTTTTTTGCTCTAACATATATCAACTAAAAAGTGCGAAAGGCCTCCAGGACGTGGTAAAAGGTATAGATTCTTATGTGGATCCAGAAGAGGTAAAAGCGGGTCTACTAATTAATAATTTTAAAGTGAAAAATGTTACTAACATTAAAAACAGAGAGCGAGTCCTCCAACCACTGTTTCGTGTGGAACTGGAACCAGGGGACTTGAAATTAAAAAAGAATGAAGTGCACCCCATATATACCCTAAGAAATTTGCTGTACCGAAGAGTTACCGTAGAGGAACCACACAAGCGAATTGCCAAGAATATGGCCACAGCAAAACATATTGCAAGTTGCGCACCGTTTGTGTCGTCTGTGGCGAACTACACAGCACCGCCAATTGCGACAAGCCTAAAGATGATTCCAAAATTAAGAAGTGTAGTAACTATGTACATGTCAAGCACTCCTTGTCCAAAAGACGTAATGACACCCATTCTCCACCTATGACTCCTGACAATACCAATTATGCCCAGTTGCGCCAACCAGATACCAGCAGGGCTTCATACGTCAGCGTTATTAAGGCTAACCAGCCCTCAGCGCAAAACATATCTTATAGTCAGTTCACATATGCTAATGCCTTGAAGTCTAACCATCCCACCGCTCAAAAACGGCCTCTTGCCAAAGAAAACACTGGTTTCAATTTTGAACGAATTGAGGCTTCAATAGAAAATTTAATCCAAACAGTAAATTTATTTACAACCAACATGACCTGCATGCTACTACTACAAAACATTAGGTGAGATATAATAAAATCTATTCAGCCGATATTGAACGGCTTTTATCTGAAAAAAGAAGAGTTCGTAGAGAATGGCAACGCTACCGATTCCCGTAGCTAAAATCTAGGTTGAAGGAATGTACTAAACAGCTTAAAGCATTACTAGATTACCAAAAACCGCTTCTATAAAAAAGTTTCTCAATGGGCTCGACGCAACCCCATTAACAGACTATTCTCTATGGAGAGCAGCCAGAGGCCTCAAAAGACCGGTGACATAAAAGCCTCCTTTGCGAGATCCAAATGGAGACTGGGCAAGAACTGACGCTGAAAAAGGTACTCTGTTTGTAAACCACTTGCAGAAAGTATTTACTCCAAATACGTCTGATTCTATAGTAGAGCTGCCACCAGTACCCGCTATACCAGATGTTACCTTGAGGTGTAATATACGGGAAATTGAACACTGCATTGCGGGCTTAAATTCGAAAAAAGCTCCAGGCGCTGATAAAATAAGCAATAAAATGCTCTTAGAACTTCCTTATATTTCAAACAGAATAATTCTATTTATTTTTAATGCTGTTCTGCACCTCAAATGTTATCCCGCAGAATGGAAGGTTTCGCTGATTACTATGATACCTAAGCCAGGCAAAGATCATACGAATGTGGAATCTATAGGCCTATAAACCTTTTCTCTAACATGTCAAAACTATTTGAAAAGCCACTTATCAGTAAGCTCACACCCATACTGAATGGTACTGGATGCATTCCAGACCACCAATTCGGTTTTAGGAGACAATATAGCACCATCGAACAAACTCATAGACTCGTGAACATTCTTAGAAAAACTTTCGAAGAAAATAAATTTGGTATGCCAATGGGGAACCCCTTATCACCAACCATTGCGGACACAGTTATGGATAAATTGCTAAATGAAAGCATTACGGAGCTGAAAATAGACAACATACATATCAAATACATCAAAAAATATCTAGATGATATTTTTGCGATAGTCAAAAAACAAAACATATGTAGATGAAATTCTCACAAAATGTAACTCTAAACACAATAAAATACACTTTACAATAGAATTAGAAGACAAAAAAAGCATCACATTTTTGGACTCGAAAATACATAGACATAATAAAAAACTAAACATCAATTGGCATTGTAAAGAAATAGCTTCTGCTAGAATTATTAACTACCATTCGAACCACCCAATGAAACAAAAAATAAACACACCGAAAAATTTAATTAGAAAAATATTTACTCTAAGTCATGAACAATACACACGCGAGAACACAAGCAAAATAAAAGACATATTATAGCTAAAAATGCATTCCCTACGAATATCATAAATAATATGATTTATGAAACAAAAATAGAAATACACAACAAAAATAAAAACACCACACCAAACAACAACAAAGCCAGCAATAACACCCAATATGTCGGAGTCGCATACATTCCTGGACTTACAGACACCAAAAACATGAGAAAAACGATACAGCATGAAAACGTCATATACGCACATAAACCTAATCAAACGCTTAAAAAATATTCACGAAAAGAAAAGACAAAATAAAACAAGAACAACAATGCGAAATAAAATGCTTGGGTAACAAAAGCACGAACAGCAACTGTGATCACATTTACATTGGTACAACTAAGAGAGCGCTTGGAGTACGAGCCGAACACAAAGCAGACGCAAGAAATAAAAAAACTTCAACAGCCTTATCACATCATATCACAACTACAGGACACTCAGCTGATTTTGAAAATGCGCGTATTTTAGACATTGAGAGAAATTGGAACAAGAGAATGACATTGAAAACTTTAAGAATACGGGAAAATATTGAGAGAGCTGTCAACTTTAAAGAAGACAAAGACGGAACAAATAGCGCCTACAGTTTGATATTAACAAAAAAACATACAAAAAAAAACAATAGTTGGAAATACGACGTAACACTTATAAATTTGTTTCATACAAAAATTTGTGTTATTTGTAAGTAGTTTTTAACAAAAATTGTAATTTATTTATAATGTTAAATGTGTTTTTAAATAAAAAAAGGCTCCCTGAAGATGGATGGATATCATCCGAAAAGCGTAGGAGAAAAAGCGAATTGATGGTTTTTCAATTGCGCTGAAAATAACAACTGACCAGTAAACCCAACAAATCAAACAATCGAAAATAAATATTGTTCTGCGCTTTTCATCGATGTTTCGCAGGCATTTGATAAAGTATGGCACGAAGGTTTAAGCAAAACCTAGCTGAAAACACACTTATGCCGGTTTCCTCAATGTATCGTCAAGCTGCCTGTTACTTAACCAGGACTTAAATTTATTGGCCTGATAAATTGCGTGTTAACAATTTTGGTTTTCTCAATGTACCGACAAAACCATTATTTTCAGTTGACAGTGCCTCTCAAAATACGTATGAAAGTTGGGAGAATTATTTTCAGTTGGCAATGCCTCTTAAAATTGATATGAAAGTTGGGAGAATAATTTATCTGTACGATAAATAAATAACTGGCAGATGAGTGCCGGTTAGCTTTGCGATAAAATAGAAGCAAACCAGACATTGAGAAAACCAAATTTCTTTAATCGGCAGTTTCTCGCTTGGATAAAAGATAATCGCCTATTGAGAAAACGGGCCTTAAGCTTTTAGAAATCTACTTAACTGAGCGAAAGTTTGTTGTAAAGGAAGGTAATTTTCTAAGCCCTCCGCAGCTGATTTAAGCCGGAGTTCCTCAAGGCAGCATCCTTGGTCATGTATTATATCTGATATATACCTCTGACTTGCCGGTAAGCAGTAACATACATATATCAACATTCTGGTGACACGGCTTTTCTAAGTGCTCACAAAAGCCATAAAGAAGCTTCCCGAAAACTCCAAGAGTATACACCTCAGTTGGAAAAATGGCTTAAACAATGGCGGATAAAAATTAACGAGCAAAAATGTCTACATATTACTTTTACATTATGCAGAGAAACATGCCCGCCTATACAAATCAATAACCTAACCATACCTCAACACACTGAAGTAAAATATCTCGGTGTGCATCTTGATCGTCGTTGAACATGGAAGCCATATATAAATGCAAAGATGATCCAAATGAAATTAAAAGCGGCTCAAATGAATTGGCTCATTGGAAGGAATTCTTCACTAAGCATGGATTGTGAGCTTCTTTTGTACAACTCTATCCTAAAACCAATATGGTCTTACGGTATCCAGTTATGGGACACAGCCTCGGCATCAAATGTGGAAAAAATTCAAAGGTGACAAAATAAAATACTCCGTACGATTACATCAGCCCCTGGCACGTTAGAAATAAGCGAATTCATAAAGATATAGATGTCCCGATCGTCAAGCCTGTGTTCTTAAAACATGTGACAAGATACATAAAAAACTTGAGTTACACCTAAATACCCTAGCCCGCAACATCATTAACTTTAGAGGCCACACTCGGCTGAGAAGGGGGGATACTCTTACTGTCAGCCGATTACGAGAGACGTAAGAATACCTAAGAACCAACCGCATTAACAAATATTTTTGTCTGGTATTGGCTGGAATTAAAAAATTATAGTTTTAGAGTTAAAATGATTAAAACAATGAAATCATATTTTTACGCTTCTAAATTATCCACTGCTATTCAAAAAAAAAAAAAAAAAAACGTGGCAAACGTGACCTGATAAACTGGAACTTTGCCATCGCACAGTGTTCGATTTTCAAAATTAGGAGGACAAAACCCCAAAAATAAATTATAAAAAAGAAAATAACGGACCACCCTATCTTAAAAAGGAATGTCCAGTTAAGATTTTTTTTCATTGCTTTTAGTTGGAATTTAATATTGTAAGCATATATCGTTATTAAGAATGATATGGAAAGGTTACAAAAGAAAAACAATTAATTTGGTTCGAAAATAACTCTAATGCCGTTTTATTTTCTGACAAAAAATGTCGCCCTTTTTCTGCCCTTTTTTAGAAAAGTGTAATTTTTTATATATTCTGAATTAGGAGCAACCTTATATTATATATCAATCGAAAGGTCTCAAATTGCTGTGTTCATTGGAAGTCATAGGGTGAAAATATTCAAAAAAGGGGAACAATGGGGAAATATTCTCACACTATGACCTGAAAGAAGTCAATGGCTGGATTTTTTTCTGATTTACGAGGGCTCGACTTTGAGACCTTTCGACTGATGTATAAGATAAGCTTGCTCTTAATTCAGAATATATAAAAAAATACACTATTCGAAAAAAGGGCGACATTTTGTGTCAGAAAAGAAAACGGCATAAGTTTGGAAGTCAATTAATAGTTTCCTGTGTTATATATTTGAAAAGTGTCTTTTTTATTAAGATTACTACTATTTTTTAAGTAAACACTGTAAATCTTATACTTATTTAAACAAAGGTAACTTTGTTATAAATAAATATATTAAGTAGGCCTATATTGAAATATTTAAAAAAAAAAAAAAAATCTGTAGACGAAACCTTTCTACTGCCATTAGATGCCGCTTATCTATTATCGATTTTGAATCTTTGGACCTTGCTTTAAAATAAATATAAAAAAGTTTTTGCCCGAAACTGCCTCCGCTGTACAATTTTTTTCAATCAACATGGCGTCTTCCACAATTTCTCGTACCGAACTTTTTAACGTATGGCTATCAACTGCCAAGAAAGACCGAATCGACCATATAGTCGACTTTATTTAAACAAATTTCGTTGGAAGCTCAACAACCATACTACAATATGATAAATTAAAGTCTTTTAGTATCAATATATGCAGCAAGTTCCAAAAAAGATGGATAAAGGCTAATAGAACAAAACCTCGATTTCTCCATGATAATAACGATTGGCTAGCTGTTTTAATAGAATATTCTTATTTTACAATAAATTCTGCACAACAAAATAATGCTGTGGGCAGTATTAGGCGCGTGACTTTTATTTTTATTTCCCACAATTGGGTTTTTAAAAAAATCTATTTAACGTTTTTCTTCGAAGTCTGGTACAGAACTAAACTTTTACAATTATTGTATCTGTTATTTAAATTTAACTTTTGCCTTGTTGACAATCTTAACTTAATTTAGAATGCTTGTAAGCATTTATTAATTTCTCAATATTAACCTTTTTTATTTATTTTACAACTTAAGCATATTTCACAATTCTCATTTAATTATTTCCAAACATTTATTAATTTTATTGATTTTGCAATTTTGACTTTATTTCTTTTGACCTATTTTATTTAAGAAGTCGTCGAACTTGTCTATAGTTGAATCATCATTTATTCTGTTTACAAGTTCGTCGACTTCGTTTAAAATTTTGCTTTGGTCATTTTTTATATATGTAACTACTCCCTTTAAATTAGAATTCTCCTGAATTCTTTTATTTAATTTTACAGTTATATGTTTATGTTTAAAAAAAATTATATTAATAATGATAACTATTACAATTATCATAAAAATGTTACAACTGTATGCTATTTTCTTATGATAATTTAAGTTTTTGATATTTCTTACATTAGATTGATGTGCTTTTTCTATTTCTTCAAATGTTAATTTATTAGTAAAATATTTTAATATTTCAATACTATTAAATATTTGTTTTTGTTCAATGTTTTCTTCAATATTTGAGAAAAAATAATATTTAATTTTAATTGAACAGTTATTATAATTAATTAAGTAGTTCCCATTTAAAATAATTTTTTCAGAATTACAAGTTTGATTGATTTTAATATTTTCTGCATTTTTAATTATAATTGTATCTATATTTAATTCAAATATTTCAAAATCTTTATTTTTTATTAATTGACAATCATTTTTTATTACACAATGTGTGCTTATTTTTAAATCTTTTAAAAGTTTATTTTCTTCAAATTTATAAATTTTATTTTGGAATTCAAAAATTTGTTCAATGTTATAGTCTATTTCATTAATTTCATTATTTGGTATAGGTACAATTGATCTTAATTTTACTATTTCAAAAGTTTTTGGTATTTTAATGCCAAAAATTAGATAAGAGTTATTTAAAAATGCCGTTCCAAGTTGTATGCATTTAAGTTTATTATAATCGATTTCATATTTTTGTATTTCATGACTTGTCAAAATATTTGGATGTACAATATTATATTGGGCAGAAATGACATTATCTTGTAACTGTTCTATTTTGTTTTTCAATAATTGTATGTTCGTCATTTGTTCTAAATATACATTTTTATTGTTTTCCATTTGTATAAATTTACTTATAGAATTGATATCTTTTTGTATTGTTTTTCTGTCATTATTTATACTAGTTGATTGTGTGGCGCCTAGGCGCCCGTTTAAAAATTTTGAATAAAACAAACAGTTTAAATTTAAATACACGAAAAATTTATAATAAATTAAATTCCTTTTAATATAGTAGTAAATTGGAAATTATATTGTTACATATGTACATATGAAAAAAGATTGTGTTTGTAGAAATTGTATACATGAGTATCAAAACAGATAAGAAATATTTGGCAAAAAAGTTTTTCAATTTAGAATTTCTTAAAAAACTATATTTCTTGTGAAATATCGTTGGTCATGTAATAGTTTTCCTTGCTGTGGGTTCGATTGAATACGTATCTTAACTTGGGTTGCAACTTTTGATCGTGACAAAGCCACATACAGTTGGCCGTGTGAAAATACCGCGGTCTCCAAACTAATGCCAACGTAATCAAATGACTAGCCCTCAGCCTTGTTTATGGTAATTTCGTATGCAGGAATTACTGGAAACTGGCGGCGTTTTAATATGAAAGGTAATGTGGTGTCGGTTGGGGCGAGATCAATCCTAGGAATTAGAACCGTATCATTTTGGTCAGCGTTACAGAATCAGTCAGTCTCTCAGTCAGTCAGTGAGTCAGGGATCAGCGTAAATATATTTAAGATATTACCCGGCCTTCACACGTTAAATTTTTGGCTTTCAGGTTATAATGCACTCATACTTTTTTACTCTTTCTTACTAAACAATTATACGTTTCAATTCTATCTTTCAATTTTTCAATGGGACAGTTGCTTAACAATTTTTTGACTATTGTATGTGTGATCAATTTGACTTGAACGTGGGAAGGCCGGGTAATGTGAGGAGATTGAAGATTCCCAAAATTATTAAAATTTAATACAATGGAGTGCACTTGTAATGAACCCTGGTTGTAATAAATTTTTGTTTATAGCGAAGAATTTCTTCGGTCCCAAGAGTTTTAATCAAATTTTTCATACAAATTGCTTCTCTTATAGCGAACAGTGGTTATATCAAACTTTTTACTTTAACAAACAATTTTTTTTCCATTTCAGAGTTTTCCTATATTATATATATTTAAAAAAAATTAATTTTAATTTATTTTAATTTTATTTTAATTTAATTTTAATACAAAACAAAAACTTCGGTTTTCAAATGAAGTTTTGTAAAAGGTCCTTTTATGTATATATTCGCAAAAGTTTGCCAGTAGCCAACCTTTGCTTTGTACTTTCTGCTTCTATACATAAGGAGTTTTTAATATTATATGATTTTAAAAAAATATTTTATTTTGATAGAAATTCGGTAATTTTAGTCTTATTAAGGCAAACTATTAATATGTATCTTTTTAATAATTTAATTTATGTTTTATAACTTTTTAAAATGCATCAAAATAAATAAACTTTTTCAACTAAAAAAAGTTTTTAAACCTTTCGGACAAAGCAAAAAAATACTACGGTTATAACGAACTTAGTCTAACTAATTTGGCCGGTCCCGCCAAGTTCATTATAACCGAACTCCATGTTACTGTAAAAAAAAATACAAAAGCATAGAAAAAAAAAATGTTTTAGAGCAAGGTTTCTAAAAGTTTCTTAAGGGGGGTAAGGTTTTAAAAGTTAAAAAAAAGTTGTATTTTCATAATAATTTTTTGAAGATACGAATAATGTTGGATTATCTATATCGTAAGTAGGTTTTAGCATAACATTTGAACAATCTTTGAAAAAATTTTCAATTATAAATTTTAATAAATAAGTCCGTGACAGGGAATCTCCGGAGGCATTGTTGTTTTGCGGTGAACATCATAGCTCGTTACCGGATCATTTGAAATAAAAAATCGAAATGCGTTTCAAAGGTGACATGTTTCCTGAGGTAGTGACGAAGAATTTTTTAATTTTTTTTTTGCAGCATTTTGAAGTGAAAAACGATTTTTGCTATACAATTTCGGGAATTTGTTGTTAAAAAATGGGGAAGAAAATGGAATTAAAAAACTCTTCGTGGTTACCTGATGATTTATGTGTAGATATAGTGTCTAAAATTTCAAAATAATCAGTCAAGTAGATTTTGAGTTATGATGTTCACGGACTTCGAACATTTATTTGCGAGAAAATCGGTTTAAAGTTTTCTAAAAACTGATTTATGTATATACTAACTATATACCGTATGAGGCCGGTCGCTGGAAACGCTGTAACTTCTTAAGTTTTGCTCTGATTTACTTAAAATTTTCACACAACACGCTCGACATGTTGTGCATTCAGAAAAGGTTTTATAACCTACCACCCCTTAAGGAACTGCAAACACCAATACACCTACACAAAAGAGAAAAAAATATTTCATATTTCATCATACATGTAAACTGATAAAAGAGAACTACATTTTTTGCAATGTTATCTATAAATCCAAAAAAAATAAAAATTAAGGGCGTATTAGTTTTACTTCAAAAAAAAAATTATTATTCCAAATCGCCTTTAATTCTTCCATGATAATTTCAATAAATTATTCAAATTAAAATCTTTAATATACCTATTTACGTAATTTATGTTTGTCTAAATTTTTTGAAAGCAAATTATGCAAGAATTAAAATAATGAGTGAAAAAAAAAATATTTTCCCACCTCTCTTCTGAAATAACAATGTAATTTAAGTACGCAAAGTTACAATAACTTAAATTTTAAACTTATGCCGTTTTCTTTTCTGACAAAAAATGTCGCCCTTTTTTTTTTGTTATACATCAATCGAAAGGTCTCAAAGTCGAGCCCTCGCAAATTACAAAAAGTTCTAGCCATTGGCTTCTTTCAGGTCATAGTGTGAGAATATTTCCCCATTGTTCCCCTTTTTTGAATATTTTCACCCTATGACTTCCAAGAGGATAACAATCAAAATTTTTTTTGCATTTATGAACACAGCAATTTGAGACCTTTCGATTGATATATAATATAAGGTTGCTCTTAATTCAGAACATATAAAAAAATACACTTTTCCAAAAAAGGGCAAAAAAAAGGGCAACATTTTTGTTAGAAAAGAAAACGGCATTAATGTGCACTATTTTTTCAAGGGCTTTTCAATACAGAGCTATAAACGAAATCATACGTTGGACAACAACAAAATCCACATTGAAGATCTCTTTTTTCTCAAATATTTATCAAAAAATCATACTCTTTGGTAAGTGCTGGCCATCAGAGAACCTGAGCGAAAGCACTCATAACAATACAAAACAATTTTGAGATGAAAAACAAAACAGACAAACGGAAAAGTTTAGTTCGATAAAAGGAGTATGTATTCATATCGGACGACGTTAAATGAGAAAAAATATAAGTGTTTAAAATTTCATCATTACATTTTTTGCAGAATTTTTTCATTGATCAACAAAGGGAATTTAAAAAAGAATTTGAATAGATATTAGTTTTTTTATGCGTTTTTTGCGTTCAAATTATTCCATATGAAACACGAAATCTGCATATGTAGTGCTATTGTCGTTAGCAGTGCGCCAATTTTGGCAACTTATTGTAATTTCGACGATATTTCAATTTGTTAAAATGATTTGTTAAATTTATTAAAATGATGATTGAAGATTTAAAATTTTCAGTAGTATAAAAATTACGATTTCAACGGTTAACAATTAATGGGATGTTTAGTGTAAATGTAAATTATAATATATGTATAGATTTAATTCTGGGTCAAGTCGTTTCAAAACTGAAATTCCTTGAATAGCATCTCAATTTAAGATTTAAGTTTTAATTACTGCGATACTTAAAACCTGTATTATATGTTTCAGCCATAGATACATATCAATAAAATTATTTAGTTGATTGCTGTGTTAAATTTTTTTCATTGAAATTTGGTCACTAATACATTTTTATATATAGAAATTATGCTGTAATAATATTCGTAATACGAATGATATTAATAAATCTTATTCCTGCTGTAATAATATTCGTAATACGAATGATATTAATAAATCTTATTGTTTCCTTTTGTAATATTTTTTCGAATTTTATAAGCGGTAAAATTTTCTTGGCAATTTCTTGTTTCAAAAATAACGATTTTGGCGATTTAGTTTCAAAAATTGTCGATTTTCAGAAGCTTTTATTAGCAGCACTGGTCGGTAACAAAGAAGAGAGAAAATTGTGTGTGGGTTTGTATCAAATGAGAAAGATTAAATTTTGTTTGTGAATTTCGCATAGCTTTGTATGGAGTGCTATGTGTGTGTATTATTTCAGCGTTACAGAATCAGTCAGTCAGTCAGTGAGTCAGGGATCAGCGTAAATATATTTAAAATAATTTGCAAATGATTTAAGGTTACATTTAAATAATCGTTAATTAGTATCTGTTGATTATTGTTTTCTGTTATTTCGTTAATTTTTAAAAGGTGATTTTGTATGTTCTGTCTGTCTTCTTCGTCCATTGTTCCAAATAATCATTTGGACATACTTCCTATGCCATTTGGTGCACATTTTATACTTGAATGATATTTTTCATTATAATTTCTAATTGTTCGTTGAATTAATTGCGGTATAGGTAAATTTTTGTTAGTCTGATATAAAATTCTAAATTTTTTCGCAATCGTATTATGGAATCTTTCTACATCAGCGTTTCCGGCATGGCTGTAAGGTTTTGTCAAGTGTAGTTCAATTCCTTGCTCCGTTAAAAATTCTTTTATCCTTATTGCCTTAAATTCATTGTCCGCTATTATTTTGTCGGGTTTTCCCATTTTAGTAATATGTTCTTCTATTTTTTCTATTAAAGTTATGTGATTTCTATCATCAGTAGATACGCCGCTCCAAATTTTGAAAACTTATCTATTACTGTTAAAAAATGAAATCCTTTGATTACGTATGTATCAATATGTATTATTTGGTTTTTGTCCGAAGGGGTTTCTGTGTAATAAAATTTATTTTTAATTGGATGCCTTTCATACTTCACCTGTTGACAAATGTCACATTGGTTAATTACCATCTGGATTAGTTCCATGAGTTTTGGGAAATATATTTTATTTCTAATTTTATTATAAGTTTCAATGATTCCTGAGTGTAAGCTTTCTCTAACATGTTATAATGATACTTGCCTTACTGCTTCGACCTCTGTCTCAATGTCTTGTGCTCTCATGGTGCATTTAGTGAATTTGATTTGGTTATCATTTGAATACATATCAATCAATTTTTCCTGCACTATATTATAGTTTCTTTCGGATAATTCAGAAAATATCCCTATTTTTCCTTTAAATATATATCTTCTAAAAATTTCTCCTAATTGATTCAAGTCGCTTTCTACAATAAAAATAATTCGTTTCCCATGTATTTCCTTAAATTCTTCTATTATGTCATTTGTAAGAATTATTTGTGTTTTATACTTATTTACAATTTCTTCTTTTATAAAAAAATTATCACCTAATTCCTCGTCGGGTAAATGTACTGTTGCCATTGTTATGTCATCTTCTATATTATTAACTGAGAAGGATTTTAAGATACTGCTATTCTCAGTATTGGTATTTGCTGAAATAGGGTCCTCACTATTTTCAATTCTAATTAAGAAGTCTGCCACTTTTTTTTTGCCCTTTACGTACTCGATCTCAAATTGATATTCTCCTAATTTTAGTAACCATCGTTGGTGCCTGGGTGACATGTATTTTCCTCTATATTTGGAGTGTAAATACTTAATTGGCTGGTGATCGGTTAGAATTTTGAATTTTCTGCCGTAAATATAGGGCCTAAAATAGTTAACGCTCCACATAATTGCTAAAAATTCCTTGTCAGTCGCAGAATAATTCCTTTCGTGGTTGTTTAGGGTTCTTGAGGCGTAGCACTCCGGGTGCCCTTCTTGTGATAGTACTGCACCAATCGCGTAATTAGATGCATCTGTCGTCAATGTAAATTGCTTTTCGAAGTCGGGATAACGTAGAATAGGAAGTGTGCTAATTAATGTTTTTAACTTCTCGAAGCCTTCAACATAAGTTGGATCTTTGATATTAATTTTTGTATCTTTCTTTAAAAATTTCGTAATTGGCTGAGCTACCTTCGCATAGTTTTTTAAAAATTTTCGGTAATAGCCCGTTAGTCCCAAAAAACTTTTTATCTGTTTCTCGGTTTTTGGTAATCCTAAATTTTGAATTATTTTAATTTTGTCTGGATTTGGCTTCATGCCATCTTTCGTCAATATGTGTCCTAAGAATTCAGTTTCCTTTTTTAAAAAATTACACTTGTCTATTTGTATTTTAAAATTTTTACTTTCGAGGACTTTGAAAATGTCTCCCAAAGTTTTAATATGTTCAGTTAGGAGGTGCTAAATATCAAGATGTCGTCCAAATACACGACGCAATTTTTATTAATGTAGTCTCTTAAAATTTCGTTCATCAACCTTTGGAAGGTTGCCGGGGCATTTTTCAGACCGAATGGCATTCTCACAAATTCATATAAGCCATGTGGGGTGACAAATGCCGTTTTTCTCTATCTTCTTTTTTAACTAATATTTGATGGTACCCCTTTGCCAAGTCTAAAGTAGTAAAATACTGAGCTCTTTTCAGCTTATCTTATATTGAATCGATATTCGGCAAAGGATACTTATCATCTATGGTAACTTCAATTAACTTTCTGTAGTCTATTACTATTCGATATTTCTTTTCGCCTGAATAGTCTATTTTCTTTGGTATAACTATTAAAGGACTTGAATATCTTGAGTAGCTCTTTTAAATAATGCCCTGTTCGTCCATGTGTTTGATTTGTTTTCTAACCTCCATTTCATGTTGAGGTGGGTATCTATACAATTTTGAATTGATTTGTTGTTGTGTCGTAGTTTTTATTTCCTGCTGTATTTCTGTGGTGGTGGTTAATATGTCGCCTTCTTTAAATAGTAATCTGTTATATCTCTTCAGTAGTTTTATAATTTCTCTATGCTCTTCTTCATTTAAATGATCTAACGAAAGTCTTTCCAAATTCAATTCACTAGTTTCGAGGGTACAAATATGGTTAAAATCATACGGTTTATTTAAAAAACTACACACTTTTCCATTAAGTGTTATTTCTCCTTTTTCAATATTTATATGCGCATTTAAAAAATTTAGTATATCAATACGTATTATAAAATCATACAATCTACCTCTTAATGGTGTGACTTTCCAACGAACCCTTGCGTTGTTGGGTAAATTGAATTCGTCTGGTCCGTCTGTATGTACCTCATAATTAATTTTATCTATGTTTGTTAATGTACTAAATGTTATTGGATTTCTCAATTTAATCTTCTTGAAATCATCTATTTCACTACTAATTAAGCTAAGGCTAGCTCCTGTATCTATTAATGCTATGTATTTTTATTATTAACTTTTAGTATTATCTTTGGCAGGCATTCAGAGGCTGCTTCGTAAATAGAACTGTATTATTAATTTCTTCTCCATAATTTATTTCAGGTCCTTCTGGGCTTTGCCTATCAGAGTTTAAGCGATTTTGGCTAAACTTCTGATTAGGGTGTCCTGCCACTCGAGGATTGTTATAAATTCTTTCTATATTGTCTACTTCCATCTTTTCAACACGGTCTTGCCTAGGTTGATTACAGCGATATTGGCCGGAGTTTGGCCTAGGGTTTCCTACCTGTGCAAAATTTCGGAATTGACCTGACATATTATTATTATCCCTATTTATCTGGGTCCTATAATGTTCCGAAGTGTTAAAGTTATTATTAAAATTATTATTCCTTTCCTGATGAAATTGTGGGTTTTGTCCCCGATAGTTTTGTCTATTATTAAACCTATCATAATACCTCTGGCTTTGGTTCACATTCTGATTAACTCGTTGACCTGTACTGTTTGGCCATTGTCTATAATTTGTTCTTTCCCTAAATTTTCTGTATTCTGGTCTTATGCAAGTTTCCTCAAACCTTCTTTTAGTTAGAATTTTCAAAATGTCATTAATATTTGTCTCTTCATAAATTTTGTCCAGTAATGTTCCTTGTGTCATTTCTTTAACTGTGTTCACCAGTAAACTGTCCACATTCGAGAGGTTCAATATAATGTTAACCTCTATAATATACACTTAATTCGTCAGACTTATATTTAATATTTTGTATCTCTATAATAAGTTCACTCACCGAATTTACCTTAAGATTGGCTATTAATTTATATACTTGATGGGGTTCAATGCTGTGTCTGTATCTTAAGTTCAGGGTTTACTTTATCAGTTGCCAGTTGTCCGGTGCCGGCAGATTGATGATGACGTCTTTTGCTTGTCCTTGGATTGTTTTATAAAAAATCATTCTTACAGCTTCTCTTTGTACTATTTCGTTGTTAATCGTCGATAGCAGGTACTCTGTGCTGCTGAAGAAACTGTTTACGGTTACATCTCCAATTCCAGTAAATGTTGGCAAGTGGTTGATGGTTTTTGCTAAGTTCTGCATAGTGTTGTTGTCTCTTCCTTGGTTTTGTTGTAGCTCGATGTACGCTGTCCGGATTTGTTCCAACTGGTGTTCTCTTCTAGCCAGTTCTTCCACTAAGTCTACGGGTGGTGTTTGAGCCTGTTCCATTCTTCTGCTGTCAAACGTTTGTTGTCTTTTCTGATTTTTCCCAATTTTGTGTATTGTGTTATTCACTATCTTAGTGTTTACTACACAAATTATATATAATTTATTTATTTTTTGTTATAATTTTATGTGTGGTGTTGATTCTAAGTGTTCACTGCACAATTCTTTTTATACCCTCCACATCTCAGTGGCAGAGGGTATATATAGGTTTGTCATTCCGTTTGTAACGCATCGAAAAACTAATTTCCGACCCAATAAAGTATATATATTCTTGATCCTTATCACAGCTCGAGTCGATATAGCGATGTCCGTCTGTCCGTCTGTCCGTCTGTCCGTCTGTCCGTCTGTCCGTGTGTCTGTTGAAATCACGCTCATTCAAAAAAAAAAGCATTTACTTAGGTCAGGTTACGAAAAATTTATTTGCCATAATTCCCACCAGGTTGGTATTGAAATCGGAGTAAATCGGGAGCCTCTGCACTGAGAAATGAACAAAAGTTTATAGATACCTCTAAAAAAAACATGAAACCTAGTGTTTTCTTGTAATAGTTTAGTGGTTGAACATACAACAACATAAAAAAAGCCACAAAAAAAATGTGATTCATACATATTAACAATAACAAGAACACAACTACCATGAGCTATGTTAATAGTATTGCCACAAACCGAGGTGGAGGGTATCAAAGATTCGGCACAGCCGAATTTAACACTCTTACTTGTTATCTTTGAGGTGTTAATTTTAAGTGTTCACTGCACGATTCGTGGTGTTAACTTTTTAAATGTTCACTGCACAATTATAGTTTTATTTGTGGTGTTAATTTTAAGTGTTCACTGCGCAATTTGTGGTGTTAACTTTTTTAAATGTTCACTGCACAATTATAATTTTGTGGTGTTAACTTTTGAATGTTCACTTCACACGGAATACGTTGATTCGTTTCAATGGATCCTTTCACTTGAATTTGGATCCTACCGACTGCGCCACTTTTATTTTTATTTTCCACAATTGGGTTTTTAAAAAATATTTATTTAACGTTTTTCTTCGAAGTCTGGTACAGAACTAAACTTTTACAATTATTGTATCTGTTATTTAAATTTAACTTTTGCCTTGTTGACAATCTTAACTTAATTTAGAATGCTTGTAAGCATTTATTAATTTCACAATATTAACCTTTTTTATTTATTTTACAATTTAAACATATTTCACAATTCTCATTTAATTATTTCCAAACATTTATTAATTTTATTGATTTTGCAATTTTGACTTTATTTCTTTTGACCTATTTTATTTAAGAAGTCGTCGAACTTGTCTATAGTTGAATCATCATTTATTCTGTTTACAAGTTCGTCGACTTTGTTTAAAATTTTGCTTTGGCCATTTTTTATATATGTAACTCCTGCTACACGTTCAATATATTTTGTGATATTTGGATCGCGATACATTTTAATGGATTGATGGATCGCGCGCGATTGCTACACGTTCAATATATATCGCGTCAATATTTTAATAATAAATGCTTAATAAAAAAATGTTTACATAATCTTTAAAATATTACTATCTATAAAACTGAAAAACGTTTAAAAATAATGTTTATCGACTATAATGCATTTTATTTAGTTTCAGTAACAATAACATATTGAAATGCCGGGAAATAGGCCCGACCGCAGAAAAAATATTTTCCTAGAACCGCAATAAAATGTGGTGAGAATTTGAAACCGCTCGGGGAGTTGCCCCTAAACTCCACTTAAGCCTAATGGCTTAAATTATAACGTTTCCGCTGTATTGGCTCTGCTAGCATAGCCATTTTGTTAAAGTATATTTGAAATGTAAAATATAAACAAATTAAGCAAAAACAAACAAAAAATTGCACCTTTGCTGCCGTATCACAAATTGATAACACGAAGTGTTATGCAGCACATTGACTTTTTACTGACGTATCGCCAATTTATATCACGAAGTATGCTACATGTGCAATATTTATCGCGTGAATCGTAACCCACGATCTGGATTTCACAAAATCAGGGTATTCTGCGCTATGGATCCATCAATATTGCATGCTACACGTTCAATAATATTGTGATACTTGGATCCCCGTCAATATATATTGAACGTGTAACAGGCGCCTTAGTTTTGAGATTTGTAACATTATTGATAGTTCACATAGTATATAAGGTGAAGACTCAATAAATCAAAAAAAAATCAACTACTTTCGGTCAAAATGTTCTGAATAACTAAGATTCTGCAAAACAATTGTTCCTAACTTGACATATATTCTAAGTAGATAAACTGGTAGCTACGACAGTTATGTATAATGACTTATTGCTGATGTTTTAACTACCAAAAATATTTGACCTAGACGCATCTTTTAATCTACCGATTGACTCAGAAACACTTTGCAGAGCTGGCCCTAGGGTCGAGCCGGTAAGGCCATAGCTCGGGACGACTGGCAGGAAGGGGCGCCGTATTAAAAGAAATTAAATCAATCCTTCACAAGATATTATGGTACGTAATAAAATAAATAAAAAAGTTAATATGAAAACAAAAATGTTATATAATGATGAAATATGTAAAAAAAAATTTTTTTTTGGGTTGTTATTTAAAAGAAATTTTTATGTATCAAATAGTATGCTTTGCATTTTACAATATATGAGAAGTTTTGGAATTCAAAGAATGATAACTAAACAAATAACGACTGTGACGCATGTGGGCTAGCTTTTCAAACCAATGAAATTCAGTAAAATAGTTATTTGTGTAAATAAAAATAAAATAATTTATTGAAAATAAATTTTGTCTCCTTTTTCTTAGATAAAGAAACCACCAGCATTACATAGAGGTCATCATATAGTCAGTGGTTAATTTCCTTATTATTTATTTTGGTATAGAGTAATTTTATATATTAGATTTTATACATGAATTAAAGTGGTTGAAATTCAATTGTTCCCTCCAAACCCAAATTCGGAAATATTTTGATAATGAATGTGACTTTTCTGATCAAACAATCTGACATAATAATTAAAAAAATTATAAAAAATCCTTAAAAAAAATAATTAGCGACAAAATACTTGCAAGATGAAAATGTTCTTCTGTTGGAAGTTCTGTGAAAGAAATGTAAGTCGTCGATGAGTTCTAAAACAACAATACGCTTGCGATGTAATACTCGTAAACCTTACAACAAAAAACAATCTTTTTGAATGAACAGTTTTTTCGATATGAAATTTACGTTAAATTCTTATATTGAATTTTATAACATATTAAAGTTCAGTCAGTGTTTACAATATAAACAAACAACCTCTTTAAGAAAAAGAAAAAAAGCGATATAAAATCATTACTAATAAACCATTATACGAAAATGAATACAACAGAAGAAATAAATACAACAACAGAAAAAACAGAGCAAGTACTCCCACGCAAAAAAGATTGAGAGGTGTATTGCAAAACTCTCTTCTTGGTAATGCTTGCAAAGCTCTGCTATTACCGATAGCGAATCATCACTCAAATTTACAAACGTTATGGACACACGATTCGATAAACTGCCAGAACAATTAAAAACAATAATACAACAAAAATTCAATGAATGCAAATAACTCTTAAGCGAGCTGATGTGCGTCTTAAACAGGATAAACGTATTCTCAGTGTCTTTGCTATGCGTGGCTTAGTTTATGTGAAAACGACTGCCAATGACCCATTAATACAAATTGATGAGATTTATCATTTGCATCAGTTATTTCTTGGATCGGCAGAAGCTTTATAATATTGTTGATTTTACACTTAAACATCGCATACAATTGTTTTTTATTTTTCTATCTCGTATAATTTATGTAACTTTTATCTTCGTAATTAATTTAAAATTATTTTACTGTGTTTTTGCAATCATTAAATTAATAATGTTTATATATACACATGTCCTTAAGATAACAAATATTTTGTGCGTTACTTTCTCAAATATAAAAACGTATGTTAATGAACAATTTAAATAACAATGGAGCTCGTTCTAGAGCCGATCGCACAATGAATACGTTGCGTCCGATAAGTCGAATTTTTCGACTGACAGAAAAGTTGTTTACATGCATGCGCAATGTCTGATGGCAGAATCAACACGTTACGGCGAATACGGCGCATACGGCGAATGCGTTCGTACGTCGAAGTTAAAATGTTTTCAACTTTCGACGTATACATTGTACGTTTGACAGCTGATATTTGTTATTATAAAGTGCAGCAGCTTAACGGCAGAATGGTAAGTAAATATATATTGTAATAAAATATATATACAAATCAAAAGTTTAACTTTGTAATGAAATTTTTTTTATATATTAGATGGAAGAACGTTTAATTTGTGCGGTGGATGAGCATCCGTGCCTATTCAACAAAACTTATAATTTAATAAACATAGTTATAAAATACACTATGCAAAAAAAGTGACTTCAGTTTTTGTACAACAGATAATTCATACTTGCTCATAGAGCTTAACTATGTTTGGCAATAATGTAGATAAGAATCCGTTGAATAAATGTAATTAATTGCCTTAGCATTTTTAAAAAATAATAATACAAATTTATATATATACATATTAATTGTTATACTTATTAACACTTTATACGAAAAAAAATCCCTTTTTACTGGAAAAAAATAATTTTTTCGTATATTTCTTTCAAAAAATTATTTTTTTCGCATATAATTAAAATAGTGCAGCGAAAACGGCTTCTTTTCGCATTAAATGTTTAAATCGTTTATTCATTGGTTTCCTTGCTACATAAATCCTAAACATAGTTAAGTGCTATGAGTAAGTCGGAATTAACTGTTAAAATTGGTCACCAAATTAGCCAAACCGAGTATAGGGTTTTACTACACTTTGCTAGTAGAATCGAACCTATAAGTCCATGTGCTTTTTTCCTGCTGCACTGTAAACTTTTTAACAATTTTATTTTTATCAGATTTTATTTATAGCTGGATTTCGCAAATATAAACATTAAGATATTTCTCGAGCTTAAAGCATGGACAGGTGCATTATTGGATGTCCTGATGTTAAGCCCTGCAAAGAGCTAGCGACTTCTTGGCGTCATAATCCTGGAATCATATTGTCTCCATTATATTGGTCCACGTAGTTTTGTGGGCAGTATGTATTGTCATGCCTTTTTATGAAATTATGCAAAACGACTGTGGCTTTGACAATTTTTTCTGCATTTTTGGGTTTCATTTGCAGTGGAGATAGTAGTATTATCCATCGTACTGTTAGAATTCCAAAAGCATTTTCGATGGCACGACCTTCAACCTACATAAAAGGCAAATAATAGTAAATCACTAATAATAAAAAAAAATTGTTATATTATCAGTCGCCATTATCTCCAGATATTTTCGCGCTTCATTTAAACATATAATGCTTAACACTATTTTAAGGGTGTCTTCTATTTCAAAACAAATCCAAACTTTCGAATTCAATTTTAATTTGTATAAAAAATGTCAACATTAACAGCTGATTTTATTTCTAGCCGTACGGCGACGACGTACTTTATGTACCTAGCAATACGGCCAGTACGTTTGATAAGTCGACTTATCGGACACAACGTATTCATTGTGCCATCGGCTTAGAGACGGAACTGCGAATATGATAAGAATTTTGGGAAATCAAAGAGAAGGCATTAATATCGGTCACATTAATTTACAAAGCTTAAAAAATAATCGATGAATTTTGATTTATTTTTGAGAATTCTCGAATTGACTTTATATACATATCTGAAACTTGGTTTAGGTCTGATGTCAATGATCGTTATATGGTTTTGAACGCATATAATATACCTAGAGTTGATAGAAACGGATATGGTGATGTTGCAGTATATGTGAGAAAAGGGATAACATTTAGTATACTGTGCAAATCTAAAGATGGTGGTAATGATAATTTGGTAGAACACCTATTTCTCGAAGTCATCAGCGGGCGTAGAAAACTACTTGTGGGTTGCGTATATAGACCAAATAATAGCATACGTATGGCAAGTTTTTCACAACTCTGGAGATGTTAACAGTCTCATATGATGACGTCATGATTGCAGGCGACCTTAATTCCAATATTTTGGTTGGCTGTACTCTTATCAATAATGTCATATCAATTGGCCTACGCCAAATACAAATATGCCTACTCATTTTACAACATCAAATAGCACATTACTAGATATTTTCTGTGTTAATGTCTGATTGGAACCGATTATTTTATATGATATTTCCAGATGAACAATTCTTATTTCTGTAACACAATTTAATCTTATTCAATCAAACAGTACCTCTCAAATCTATTATTATATGCCTATTCATGATGGAACAGATTTAAAACCAATTGAGTTGGCTACTTACTCTTGAAGTAAACACACGAATTAAATTTTCGGTCGGTCAGCGAATAAATTTAAACAACTCATATATATAATAAAAAAAAGCAATATTCGCAACAACAAAGTATTAACAAACACAGTTTGTGAATATCTTATATATTATTTTTTTCCCCCCCTTTATACGTTTGTAAAGTAAGACAAGTTGATATACAAGCGAACACACAACAAACTGGGTTGTCATAAGTATATATCAGTAGCTCTAGTAAAGATCAAATACCAATAGCAACAAACAGCAGAAATGCCTACGCTACTGTTGTACTGTTGTCAATGACAGACAGTGACATAAAAATAACATTTTTAAAATCAGCTTCATAGCAAATAACAAGTGCCAACAATATGAATCTAGAACTACCCGAACAAGAAAAAATGACAGGAAGTGAACCCCTAGAATATGTTGCAAAAGACCAAAAGTCCAAATGGGTATTGATCAATACATTATAGCTATGGGTAAGAAAAGACATAGAAGCCCCAAATCGACAAATACCGCTCCTGTTGCGAAAATGTCCAAAAATTATGAATCTGGTGCGCCTTCCTCTGAAAATCATTTTTCTATTTTACAAAATAATGTTGATGTAATCACCACAGTTAGGTCCAGCAAGCCGCCCCCAATCTACTTATATCATCCCTATAAAACGCGGCATGATTGACGAAACAAAAATTCAAGTTAATAAAGGAAATGATTACCGTACTGTAGTTTCGGAGTTTGAAACACAAAATAGAAACTTTTACATATATCAACTTAAAAGTGCAAAAGGCCTCCAGGTCGTGGTAAAAGGTATAGATTCTTATGTGGCTCCAGAAGAGGTAAAAGAGGGTCTACTAATCAATAATTTTAAAGTGAAAAATATTACTAACATTAAAAACAGAGAGCGAGTCCTCCAACCACTGTTTCGTGTGGAACTGGAACCAGGGGACTTGAAATTAAAAAAGAATGAAGTGCACCCCATATATACCCTAAGAAATTTGCTGTACCGAAGAGTTACCGTAGAGGAACCACACAAGCGAATTGCCAAGAATATGGCCACACCAAAACATATTGCAAGTTGCGCACCGTTTGTGTCATCTGTGGCGAACTACACAGCACTGCCAATTGCGACAAGCCTAAAGATGATTCCAAAATTAAGAAGTGTAGTAACTATCATGAAAACCACACTGCAAACTACAGGGGCTGCCCAGTCTATGTACATGTCAAGCACTCCTTGTCCAAAAGACGTAATGACACCCATTCTCCACCTATTACTCTTGACAATACCAATTATCCCCAGTTGCGCCACCCAGATACCAGCAGGCCTTCATACGTCAGCGTTATTAAGGCTAACCAGCCCTCAGCGCAAAACATATCTTATAGTCAGTTCACATATGCTAATGCCTTGAAGTCTAACCATCCCACCGCTCAAAAACGGCCTCTTGCCAAAGAAAACACTGGTTTCAATTTTGAACGAATTGAGGCTTCAATAGAAAATTTAATCCAAACAGTAAATTTATTTACAACCAACATGACCTGCATGCTACTACTACAAAACATTAGGTGAGATATAATAAAATCTATTCAGCCGATATTGAACGGCTTTTATCTGAAAAAAGAAGAGTTCGTAGAGAATGGCAACGCTACAGATTCCCGTAGCTAAAATCTAGGTTGAAGGAATGTACTAAACAGCTTAAAGCATTACTAGATTACCAAAAACCGCTTCTATAAAAAAGTTTCTCAATGGGCGCGACGCAACCCCATTAACAGACTATTCTCTATGGAGAGCAGCCAGAGGCCTCAAAAGACCGGTGACATAAAAGCCTCCTTTGCGAGATCCAAATGGAGACTGGGCAAGAACTGACGCTGAAAAAGGTACTCTGTATTACTCCAAATACGTCTGATTCTATAGTAGAGCTGCCACCAGTACCCGCTATACCAGATGTTACCTTGAGGTGTAATATACGGGAAATTGAACACTGCATTGGGGGCTTAAATTCGAAAAAAGCTCCAGGTGCTGATAAAATAAGCAATAAAATGCTCTTAGAACTTCCTTATATTTCAAACAGAATAATTCTATTTATTTTTAATGCTGTTCTGCGCCTCAAATGCTATCCCGCAGAATGGAAGGTTTCGCTGATTACTATGATACCTAAGCCAGGCAAAGATCATACGAACGTGGAATCTATAGGCCTATAAGCCTTTTGTCAAAAACTATTTGAAAAGCTACTTATCAGTAAGCTCACACCAATACTGAATGGTACTGGATGCATTCCAAACCACCAATTCGGTTTTAGGAGACAACATAGCACCATCGAACAAACTCATAGACTTGTGAACGTTCTAAGAAAAACTTTTGAAGAAAATAAATATTGTTCTGCGCTTTTCATCGATGTTTCGCAGGCATTTGATAAAGTATGGCACGAAGGTTTAATACATAAACTTAAGCAAGACCTACCTGCAAACACACTTAAGCTTTTAGAAGGCTACTTAACTGAGCGAAAGTTTGTTGTAAAGGAAGGTAATTTTCTAAGCTCTCCGCAGCTGATTTAAGCCGGAGGTCCTCAAGGCAGCATCCTCGGTCCTGTATTATATCTGATATATACCTCTGACTTGCCGGTAAGCAGTAACATACATATATCAACATTCGCTGCTGATACAGCTTCTCTAAGTGCGCACAAAAGCCATCAAGAAGCTTCCCGAAAACTCCAGGAGTATATACCTCAGTTGAAAAAATGGCTTAAACAATGTCGGATAAAAATTATCGAGCAAAAATATCTATATATTACTTTTACATTACTTTTATTTTTTTGATGACCAGAGACCAAATTATGATGATTACAAATTATGATGATATTATATTTACTGATCCTTGCTAGTGATGCAAATAAAACAACTTTTATATCATCATTTGCCCAACGTTTCGTTCCTTTTTGGGAACATTTTCAAGAGCTTTTTTATTGAACTAGGGGAAAAAGAATTTTTTTCTTAATTAATTAGTTTTATAATGTATAACAAATAAGTTATAAGTTACATTTTTCTGTTGTTATTGCATTTGTCAAAAATATTTGCTGCTATTATTATAAAGTTTATAATTTAAAAAATATATATTAAAATTTTTAATTTTTTGTCAAGCACTAAAATAAATAAATAAATAATTAGCGGTATTCACTCTTGGTGTTAAATTTACAACCCTGTTATATTTACAACGATTTTATACTACAAAGCGTGAACGTCTTTTGTGTTGTGTATTGTAAACTAATGTATCAGCTGTTTTTGTTTTGTTTTTTTTTATCAATTTGAAAACTTCAAATATCAACAAGAATTTGCAGATAAGTAACATGCCCAAAACTACGGGAAAAGAAAAAATTATAAATTTTTTAGAACAAAATGTAGTTGATGAAATAGAATTTGCAGAGATTCTGGATATTGAAGGTATTACTTGCAATAAAAAAAACAATACAAAAATATAACTACTCTCCTTTTGTGGATACATGTGAACATGATGGCATTGACCACATTTTAGATGAATTAGATGATGATATTATTTTAGTAAGTGTACCGCCGCGGAGCTTGGAATTCGGTTCCAAAATCAATCAAGTGGTCACTAAAACAACAGATTTTTGCAAATGCTGAGGGTTCGTCGAATTGAGTTTCATACACTGGTGTCTGTGATTTCTGGAGATACAGAATTTACCAGTACCAGTTAGCAATTGTCCTATACAGACTAGGGTCATCTGGAGAAGGGCCTTTTCATTATTTTGATACATTTTTTTTTTATTATTTTGATTCATTTACCACAAAATGAAAAATAAAAAAATAAACAATTGTTTTGGCAGCTCAACAATCAGCTGTTTCAGTCTTGTAAATGTTTAGTCTTGTAGATGTACTATAGCTTTTACCCTTGTACTTTTATCACAGCGTAGTAAATTTCAATTTCATACATTTTGTTGTTGTGGTGTTGTAAATAGTAGTAATTTTACTATATCTACAACATTTACAAGGGTTACAAGGGTACTTTACTACCAAGAGTGAAAACCCTTATTGTAACAATAATCAAAAAAGAAAAACTGGACTTCACAAAACAAAAATATCACAGTTGCGTAGCCTACAATATCACAGTATAAACTAATCTAGTTTTGTCTTTGTCCTCCTTACTATTCATACATGTTTTTATTTTTTGTTGTATTCTTAAGCTCTCTAAAGTTAATCGTTTATTTTCGTTACATTCATAATCTAAGATCTTAACATGTTCAAAGTCCGCATGATGTTTTTGCGTCATCAAGTGTTGACTTAGCGCTGTTGTTGCTCTTCCTTTTTCTCTGTCCTTTTTTGTGCTCTGCTATTCGTGTTTTTAATGCGCGTTTTGTTGATCCTATATAGTTGTTGTTGCAGTTTTTGCATTGAATTTCGTACACAACCTTGTTTTGTTCTATCAGCGGAGTTTTGTCTTTGGTTTTTGTGAAAAGTTTATTTATTGTTTGAGTTGGGCGGTGTGCTACTTTTATGTTTTCCTGTTCGATGAGTGATCTTAGATGTTTGTTTTCCGTCAAATTTGGAATATATTGGATTCCTATAAATCTTTTAGGTTCGGCGTTTTGATTTGTATTTGTATTTTTATACCCTCCACTCCAGTGTGCAGAGGGTATATATAAGTTTGTCATTCCGTTTGTAATAATTAGAAAAAAAAAATCTGGACCCCATAAAATATATATATTTGTAATCCTTATAACAAGCGGAGTTGATATAGCGATGTCCATCTGTCCGTCTCTCCGGCTGTCCGTCTGTCCGTCAGTGGAAATCACGATGACGGCTTCAATCGGGCAACTAGTTTGCTCGTTGGTATAAAAAATGATTTACTAGCATCCTGAGAAGTTTGCTATTTAAAATCGTCCAAATCGGTGTATCTGGTCCCGAGAATTGAACGATGGAGTTAAAAAAGTCTTGAAAAAATATGATTTCCCTATGTTGTTCTTGTCACGGTAACGTTCTCAATAGGACAGCTAAGGTTGTTGTTAGTGAGAATGATACACCAATATCTAAAGAAGGTTTCTGTTTTTTAAATCGTGGCAATAGCTTTCATAGGTGCCGAGAAAGTTAAAAAAATATGATGTTTTCTTATATTGTTATTCTAAATTTTGTATTTTGTCACAGCTGTACTTGTTGTTTTTATGATCGTTGTGGTAATAATATAAAAATTCACCAATATCAACATTTTATGGTGTAATATTTAAGTTAGTTAATTAATAAAAGAAACTATATAAAATCAATATCAATATTCTGCGATTTTTATAAGATCACAAAATATTACAAATTGATACATATGTACTACTGTCGCAAATATCAAAATACTATAAATAACATTCATATATTCTGTATATGGCATTTCAGCCTTCATCAGCGATTTATTGAACATTGTGATAATTGTTATGTTTTAATTGAATAGATTGTTTCTATATGAAAATTTTTTCTACTTAGGGCGGCCGTGAGGTTTTGAACCGTGAACCTTCACATACACTCGTACTTGCACTTTTTGGTCAGCGCTTTAACACACTCACCTAAGGTCAGGCCTACGAGCAGTGTGGTTAGTTTTCAGTTTTCGTACCATACAGCTTTACTTTGTATTAATTTCAGAAGATACAACTCTGTCCAAACAAACAATCGTTATTTTTGAATTTTTGAATATTTTTTGCATTTATACTTCTAATTTCCACTATTCTCAGTTTTCGTAAGAGTTGTCATATGTGATGTACGGTTTTTGTACATACCTACATGTGAAGGTTCACGGTTCAAAACCCCACGGCCGCCCTAAGTAGAAAAAATTTTCATATAGAAACAATCTATTCAATTAAAACATAACAATTATCACAATGTTCAATAAATCGCTGATGAAGGCTGAAATGCCAGAAACCGGTCCGATTAAGAATACAGTGCAGTTATGAATTTTTTAAATATATGCTTTCTTCTTCTTTACCACGAACCATTTAAACAAAATTAAAAATTGCATATTAATTACAGTAGTAATTGCAATATGTCTGAAAAATGACGATAAATCTAACAAACAATAAATTATTTCATTTACACAAAATACTGTAATTTTTAGGGTTGCAAAAAATTTTATGATTTTAAGGGTTCTACTTTTAGTACATACTTGCATTCAAAAGTAGTAGTGAAACCATAAAATATATACCCTGTAAAAAATTGGTGTTTAAAAAAATTTTTTTTTGTCAGATAATAATATAATATAGATGTCAATAATATTTAATTATAATACATTTTTAAAATTTATTATTTAATGTTTGGCGCAGGCAAACGCCATTCCCGGACTACCGAGAATTTAATGCACGACCTATCCACATCAGGAATAGTCGCGGAGCTCAACTCAATCAAAGTGCAATGATCAAGCTTCGCCCTGGGAAACATGTATTCATTAATTTCTTAGCACAAACCGAACTTCTTATGGCACATTAAAAATAAACTAATTGAGAAGTACAATTCATCATTACGCTGTATTATAATACTATTTTCTTATTTTACTGCTAGCTAGTAAACAAAGTGATCGTATCATTGTGAACGAAATAGAATTGAAATTGTGTGCAGATTTGTTTTACTTAAAAACTGTTTCTACAGATAGTGAATAAAATGCCAGTAATATGCAATAAGTGATCATGTGGAGTCTTTTCTGATTCCTCTGTGCTATTAAAACAGTCATAAATGCGCTCTTTTGCTGATCAGAAAATATTCTTTTGTTGGGAGGAAGTATTATCTTACACCTGACTCTTCTTGAGAACCTTTTTTATACAATTTTCTGGCTAGTTTCGACTTATTTTTGAGTCGTATTTAATGTCATTTTTCTATAAATCACTTTTTAAGCGTAAGCAAAAATCATTTCTTAGTCTTTTTCTAATACCGCATGTGATTAATCAGTTTTTAATAATCAAAAAAGCTCGAAGAAGACACAGTAAAATGATTTTTGTTAAAACAATCTTCGAAATGATTACTGGGATATCGTATATTTTTGTTTACACACACATATACATAAAGGCACCAGTAAGCCGAACTCTCTCATGAAACACATATACGACGGCGGCTACACGGGTACAGCCTGTCAAAAATAAAATACACACGTTTATATGAAAACGAGTATTTTGACACCAACACAGCTACACGACTACATGACCACTTTCGCTGCTGTAGTCAACTTAGGCTAATTTCTATTTTTGTTGGCTACAAAATACAACAAGTAAGAAAATTATAGTCGGTCTAGACCGAAATATATACAGACAAAATTTGAGAACAATCAGTGCAATATTATTTTTTTTATAGATTTAAGTGAAGATCGGGAAGCAGCTCTATATTGGGCCTATGACTAAGAGTTGTCCAATAGGGATCATTTTTGGACTACTTATTAATGGATGTAATATATACAGACAAACCCAATTTGACTAATATTTGTATGATAATTTGGATCTTATGGCAATATATGTTGATTTCATAGGGGTCATTTGTATGGGGGCTAGGTCTTAACATGGACCGATTCTCACCAATTTCAACAGCGTTCATCCCATGGCCGGTAAAAGATTAAATACCAAATTTCATCAAAATACATTCATATTTGCGACCTGCAGCTTGATTACAAGCTTTACATGGACACACAGACGGATGGACGGACGGACGGACGGACATCGTTAAATCGAATCAGAAAGTGATTCTGATTCGATCGGTATAATTAAAGATGGGTGTAGGACAAATATTTTTGGTTGTTACAAACAGCAGCACAAAGTCATTATACCCAAACCACATAGTGGTATAGGGTATAAATAGTGTTGACAATATAACAAAATATGTAAAAGATATTGGTGCTATGAAATATTTTATATTGTTGAAAAAATTAATCGCAAAATAAAATTCTATAATAATTCTTTTAATAAGTAAATTTATTTATTTATTTTTACGTTATAATAATGCTTTAAAAATAAGTAATATATTTAAGACAATTTTATATAGAATCATACATGTTTTTCTATTTTAATAAAGTAAAAAAAAAATATACTACTGAAATAAAAATGCTTTTGTATAAAAACAGCTGTTTATATTGTTGCTGTATGTTGCTGTCGTTTTCAAAAAAATTAAGTAGTTGACTACACGACTACAATTGCAGCCAGCAGCATTTGTAGTCGTGTGTTCGTGTAGCCTCTGTCGCCTATGTGTTTCATGCATATGTAACAATTTCATTTAGTCTTATAAAAGCTTTTGAACGAAGCGGATATACGTCGCATTGTTTTGTGAAATCTTACATTGTTTTTTAATAGGTACCAGTGATGCCAGGAGATTTTTACAGCAATCTCTACGCTAATGAAAAAATATCCCTTTTTCCCTACACCCACTTTTTTCTCTCTACATTTTTGCCTGCACTACTTTTTCAATTTTTCAAAAAAAAATTTGTTTTTAATTTGTTAACTTTCAATTTCAATAATGCAAAAATAGCATAAAAACGAAGAAAAATATCATAAAAAATAAGATAAGAATATCATTAGAATTACATAAAAACAACATAAAAAAACAACAGATATTATAAAAAAAATATTTTTACTATTCTGTATAATTCATCTTTTATATTGCTAGATGTGCATTTAAAATTTACACAATTAATTAAAATGGCTTGCAAATGGGATCTTATAACGTAAACAGAATTTTGGTTGTTGGTTTTAAAAGATATTTTTTTAAGACATTGGTTATTAGCATGTATACTTAGATCTGATTTAGCGCAATTTAATATTTTTCACAAGCCTTGCATCTGTATTTAAAGTCGTCGTCTTTGACCTGTTCCATCCCATTAGCTTCTCGTCTCTCAACTAACTTGAGTAAAAACTTTGTTTTC
Organism: Cordilura impudica; assembly: GCA_963682025.1. Taxonomy (NCBI): domain Eukaryota; kingdom Metazoa; phylum Arthropoda; class Insecta; order Diptera; family Scathophagidae; genus Cordilura; species Cordilura impudica. The sequence continues at coordinate 165,226,490 of OY821519.1, forward strand.
TGTATTTCTTTGATGTGTTTTCAGCATCATCGAAAAACGAATCGGACATTGTTCTAAAATCAATTATGTTTACATTTATAATATTTTAATGTTCTTTTTATTTACAAACTTACTTAATAAAATCGAAGAGATCTACGAAGATGGCGTACTTATGTATATATCAAAAAAAATGCACAAAACAAGTAAACTGCACAAAAGTGTTTTTACTTGTCATTCTTATTAAAGAATCCACGTATTTACTTTCTCCATATTATAGAGTTATTACCAGATTTAAAAAAAGATATATATTTTTAATTTTAAAGTTTAAAATTGAAATATATATAATATTAAGTTGTTAAAAAAAAATTTGCAAAATCCCTACAATTCGACAAAAGTAAGAAATCTTTTGCATTAAACACATAGCCGCAAATTCATTTATCGGTGCGTTACAAAAAATAAAACTGATTAACGCTAGTGCTTTTAAAATATAAGACATGGACAAGTATTCCGAAAAAGATCCGAAATTTAAAAATATATTTTGTTTACTATCTTCTATTGACTTTAAAATTGTTAAACGTAAATGCTGAAAATTCAGAGTATTTGTTGTAATAAATTTCCAAATTGATCAAATTGTTTACATTTCCATATATTTTATTTACATTTGTTACAAATAGTGCAAGAAAACCTAGGTGGAGGGTATCAAAGATTCGGCATAGCCGAATTTAACACTCTTACTTGTTATTATTTAGTTTATTAGTTATGTTTTCATTTTTAATAATTAAGTCTCTTATTATTTGGTGTGGATAGTTGTTTTTGTGTAATATATTGTGTATTTTTTGTATGTTTTCTTGTTTGAATGTTGGGTGAGAAATTTGTAATATTTTATGTATTAAGTTATTTGCTGTGTTAATTTTTTGTGATTTTATGTGCATCGAGTTGAAATTCAAAGTCCTCCCGGAGGCAATTGGCTTGGTATACCAATTTAAAATTAATTTTGGTTCTCGTTTATGAATTTTGGTATCAAGAAAAGCTATAGATTTGTCTGCTTCCATTTCAAAGGTGAATTTTAGCTTCGGGTGGTATTCGTTAATTATTTTCATAATTTTTAAGTTGTCTTCTTTTTTAACTATAGCTACCATGTCGTCAACATATTTATAAATTATTCTTATTCTAACGTTCTCTTCTTCCAAACGTTTTTAGTGCCATCTAGGAGATCATCCAAAACGATGTCCGCTATAGTTGGAAAAAGAGGGTTACCCATGGGCATACCATAACTCTGATGGTACAATTCCGAATTAAATTTGAAATAATTATTTTCAATTAAGAAAAATTCTAAAGTTTTCTGAAATTATGATCTTGACATAGTTGTCTGCGTCTTGAGAAGGTCCCATTTTTTAAAATTATGCGGATAGCTAGAGTCGTCCATATGTTTGTGAAAAGAGAAATTACGTCATATGATACCAGGATTTCATCATCATTGTTTTCTTGATTTGAAAGTTTTTCTTTAAGTTCAAAACTGTTTTTTATGTTTTAGTCACAAATTATAAGGCTTTTCAAGATGTTGCCGATATATTTTGATAAGTTGTAGCACGGGACATTTGGTGATGCTGAAATTGGTCTTAAAGGTACATTTTCTTTATGTATTTTTGGTAGTCCATAAAGTTCAGGGGGTTGTGCGGCTGAGCAATACATTTTTGTTTTTTGCTGGAAATTTATGTGTTTCTGTTTAAAAAGTTCAATCACTATTAGATTATTTGTTCTGTTGGATCTTCACGTATTTTCCTGTATACTGTTTTGTCTTCTAGTAGTTTACCCATTTTTTGTAAATAGTGTTGCTTGTAAATTACCACTGTTTTATTGCCTTTGTCTGCAGTAGTCATAACAATTTTGTCTTTGTGTTTTTGTATAAATTTTTGGGTATCTTTGTAGATGTTTAAAATAAATTTTTCTTGTGTAGTATTGTGTAGGCTGTTTTTGTGACTTCTTATCCTGTTGCACAGTGTAGTTCTTCTTATTTCTTTTACTTTTTCGACTTTAAGTGTCTGCATTGCTTGCTCAATGTCTGCTATTATTTCGATTGGAGAGAAATTCTGTTTATTTACCGGAATGGCAAACTTTTTCCCAAGTGAGAGCAGCCATTTACTCTCTTCGGGGAATTCAATATTTGTATTGTTCACGAAACAATCCTCGTTTAAAATAAGCTATCCGCATAATTAAAAAAAAAAAAATGGGACCTTCTCAAGACGCAGACAACTATGTCAAGATCACAGTTTCAGAAAACTTTAGAATTTTGCTTAATTGAAAATAATTATTTCAAATTTAATTCGGAATTGTACCATCAGAGTTATGGTATGCCCATGGGTAACCCTCTTTCTCCAACTATAGCGGACATCTTTTTGGATGATCTCCTAGATGACACTAAAAAACGTTTGGAAGAAGAGAACGTTAGAATAAGAATAATTTATAAATATATTGACGACATGGTAGCTATAGTTAAAAAAGAAGACAACTTAAAAATTATTAAAATACTTAACGAATACCACCCGAAGCTAAAATTCACCTTTGAAATGGAAGCAGACAAATCTATAGCTTTTCTTGATACCAAAATTCATAAACGAGAACAAAAATTAATTTTAAATTGGTATACCAAGCCAATTGCCTCCGGTAGGATTTTAAATTTCAACTCGACGCATATAAAATCACAAAAAATTAACACAGCAAATAACTTAGTACATAAAATATTACAAATTTCTCACCCAAAATTCAAACAAGGAAACATACAAAAGATACAGAATATATTACACATAAACAACTATCCACACCAAATAATAAGAGACTTAATTATAAAAAATGAACACATAACTAATAAACTAAATAATAAAAATACAAATACAAATCAAAACGCCGAACATAACAGATTAATAGGAATCCAATATATTCCAAATTTGACGGAAAACAAACATCTAAGATCACTCATCGAACAGGAAAACATAAAAGTAGCACGCCGCCCAACTCAAACAATAAATAAACTTTTCACAAAAACCAAAGACAAAACTCCGCTGATAGAGCAAAACAACGTTGTGTACGAAATTCAATGCAAAAACTGCAACAACAACTATATAGGAACAACAAAACGCGCATTGAAAACACGAATAGCAGAGCACAAAAAGGACAGAGAAAAAAAAACAACAGCGCTAAGTCAACAATTGATGACGAAAAAACATCATGCGGACTTTGAACATGTTAAGATCTTAGATTATGAATGTAAAGAAAATAAACGATTAACTTTAGAGAGCTTAAGAATACAACAAAAAATAAAAACATGTATGAATAGTAAGGAGGACAAAGACAAAATTAGTTTAGTTTATTCTGTGATATTGTAGGCTACGCAACTGTGATATTTTTGTTTTGTGAAGTCCAGTTTTTCTTTTTTGATTATTTTTACAATTATTTATTTATTTATTTTAGTGTTTGACAAAAAATTAAAAATTTTAATATATATTTTTTAAATTATAAACTTTATAATAATAGCAGCAAATATTTTTGACAAATGCAATAACAACAGAAAAATGTAACTTATAACTTATTTGTTATACATTATAAAACTAATTAATTAAGAAAAAAAAATTTTTTCCCCTAGTTCAATAAAAAAGCTCTTGAAAATGTTCCCAAAAAGGAACGAAACGTTGGGCAAATGATGATATAAAAGTTGTTTTATTTGCATCACTAGCAAGGACCAGTAAGCTCGTAACAAATATAATCATAAAAAATTATAGTTTTAGAGTTAAGGTTTGATTACTTATTGTTAGTTCAATTTAAATATAGAAGATACAATAAATAAAAATAACAACAACAAAAAATTACATGAAGAATATCGATCAGCAAGAAAAGAAACCACTAAAATGATTAAAACAGCGAAATCAGATTTTTACGCTTCTAAATTCTCCACTGCTATTCAAAAAAAAAAAAAAAACGTGGCAAACGTGACCTGATAAACTGGAACTTTGTGCCATCGCACAGTGTCCGATTTTCAAAATTAGGAGGACAAAACCCCAAAAATAAATTATAAAAAAGGAAAAACGGACCAGCCTATCTTAAAAAGGAATGTCCAGTTAAGATTTTTTTTCATTGCTTTTAGTTGGAATTTAATATTGTAAGCATATATCGGTATTAAGAATGATATGGAAAGGTTACAAAATAAAAACAATTAATTTGGTTCGAAAATAACTCTAAGTTTGGAAGTCAATTAATAGTTCCCTGTGTTATATATTTGAAAAGTTTTTATTAAGATTACTACTATTTTGTAAGTAAACACTGTAAAGCTTATACTTATTTAAACAGAGGTAACTTTGCAATACATAAATATATTAAGTAGGCCTTTATTGTAATATTAAAAAAAAAAAAAAAAATTCCGTAGACGAAAACTTTCTACTGCCATTAGATGCCGTTTGTCTATTAATCGATTTTGAATCCTTGGACCTTGCTTTAAAAGAAATATAAAAAAGTTTTTGCCCGAAATCAACATGGCGTCTTCCACAATTTCTCGTACCGAACTTTTTAACGTATGGCTATCAACTGCCAAGAAAGACTGAATCGACCATATAGTCGACTTTATTTCATCAAATTTCGTTGGAAGCTTAACAACCATAATACAATATGATAAATTAAAGTCTTCCAAAAAAGATGGATAAAGGCTAATAGAACAAAACCTCGATTTCTCCATGATAATAACGATTGGCTAGCTGTTTTAATAGAATATTCTTATTTTACAATAAATTCTGCACAACAAAATAATGCTGTGGGCAGACCAAAAAAAAATTTTGAAGATTGTAGCCAAAGAAGCAAGAGCAGGAAAGTAGCAGAGTTGACTACTACCGTGGATAGTGATCAGCTGGTGATGGCAGTTGAAAAAAATGCGATCCGCTGGAAAGCGTAATTCAGCTGGAATAGTAAAAGAATTAACTTTAGCTTCACCACAAAGAGATACTGCCATAAAAAAACTAATGTCAAAAACTGAGGAAGGAAAAGGCCTTTCAGTGGATGAAGCTCTGGCGATGATTTTGGATTTGGATTTATCCACAAACAAGTATCGAACACTTAAACAACATACAAAACATTTTAATCGAGCCTTATATTCCTCTAATGAATTAGTTAAGAACTCAAAAGAGCTGTGCTACCCACAAAACATGACAGTAACCGAGTCTTATGCAGAAATAGAATTGCAGTCGTTAATAGACCACACGATTTTAAGGTTGTGCGCGTGTTACAGTGACTTCATATTGAGTCAAATGGGCACATGAGGAGAAATATATACATTGTTCAAATGGGGATGTGATGGAGCTTATCAAATTCTTTTAAGCAAAAGTGGCTAGAGGAAGGCAGTAGTGATGAAAATTTGTATAGCATTTTTTTAGTACCCATAAAAATGTATTTAATTAATGAAAATGAAGAGAAAACTGTTATTTCTGAAAACACATCACCCAATTCTTCACGCTATTGTCGATCAATTAAATTAATATTTGCAAAGAAGACTACTGATTTGATAAAAAGCGAGGTAGAATGTATTAAGGAACAAATAGCAAAACTTCTTCCAACTGAATTTAGTCATGCTACGAAAATTGTATTCACCATACTGATTGCATAAAACCAAAATTAGTTTTATGCATGATTGATGGAGAAGTGTGTACAGCTTTATCAAATTCAGTTCATCCCAGACTTGTTATGTGTGCTGAGCTAAGCCTTCAGAGATGAATAATTCCTCCGTTCTGTCGCAAAAAAGCTTAGATCCTGAAGTTTTGGAGTTTGGCTTGTCACCTTTGCATTCTTGGGTAAGGTTTATGGAGTGTTTACTACACATAGCTTACAGGATGGATATAAAAACGTGGCAAGATAAGATAATAAAAAAAAGTTGAGCAAAGAAAAGTTGCTATTCAAGATAATTTTAAACCAAAGATGGGATTATTGATAGACATGTCGAAGCAAACATCAGGAAATACTAACGACGGAAATACGGCTAGGCGATTTTTCAGAAATGCGGAACTATCTGCTCAAATAACTGGCATAAATTTAGAATTTGTGCAACGTTTTCATGTTGTATTAGAATGCTTAGTATCTGGATATGCCATAAATGTGGAAGCTTTTAAAAGCTATGCATCAGAAACCAGAAAACTCTATTTGAAACTGTATCCCTGGTATTACATACCTGTCAGTGTGCACAAAGTTCTTTGGCATGGCAAAATAATAATTCAACATTTTATCCTTCTAATTGGACAGTTATCAGAGGAAGCTCAGGAGTCGAGGAATAAGGATAATAGACGGTATAGACTTCAGTTTACACGGAAAACTTCACGGACAGAAACGAATACAGATTTAATAAGAAGGCTGTTATTATCATCAGATCCATATATTTGCAGTTTGAGAAGAACTCCCCGAGTTAAGCATGGAGCTTTAAACCCAGATATTTTGAAATTATTGGAAAATACTGAGTTTAATATAGTAGATTTTGACAGTGAAAATGAGTACGATACTAGTAGTGCAGTTTCTACATGATTTTTTCCCATTTTGCTCCTTTGCTAATATTTACTTTTATACATATTTATATTTATACATATTTTTATAAATATTTTTGCTAATATTTATTTTTATATTTAGCTTTTATACCCTATACCACTATGTGGTTTGGGTATAATGACTTTGTGCTGCTGTTTATAACAACCAAAAATATTTGACCTACACCCATCTTTAATTATACCGATCGAATCAGAATCACTATATGATTCGATTTAACGATGTCCGTCCGTCCGTCTGTGTGTCCATGTAAAGTTTGTAACCAAACTGCAGGTCGCAAATATGAATATATTTTGATGAAATTTGGCACTTAATCTTTTATAGGCCATGGAATGAATGCTATTGAAATTGATGAGAATCGGTCCATGTTCAGACCTAGCCCCCATACAAATGACCCCTATGAAATCAACATATATTGCCATAAGATCCAAATTATCATACAAATCTTAGTCAAATTGGGTTTGTATGTATATATTACATCCATTCATCAGTAGTCTAAAAATGATCCCTATTGGACATCTTAGTCATAGGCCCCATATAGAGCTGCTTCCCGATCTTCACTTAAATCTATCAAAAAACAAAAATATTTCACTGATTCTTCTAAAATTTTGTTTGTAAATATTTTTGCAAAATGCAAAAGACTTTACCAAACATGGTAAGGATCGGTCCACTCTAATTTGGTTTATGCTTATTTTCTATATCCAGTTAGTTGGGCCTGAGAGATAGGGTCTCTAAACGCATGGTATAGGGTATCGCATAGTCGGTCTAGACCGACTATAATTTTCTTATTTATTTCTTTTTTTATTAAATTTGCTCTTAAAAATAAATGAAATTTAAAAAAAAATTATTTTTAATATTTGTGTTTTTTTCTATTTCACAAAAAAGGGCGTATGAAAAGTAGGCGTGTCTGTGATCGGATTTCCCCAATTTCTTTACCAACCTTTCTCCAATATGTTGAAAGTCTTCATGTCAAAAATCAACTTTGTACACCCTTTATTTTCAAAATTATTAATTTTGTCCTCCTATTTTCAAAAATCGAACACTGTGCATCGATGCAGATATCCTTAATGAGAAATTTCTTAATATTCACATGGTTGAGGCCGATCTTAATTATTAGTTTAACCTTGATGACTCTGCAAATGAGGATCCTCCAAATGTGAAATTTTATTTTATCGGCGTGAACCAAAATTATGTTTTATCCAGTTTCTTGTCAACAAAGTCAAATGCAGTTAGAGTGGATGGTTTGAATCCCACATTTATTAAAATTCTCTTACCACAACTACTTCCACATATAACTTTTATTTTTAATAAGATATTAACAACAAACATTTATCCTATTAAGTCGAAGAATGCTAAAATCATGCCAATACAAAAAACTAAAAATGATTACAGGCCAATAGTTATATTATGATTTTTCTCAAAGGCCTTTAAACGGCTATAAGAAAAATACAGTATTCGAAATCAATGGAAAGTAGAACATCGGGATTTAGATGAAGAAGTCAAAAAACTACTAAAGAACAGAAATAACACAGAACAAATTTGGAATATTTGCAATCAATATTTGAGTCAAATGAATAATAATTATAATTGCCTGTCATTGTTATTTAAGTATGAAAAACATAGTATTAGTAAAAAATAATAATAAACTGAACCCACCATTGTTACAAATGCAATTAAAATCTATTGCAGTTTTAATTTTTAAAATGTTTTTTAAAATTATCAAATTTGACAACAAAAAATAATAAATTTTTCTGTAGTAATAGCAAGATTTTTAGATAATATTATTAACGTTTTTTTTAAGTGTAAATATTCTTTGAGTGTAAACAAATTTGCAAATTTGACAACAAAAAATTTTTAATTTTTCAGTAATAATAGCAAAATCTCCACTTGATGTTACAATTTTTTTTGAGTTTAAAAATTTTTTTGAGTGTAACATTAAAAAAATCCAATTATTACAAAAAATGTTTATAATTATTATTAAAATCCAAATATTAAATTTTTTAATAAATAAAAAAATAATAAACACATATTTCACTCTAAAAGTTAAAAAAAAATCAAAAGTTCAACTTTGACCTAGAATTCCTTAAAAAGTCCTCAATCAATTTCAGTGTAATTAAAACTGAGTCCACCTGAACTAAATATGTATCCATTAAAAAAAAATTACTTAAAGTTACAGAATTCTGGCCAATGAAAACTGATTTTCAGCCACTGTGCGGTTGTGAACTATTTGCCAGTTGCCATACGCAGAGTAGAGGGAAAAGGAACGTGGTATTTAATAATATTGTGCGTTATGTATATGGTCTGAAAAGATATGACCATATCTCTTCTTTTTCTATTCAACTTTATGGTATTAGCTTTGATAATTTACTAAAAATTGGTGTTCTACTATTCATGCATAAAATTATATATACCTGCCACCCATCTTTATGAACGTCTTAATTTCTCGAGATCTAATAGGGGCAGAAGACTTATGTCAGACTGGCAATTTTTCATACATGCAATCCGTCCACATAGCTCTCAAACTATAAGTATGATCAATTAAATAACTATAATATTGTTGTTTTTTGTTTGCTTTTTTTCTAAATTGTTAAATGTATGTAATTAAAATTAAAATTATATATTTTAAGTAATATTGTATGAGCGTTTTATCAGTTTCATACTGTAATATGAGACATAAATCTTGCATATGAAGCATAAAAATGAAATAAAATTTGTTTCTAAGTGGAGCGTCTAATGCGTGCATCACTGCTCATTTTGTATTTGGGTCGAAGACAGTTGCACGACATTTAACCTTTTCAGAAATTTAGCCCACATGATATAATAATTTCGGGTCCTGGAAAAGTGGTCGAACTTAACGAGTCCAAGTTTGGTAGGAGAAAATATCACCGAGGACATTGAGTGGAAGGCCTTTGGGTTTTTAGTGGTATCGAAAGAACGCCTGAAAGGAAAAATTTTTTTTGAGTAGGAGCGACACAATTGTGGACGTATCGAGGCATCAATAACGTCAACTTGTATAATTAAGAAATGGAAGGTCACTCTGTCGGATTTGTCAGACACGACGGCGAATACAGAAACACAATTTAAGGTAGTTGGTCTATGTCTATTTGATTGGGGGACAAAATTGCCACACGTAACAGAAATTATTTGTATTAAGGCATTTTGATGAACACAATGAAACATAATTTCAATCAAATTTATGAGTTGCTATAATATACAAACAACCGACACTACGTTTTATAGAAGCTGTCAAAACAAAATGTAGACCAGTGATGCAAGCCGCCGGTCGTCAGCCGGTTAGCCGCCGCCGCCGGCAGGTTTTTTTCTCAATTGCTTATAACTTTGTCATTTTTCGGTCCATTTTCTTCTGGTTGGTGTTAGTTCTTATTTCATATTTATCATATTTACGTACATGAAGAGAAACAAGACGTTTTTCTAATGATTTGTACTTTTTCGTCGGCACAGAATCACTGTAAAATATGATTTTTTTGAAAATGTGCCCCATTTTTATCGATATATTTTGAACCGCCTTACCAATTAAAGAAGCGATTATATATATTTGTTCGTCATCTCAATACATTGCATTTGGGTACCAAGAGCGACCCAATCGAGATATGATTTGTCAAGTGAAATAGATCGAAAAAATGACAACATCTCAAAAACTGTTCCATAAAAAAAATTTAACCTTGATTTTCGAATTCAGCGGGAAAACTACATAAGGAAAATCACCCCCTACAAGAAATGAATGACTGAAACTAACCCATAAACAATTTTTGTACTAACACACTTGCAGTTTTTTCTATTTGAAAAACATATAATTGTTGCTGTTGTAGAGTTGTTTTTTTTTCATTTTTTTTCATTAAACAGCAATATTTGTGAATTACCGGGTATTATTCATTATTGGCTGTCGGAAAATTAAAAATAATTGTGAAGTGTTAACTTCAATTGTTAAAATAAACAAAAATATACACATAAATAAAGTTAATGCTTTATACATGTATATTAAAAAAAGCCGATTATTTAAATGATTCAACTGATATCGCACACAGCTTGGTTAAAGAATTTAATATGAAAAATGAGTGTCCAAATGCGAAAACTTATAGAGGTGTTGTCCAATGACTTTGCCTCCTCCCAGGATTTTAATTGGCTTGGCGGCTACAAGTTTAGGTTTAGGAAAGGTAAGTAATTAATTAAATTAAAAATTCAAGTTAATTTTTATTGTTTCTTTAGGACTCTTCAAACTATGTCAGTGAATTCGTTAGTGCCATTCTCAGTTGTGGTGGAACGTCCCTCCATTACACCCCTCCACGATTTTTTGCTCGCGTCTTGTGGTCTATTCCTGTTGGATTGTTTAGTTAAAGATATTGCTGTAGAATCTTCACAAACTTTCAATCTAGAAGCTTTTATACCTCTTAGGAAACGCATTTATGTAAAGAATTGTATTGTGCGACAATATGTTATATTCTGGGTATTGATTGTGAATGCTGTACCAGAAAATAATATGGTTATTTATTTGGTATTATTGATGGACTTTTTATGATGTTGGAAGATAATACACAAGAAATAGAAATGTATGAAACTACGCTGACACAGTTTATTCAATCGATTCGTAATGATTACAGTTCAGTGCGCATGGAAGTCATTATAATTATATTGTTAATACATGCGCAATCACCAAATGAACTTATTAAGGTAATGTACTGACATTTTATTAAAAATTCTAGCTAGAAACAAAGTAAATCTTCCTTGCAGAATTTTACACTAATCCTTATATCTATCTTTCAATCTGTTGCCATAACATGGAGATGGGAGCTTTTTTAATATTTGGCTCGAATGTTTTAATTTATGCCATTCTGGAATATAGTGTCTGGAACATAATGTTGATAATATGAAGAATATTAAGGAATGTGCAGTATCCGTAAATTCGTCCATAATGAAATTAGTTTTCAAAAGAATAAAGATCTCAGAATATTGAACAATTTGATTTATGGAGGTATTATCACAATATCTCACACACCGTTCTGTACAAACAATTTTCCAAATGAAGTGTATCAGTTTTGGCCGACATTGTTAATTCACAACACTCAAAAGGTGAGCTTTATTATAAATTGTTGATATACATATATGTGTTATAATATATTGTTTTCTTTAAGAAACTACTGGTTGCACCAAGGCCCATTACCGGAAATTTCTATTGAGTTTAGTCAGTTTATTCAGTGCTAAGTTACGTGCCGCTTTGAGGGATGTTTCGAGTGAAAAGTCGGCAAAGTTGTTTAAACATTCTACATTGTCTCAAAATTATCGACACGTTTCGGAATTGGTGATATTGTTGTGTTTTTAATATTTTAATGTTTATTTCTATTTTAGATTTTTAATACAATAAATAAATAAATAAAAAATAATAAGTCGTGTTTCATTATAATCAAGCGTGACCGGTCAATGATGATGTATATAGCGATCAAGTATGACCGGTCAGCGATGATGGATATATCCATCATCGTTGACTACTAAACAGCGGTAGAGTGAGAAGTTCAGATATATATTCTATGGTTTACATACTTTCATAGGTTAGAGTAAGATGCAAAATCACATGTACACAAAAGTTTCGGTCATTTTTGTCATATTGGCCTTAATAATATGATAGAAACTTTGTTCTACGCGATGACTGAAACTTCAGTCACTAGTGACCGTCATATCACCGGTCAAATGACCGTCACTGTTCTTGTAGGGCCTCTCATCAAATGTACATTTTCAGTGTAAACTAGTGTTATTTCAGTAATATTTTCACGAGGGCTTCTTTTTGATTCTTCTACAGTAATTTAAAAGCTTTGTTCTATAGTTTCTCAAATCTTTTTAAAGCTTAAGGCTTATACTCGCAAGCTTATTATAATATTTTTGTAAAGGATATTGGTCTATTGGGTTATTCCTAATTTCAAAGTTTGTTTCGGTTAACCACGGATTGGATATTCTGTTTTTCTTTTTAGTTGTAATTAATTTTGAATTTTCATATATATTGTTGAATTTATCATGAATTGCATTGAATACTTCATTTGGATATGAAAGATTTATTAAATCTTGCATTAGTATTTCTTATTTGATGATTGATGCATACGCATGTTTATAAAGTTCACTCGTAGCAAGGAAGATGCATGTTTGAGAATTTGGGCCGTATGCAAAAAATAATAAAGTGTACTTCAAGTAGACTTTATTGTATATTTTTCATACAAAATTGTTGATAAGGTCTACTTGAAGTACACTTTAATTCTTTTGCATACGGCCCATTATGTTTCAGTCTTCTCATGTGCCAGAGTATATCATGCTTTGCATATCAAGATAAAAATTTCGTGATTCATTCTCTTCCATTATATCAATGTCAACATCACCTACAGCAATCAAATTTCTTTGGTGTTTGTTGTTTTTAATATTTCGTTTAACTCACTTATAAATGAGCTTACATTCTGAAGGTGGTCTGTAAATGGCAAAGAGTGAAATGTTTTTGTTATTTCTATGTTTATATGTAATGATTCAAAAGAAATTGTGTTTTCTCCATCTCAGCAATATGAATATGGTCTTTAATAAAAAACAACAATATCCGCACCGCATCTTCCTTCTCTCTTCGTAATGGTTGCGTTAAATCCATTTATATTGTGAAGGCCTAGTTAGCAACACGTTGTTAAAATGTATCCGTACCGTAAATGTAAAGTTGGCATTTAGTGCAATTATAGAACGTTTAAAACGGACTAGCATGTTGCTGTGTAAAATTAACCAAACTTTATCAGATGTTCACAACGTTCAACAGGTTGGGACGTTCCGGTTACGTGAAAGTTGAGTTCGGTAACTGCTCTAAATGCTTTTCATGTAACAGAAACAGCTGACACGTTTAGTTACAGTTACATGTGGCAAACTAGGCCTTAAAAAGAACATTCGTTATCGTTTATAATTGTTTCGACAAGTAAAATAACAATACATTTAGAGCCATCTTCTGATTTGCCTAAATCTATCTTTTTAGTTGCATTTTAGGGATTTGTCTCATGTAGATTTTGTCCAAGTACAATATATTCGCGTCTTTAAAAAAAAAATATACGAAATTTTGAAATTGTAAAAAAATTTCAATATTTTTACCTTTACTTACTTTTGTTACCTCTCTTATTGATTATCTAAGACTTTTTTGCAACCTCAAGGTGGCCGGCAATGTTTAAGCATAAATTCTATAATTTTGCTTGTTAAATTTGTCCTTCTGCAAACTCTAATTCTCTTTTTGGATTAATTACAATTTGTGAGTAATTACACACATTCTAATGAGTAAACCCTTAAATATATGTACAAACATTGCTTGTTGCCTTTTTTCTATCTTGGTTAGATGTTCTTTTTTAATATTCGTTTGAATGCCAACACATGCACTTGGTGGTAATATATTACAAATAGAAGTAAAGACTTTTCGTTATTAATGAAAATTTAACTTTGTTTTTTATTTCTAACTAAAATCCTGCATTACGGCACACACAAGATGATCCATCTGTGATAAAGAGCTGTTTAATTTTTTCTGTTATCATAAAATTTTAGGTTGGATCTGGTGATCTTACATTATTGTTTTCAATTTGTATGGTTGTTAAAACGGAGACACCTGTTTTTTCACAGACGGTGAACTGCCACTTAACAAAACAATCACTCGTTGCTATTTTTTCTTAAGGGTGAGCGTATAATTCAGAGCAATTACAAATTACAAGGAGTGAAGACGTAAAAGTTTGGATTTTACTCAAAATTACTTGCTATTAAACTTTTGCTGGTTATAAAGAACCATGAATTCTAAGAGCACTAAATCGCTTGCAGGATTATATATCAAAGTCTAAATTACTAGATTTTTTCATCCACTATTAACAATGAGATATTATTAAATGCACACAAACTAGATAAGGCAGTTAGACAATTATTCAGTCAAGACAACGATAACTGATAAATTACAAGTAAGCGCCATTGATTGTGAAATAACATGTAACGGAAATAAAAGAAGGTGGGCACCAGTTTCTTAGGACATCTAGAAAAAAGGAGAATATAGAAAGAAAACAATACACAACAGATAGTTTTACATAGAGCAGGATTGCAAAATCTATCAACACGAAAGATAAAAACACTAGCAGACTACAACATTTCAATGCAATAAGCTGACGAGAAAAATTATGTGATAAGTAATAATTATAAGGTCCGTTTAACAATTATAAGGTCACCGAATTTTTTACTATATCTCCAGAAAGACGAACTGTAAGATAAAAATACTTTCTAAAAAACTTTATAACTAGTGAAAAGTACATACAGTAAGAGATGAGCCCTTTTGGACTAATGATACATTTATAAAAACAATAAAAATACTGCAAGAGTTTCACTATTATGAAGGCCAAGTGTGACATACAGTGACATTTTCAACAGGATAACGCTCGAATACATGTTACCGAGCAATAAAACAGCTGTTTTTATCAAAAAACCATAACAGATTTTTAGGGGCCGAGCATCCCCATAAAAAATTTTTTGGGCATCTTGATACAACGATTGTACAGAGGTAATCGACAGTTTAAATCAACTGCTGGTTTGATAACCACTCTTAACGAAGAATGCCAAAAAATTTACCCAACAGTCTTGTTGGAAGTAACAAGAGAGAATAGTTTCCATAAATATTGCCGTTTCTTTACTTTTCGTCAAAAAACCTTGACATTTAATTGTGAAACAGTTGTATTTCTGTAATTTTAATTATTAAATGTACCGTTAGTCAAAAATTATATTTTATTATTGCTTGCATTCTTTGCCAGATATACAATTTGTCTACAAAGTATTCTTATATCACGGTCCGTCGTTCTGGAGATATAGTAAGAAAGTGACTTTATAATTGTGAAACGTACCTTAGGTTTAGTTGTTTCTTTGATAATTTTATGTATATTAAATTATTTTTGATATTATAGGATCTAAAATAATTAAAAAAAAAACTACAAAAAAACTATGAAATATATTGTTATATTTGGTTATTTTCATTTAATTAGTGACCATAAATATCCTGATATAATATGAATACAATGTATTAGTTTTTGTTTTCAAAATCTAACATCTGAAATATTAATAGCTACTGTAGCTCCTTAAACAAATCATTTTTTTCTCGTCAGCATGATAGTAACAGTATTGTAACTGTTACAAGATTATCGCCAATTTTTTATCATCAATTACAAAACATACGTATAAACATAAATTAATATTATACAGAATCCATGTATTGGTAGTGTCCAAACCTGGAATAATTGGTTCTTAGAACTCGTTCTGCCCATGTTTGTGGCCTTGGTATTTCTCTCAATACTCCAGTTTGTTTTTTATCTAAGTAATCAATTACATCATCGTAATAATTTGTTCTATAGTTATACATGTATTTGTACTGAAGGAATTTTGGCCTAAAAATATAGATTATTACCCAAGTTAATTTAAACGAATATTTTTTATATTTACCTGACCCAGTGTCTGTATAGTTGAACTGGTTTTCTGTAACCATCATCTTCTGGCGGCGGTGGGGGCGGTGCCAACTCTTCATCATTTTTTTTGTCTTCACCAGTTTCTGTTTGTGGATTTGCAGCTACTTCTGCCTGAATAGTTGTTTCTGGTTGAGGTACCTTTGATGCTTGTGCTGATGGTTGTTCGTTTGTTTCAGCAGAATCATCGGCTCCCCATGGATCTTCTTCATCACCCATATCTTAAATCAAATTTATAATATGAACAATTAACCGATGGTATCAATATGTTAATGAAAATTTTTACTTGAAAAAGAAAAAAAATACTTGTTGCATTATAATACATAATGAATTTATTTACGAATGCAAGAATTAAGATTATAGACTGTGTATAATTGATAAACAGTTCCTTAGATAGTTATAAAAAATTGATTTTTTTTATAATTAATATATTTCATAACAGAACCACATCAATTGCAAGCTGTTCAAAATTCAAGAAGGAGCAGTATGGACTCAATGAAACCGTCAGAATAGATGTATTTTTGCAACTACTATAGACACTAAAATTTTAACTGTTTGTGGCATAGAAGCCACACATGTCACATTAAGGTGTCCTGCAATTATTATAATACAATAAAAAGTATAGTACAAAATAATCTCATACACTTTTTCTCATCCACAGCACACTTTATACGCTTATTTAAAAAAAATCTAGTCAATCAGCACCCCACAAAAAATAAGAAAAACTAAATGAAAAACTAAATGAATCAACTTTTATACATATATCATATATAATCGATTCCAACAGCCTGCACCACCACGCAGTTAGTTACAGCGCTCTGGAATAACAGCACGATTATTGATAATAATCAAATTATAATAATCAATAATCGTGCTGCTTGTATTAAAAGCCTTAATAGTACATTCAAAATATCATTACAACACTACTAAGAAAGCTGACCGAGTAATTCTGCAGCCAGCTCAACAATCAAAGCCATACACAGTCGAATTTATCACACTCTTATAATTTTAAACAATGTTTGACGCGGGGGAGAAAGTTAAATCCTAATGTAAGGATTCATTATTGCTACACCAACGAAGACATTCATTGTGGCTGTTAGAGTTCCGACTAAACAAATTTTTAAGAGCACCCACTTTTTATATTTTTAGTTTTATTTAAATTTAATAAATCTTATTTTCCATATACATATTTCACTAATAACAATATAAAAAGAAGAAGCTTTAAAACAATTTGTAGACGTCGTATTGATAGTCAATTTCAAACTCTAATGCAAAATATATGTGTTGCATTTGAGATGTTCTTTTAATTTTATTTTGGCTATCATACGACTTTACCGTTGTTTATTTAATATACAAATTAAATAGCAATATACATACATACACACACGCATTTATAATTCTGTGTGCATATGTATAAGTTGAGTATGAATTTTCGTTGGTATATGTTTAAAACTGCAGTAAATAAAAATGCAGTTTATGACTAAGGCAGTAGCATTGGCGGTGACTAAACGGCAGGGGCGTCAGTAACATTCTCCCCTTCGTAAGCGAATGAGGAACTGATGAGCTTGCCGCCCTTCTTATTACCGATGTCCAGTACTGCAACTTTAGCGATAGGCCTTTCATATGTATTGGTACTAGTTCTTACTTTGACTCGGCGAACCTGACCGTCTTTGGCCAGAAACGTTTCGGTTATTATACCTTTTGGCCAGCTGTTTCGGGGAAGCGTATCATCCACTATGATGACAATATCTCCGACGGATGGTGGTTTCAGCTTGTCAAACCATTTGCTTCGCCGTACCAGAGTTGGACCATATTCGCGTATCCATCTTCGCCAGAAGTGATTCGCAAACTTTTGTGTTTGATGCCAACGCTGCCTGAGGTCGTGATCGTGTTCGCATAGGGGTTTATTTCCTGCAGCAGATCCAAGCAATAGATGATTAGGTGTCAGCGCATCATCTTCGGCTGAGTCCAAAGCAACGAACGTTAAAGGCCTAGAATTTACTATAAATTCTACTTCCCACAGAGCACATCTAAATGTTTCATCGTTAAACTTGACTGCTGGACACATAGCGTAAAGAATAGTCTTCACTGTCTCTCCCAGGCACCGCCCATGTGCGGAGCTGCAGGCGGGTTGAATCGCCATTTTATTTCGTCGTGTTTGGAAAAAACTTGATTAAAGTTGATGTTTTCGCTCTCTTCACGAAGAATTTTCTCCACTGACTTAAAATTGGTTCCATTATCGGTGTATATTTTTTTTTGGAGATCCACGTCTACTGATGAAATTTTGGATACACATAATACACGAGCTAGTGTCAAGACTGTGAGCTACCTCGATATGGACTGCGCGGACTGTCAGGCATGTAAATAACACACCCCATCTCTTTTCCTTGCGTCGGCCAACAGAAGCGTATAGCGGACCAAAAAAGTCAATTCCGACGTAGGTGAACGGGCGTTGAAAACTTGCTAGCCTTGCAAGAGGTAAGGTTGCCATTTGTGGCGGGCGAGGTACTGCAGAATTGTTTTTACAACGTTGACACTCTCTACGCACTTTTTTGTAGACTGCCCTTAAGTTTGGTATGTAGAATATTGATTTGATTTTACATATCGTAGCTTCATGAAGACAATGATGAAAATTTTCATGGTAGTAGCTAACTACCAGAAAAGTAACGTGATGTTTTTGTGGTAAAATTATAGCGTTATTGCAACTCAGATTCTCAGCTCGGCCAAAAGCACGTATGATCCCATGATCATCTAGAATAATGTTGAGTTGTTTTAGCTTGCTGGCTTTATTGATATTTTTGTTGTTTTTAAAACACCAAATTTCATCGGCGAAATCGTTGCTTTGAGCGTATTTGAACAAGATGTATTTAGCCTCTTGAATGAGTTTGAAATTAGTGCCTTTTGAGGATTTCAATTTGTAGACGCGCGATTTTAGCTTCTCCATGTATAAAAGAAATTGTGCGAGTGCCTTATAGAGTCGTCTCCAACACGAGAAGTATTCAACGTCCATTGAAAATTTATTTGATTTGTCGATGTGCAAAAAACGATTGCGCACCTCTTCGGTGTTGACGTCTCCAATATCTGGACATCCTGGCCACAAATTTTCACCACTTTTTAGAAAATGTGGACCGTTGTACCACAAATCGTCGTCGGCTGTGCAGATTTTTGTCGCTAAATCCGCGGGGTTGGATTTGGATGGTACCCACTTCCATTGCGATACATTTGTTGCTTCTAGGATTTCCCCAACTCTGTACATTACGAAAGCCTTGAAGTTTTTGGGGTCCATTTTTAACCATTTTAAAACTGTTTTAGAATCGGTCCAGTAGAAGATTTCGGTACAATTCAGACGAGTAGATTTAATGATTTTATCTGCCAATCTGACTCCAATTAACGCAGCCTGGAGTTCGAGCCTTGGTATCGATGCTGGTTTCAGAGGTGAAACTTTTGACTTTGCTGCCACCATACTAACGTCGATGTCGTCGCCATGTTGAATGCGAAAGTAGCATACGGCAGCGTATGCATTTTCACCAGCATCAGCGAATGTATGTAGCTGAATATTTGAAGCAACTTTCAGTAAGCGGGAATAACAGCGTGGAATGATGATTGATGAGATTTTCGATAAATGTGCCAGCCAAGAAGACCATTTTGATGTAAGGTCCTCATTCAGTTCGTCGTCCCACTTAATGCCAGATCGCCATTCATCTTGCAACAATATTTTTAGCCCAATTGTGCGGTGGGAGACGAGCCCAAGTGGATCGAAAATTGACATTAGGACTTCTCTTTTGGTCGGAACCACACTTGGCAAAAGTACATTTCTTCGGAGTCTCGAAAATCTAGAATTATATTGAAACACATCTTTATTTGATTCCCAATACATACCGAGAACTTTTTCAGTTGCTCCAAATGAGTTTTGAGTCGATGAGTCATCTTCACACAAATGTTGTCTGACCAGTTTAAAATTAGTGACCCAATTTCTCATGTGAAATCCAGAATGGATTGTTTTCACCTGCATCGCCAAATTTAACGCTTCTTCATCAGAATTCACACTATCTATCAAATCGTCCATATAGTGATAGAACTCAATCGCACGAAGTGAGCTATACAGGGGCACAACTTGTACCAAATGTTAGTGCCTTCATTACGTAGATGCTGGGCTGTTGATTAGAATCTTCGTTGTCGAAGCACAGAAATCTTTGAGCATGCATGTCTTCATCTCTTACGTTGATGCGATGGAACATTTCAGCAATATCGCCACATATCGCTATTTGCCCAACACGAAATTCCAGTAGAATGGTGAAAAGTGATGATAGTAGATCTGGTCCGCTCAACAAAAAATCGTTCAGTGATTTATTGTTTGATTTAGAGGCGGCATCCCAGACTAGACGGACTTTACCTGGCTTATTTGGATTCAGTGCAACGAATATAGGAAGGTACCAAGTTCGATCCGGATGAAACATCATTTCGTTGATGGAAAGTTTTTTGGCATAGCCTTTGGAGACAAGTTTGTCGATTTCAGCTTGCATTGTCTGCCGTAATGTCAGTTCTTTTTTAAATTTATGTTGAAGACATTTTAGACGTTGACATGCAACCTTGTAGCTTTCGGGCAACTGTACGATTTCATTTTTCCAAAGAAGGCCGACTTCGAACTGTTGATCCTTTTTAACGGCGGTGCTTTCCAAAATTTGCGCGGCTCTATTATCATCAGATGACAAAATAGTTTTTTCTGGTGATGCCTCTAAGGAAAAATACTCCTTAACTTCGTCATGAAGCACATTGTAGCGATTTTCACATTCACATGTATGAATGTTTAAAGTAGCGGCCCTGTTAGCATCGGTACCAGGACCCTGCAGGGCCCACCCTAATCGAGTTTTCGTAGCAATCGGCTGATTGCGTCCACCTTCCCGGACTTTTAAAGGCACGGCTACCCTCCAATTGTTAAGTCCAATTAGAATTGTTGGCTTGGCGATCAAATAAGATTGTATTGGCAACCCTTTTAGGTATGGATTGTCCTTAACAATATCTTCAAATTTAATAGATTGCAAAGGTAGACCGAGATTATTTACCGTATGTACATCGTATAGGGTATATCGGGAATTACATTAGATACATCCAAATCGATTTTAACGGATTCATCTTCTGAGCGAGTTGTATCGCCAGTCCAGCGTAATTCTAATGGTTCTTTTTTACCTTTAAGACCCAAGTTTTCACAAAAGGTTTGTTCAATTAGGGTTACAGATGAACCTTCATCCAAAAAGGCAAATGTTTCCACAGATTTACCCTGACAATAAATTCGAATTGGCAGAATTCGAAAAAATGGCCGTTCTTTGTTCCATCGTTATGTGCGTTGGCGCTTCCACTTCGGTCAGTTGATAATGCCTGTGTGATGTATTTGTGTAACAGTGGATGGTGTTTTGCACTGCAGTTGCTTATACCACACAACTTTTTGGAATAACAAGTACGGCGGTGAGAATTCAAGCATTGGCGGCATAATTTATTTTGTTTACAAAATTCCACTTTTCATCTAAGCTAAATGATTGGAACTCACCACAGTGCTGGATTTTATGTTCATCTCTTTGGCATAAAGCACAAACAGGTTTGTCCCGGTTGACTTGCTGATGAGTGTTGACTGAGGCACCCCTTTTCACATTAACGGGTGATACTACCTGGCTAGCAGCGGCTGCAATAGCATAAATCCAGTCACTGAATGATTTCAAAATCGGCACCTTATCATCTTTGGTTTGCATAGCCCAGCTGAGCTTATGATTGTTGGGCAGCTTTTCCACTAAGATTTTTACCAGCATAGGGTTATTCAAATGTGCCGTCATACCACACGCTTCCATCGTGGAGCAAATATTTCTGATTACTAGGGCGTATTCAATCAGACAATCAAGCTTGTCTTTCAATGGGAGAATTTTTCTTGCTTTCTCTATCATATTGTCAAGAATGTGCTCCGGACGACCGAAACACATTTCGAGCGTGTGAATTATTTCGGGTACCATTGAGGGAATTAACAATTTGCTTTTTACCAGCTCTTTAGCACGGCCACGCAAACATGATTGCAGTCGCATAAGGTTTTCACTATCTGTATAGCCGGCTATTTGCGTACTGTTTTTAAAGTTGCTGAGAAAAAGCCAATCCTCCGGATTACCATCGAAATTTGGTAACTCTTTAGGAATCACCTGCCTTGCTGCAATTTGTGCTGCTGTTGGCTGGAATGAAGAAAATTTATTTAAAAATGAACTTGATTCTTGCTTTACGCCAGTTTGGGAAGAATTTGATATTTCTTTTCCAAATATTGCCTCTGTAGCGCATTTTCTTCTTCCAACATTTGCAGCTGTAACTGGGTAGTTGATGATAAATTGCTTGTAGATAGGTTAGATCCACTCGGGTTATCAAAATTCTGTTGGTTTTTGCCTGTGCCTTGAGGGCCGCCCGATGTTTTTTTTTGTTTTTGCATTTTTCTCCTTTCCGGAAGAATTTGAGAATGTTGATGCTTTTTTGTATGCATCACCTGCATTACCATTCTCCTGTTGCTCTAAATCTTGGAGATCACCTTCACCTGCTGATGATGATGCTTGAAGCCCATCTTTGAATGATGTATCACTCGGCATATTGGATGATTTTGAGTGTGTTTTGTTTTTATATACGGCAGCCTGGTTCGCTCCACAAGAGCAGATCCAACTTACGTCAGCTACTTCACTGGTGACATGCACACACTCAAAATGGTACCATTTGTCGCAAATGTCGCATTGTACCATGCGATCGGTGTCCCTTAGTTGGCACTTGTTACAATTAAAATCGGTGCTTGCCATTGTTTCTTTTATATGAAACATAATTAAATTGTTTTTTTTATAAATTTTTATATTTTTAAAGCAAATAAAATTGTTTTAAAGAAATGTTAGAGTTCCGACTAAACAAATTTTTAAGAGCACCCACTTTTTATATTTTTAGTTTTATTTAAATTTAATAAATCTTATTTTCCATATACATATTTCACTAATAACAATATAAAAAGAAGAAGCTTTAAAACAATTTGTAGACGTCGTATTGATAGTCAATTTCAAACTCTAATGCAAAATATATGTGTTGCATTTGAGATGTTCTTTTAATTTTATTTTGGCTATCATACGACTTTACCGTTGTTTATTTAAAATACAAATTAAATAGCAATATACATACATACACATACGCATTTATAATTCTGTGTGCATATGTATAAGTTGAGTATAAATTTTCGTTGGTATATGTTTAAAACTGCAGTAAATAAAAATGCGATAATGACTAAGGCAGTAGCGTCGGCGGTGACTAAACGGCAGGGGCGTCGGTAACAGTGGCTAACGAATTTGTTGTAAACCGAATTTTTATAGTCCTATATACTATCACATTATTCTGTTATAATTACTGAATTATTTTTTCAAAATTACTATGAGAAGTATAAAGCAATTGGTATTTTAAATAAATTCGATTGCATGAATTGTAATATTCAGTTGGTACAATGCAATTTAATTTAATTTTTTTTTATTGATTATAGTAACTATTTATCGAGTCATTCATTTCAAATACATAAGCTGCAGAAAATATAAAAACACATAATAATTACATGCTTGAAAATATTTTTTATCTGTTTTTATCAATAATTAAAAAACCATAATACATGATAAAAAAAATACGAATCCGTATAAAAAAATTTTTCGAAGTTCGTGCCCTTACAATATTCGTAAATGTTCCTAAAAGTTAAAATTTTACGAAATTTTTCAAAAATTCATTACAATAATATATAACAATGAACTTTTCAGGCGGTCATATGTTTATGCTTTCCCATATTTGGTTAATCAATTTAAAAACACACTTCATCCATATGTGTTTTAGTAGTTATAATATAAAATGTTTCTTGAAACGATATAGTAAATACAAATTAGAGGCTTGTTAAACTAAATTTATTACTCAATAAAATGAGGCACATATGCAATTAGAAAATAATATCTACAAAAATAAATAATAATAGATATCCAAAAAGACGTATTTACAATTCATGATATGATTTCTGGAATAACTATGAATATGTCATAAGTTTTTTTATTTTCTGTTCTCTAAAATTGTCCTGTAATGGCTCAATTATCCTAATATATTATATTATGAGCAATGTATCTAAAGTTGCTTTTTCGTTCTCTAATGACCACAGATTTATATGTATATACATATAACTTACCGAATATGTATATGATTTCTCTTTAATGCACTCAATGTACATATTTTGCTGTTGAAATATTTTGAATTTATATATATATTCCATAATGGGGCATATTTTTTTACATGTTTTCGATTAGTTTTCCATTAGCTATGTCACAAGCATCAAGCCATGTAGCGGTTCCGAAAAAAATTGATTGTGGTCTCAAAATATTCCTTGAAGATACGAAAACTTTCCAACTGCGTTATGTCCTTTATTCATTTTAAATCCAAAAAACTTTATGATTATAAAAATAACAACTAAATTGTTGATCCAGTGACTCAATATTCTTTGGGGTTGGTGATGGTTTTATTTTGATATCGCCTGTCCCATTTTTCGATTATCATTTTTTATGTTTTTTTTTATAAATTCTGTTAAATTTCCTCTACAATTTTCGCAAATTTCATCTGTACAAAACATGCTGAAAACATATTTTTCTCTCCTTCAATATTCTACTATTATTATGTAAAATAAAAAATTAAAATGATAAAGATCGAAAATAAGATTTTTTATTTTTATAAAAAATAATAAAATTAAAAATACGGATGGTACGCTGTTAACGCTATATGTAAGTTTAGCAAAAACAAATTGTTTTTCTTGTTTTTTCAAGACAAAAACAAACATGTATATTGTAGTATGCAATGTGTACTCGTATACAAAACATATTTGATTCAAAGTTGTTCTATATTTTAGTTTGTTATATTGGAAGAGGCTTAAATAGTATAACTTTTGCTTGAATTCTCATTTGGTTGTTTTCAGCAAATATATATGAATTTAACTTTTTACTAAACAAACTATCTACTGCTTTTGGTTACTGATGAGGGTTGGTGACTCTTCCCTGTCATGAAGAATATACATATACATAGATCAATGTTTTGAAACAAATGTTCCAATGTTTTTTGCTTTATTTATTAAAGTAAAAACATTTGATCTTGAGCCTGAATAATTTCAAACGCAATCATTAAAATGATAAAGATCGAAAATAGGATTTTTTATTTTTATAAAAAATAATAAATTTAAAAATACGGAGGGCACGCCGTTAACGCTAAATGTAAGTTTTTAAAAACAAATTCTTTTTCTTGTTTTTTCAAGGCAAAAAGAAACATGTATATTGCAGTGTACAAGGTGTACTCGTATACAAAACATATTTGTTTCAAAGTTGTTCTATATTTTAGTTTGTTATATTGGAAGAGACTTAAATAGTATAACTTTTGCTTGAATTCTCATTTGGTTGTTTTCAGCAAATATATATGAATTTAACTTTTTACCAAACAGACTATCTACTGCTTTTGGTTACTGATGAGGGTTGGTGACTCTTCCCGAAACAGCTGTATAACCTGTCATGCAGAATATAGATAAATTTTTTGAAACAAATGTGCCAATGTTTTTTGCTTTATTTATTAAAGTAAAAACATTTGATCTTGAGCCTGAATAATTTCAAACTCAATCAATAAAATGATGAAGATCGCAAATAAGATTTTTTATTTTTATAAAAAATAATAAAATTAAAAATACGGAGTGCACGCCGTTAACGCTAAATGTAAGTTTAGCAAAAACAAATTGTTTTTCTTGTTTTTTCAAGACAAAAACAAATATGTATATTGTAGTATGCAATGTGTACTCGTATAAAAAACATATTTGTTTCAAAGTTGTTCTATATTTTAGTTTGTTATATTGGAAGAGACTTAAATAGTATCACTTTTGCTTGAATTCTCATTTGGTTGTTTTCAGCAAATATATATGAATTTAACTTTTTACCAAACAGACTATCTACTGCTTTTGGCTACTGATGACGGTTGGTGACTCTTCCCGGAACAGCTGTATAACCTGTCATGCAGAATATAGATAAATTTTTTGAAACAAATGTGCCAATGTTTTTGCTTTATTTATTAAAGTAAAAACATTTGATCTTGAGCCTAAATAATTTCAAACTCAATCATTAAAATGATAAAGATCGAAAATAAGATATTTATAAAAAATAATAAAGTTAAAATATTTAAAATAAATTTAATTGTCACAAATTGTTTTAATTTATTTTTTCTTTTGTTTTTATTATAAAAAATGACAGCAAAATTTAAAAATTCGGTTGATTTAACACTTTTTGTATTTTAATGCTATTTACAACAGAAATTGATTCATTCAATTTTCATTCCGTTAAAATTACCAAAACAGGGTTTCTGTTTTGTTGTAACCGAAGAATTATTCTTAATTCAAATACTATTTGTAGTATTTTAACCAATAATTTGCTACAATATCTGTAAACAAATCTTCGGTTAAAAATATATTTTTATGACATAAATAATTGTTGTAATCACTAATATTTTGTAATGAATCATGTTATGGAAGATTTAAGATTTCTGTATGTAGCAATATTGGTAATATTTATTCCTTATTGTTTTAATTTGTATTTTTATTTATTTATTATTCTTTAGTCATACTGAAAAATATTTTTCATTAACCACTTGGATAGTTTCATCATTAACAATTAATCACAACTAAGCGATATTGCAGAACTAGCTCTATGATATGTTCAATTTATTTTGAGTGCCAAATGTTATTTTATTAATTATTTTAGCCAGCAACAGTGCTAGTCCCGATTTTTTCATTAAGGAACCAGGTATTGTAGAACAAATTGAGAACTTTGACTATGCTATGCCACTGGTACCAATTCAAAAATGTAAAAGACTTGAACTTAAATGATTTAAAATAGACAAAAAAATTCGTATGCTGTATTTTGTACTACAAAAAGTACTAACAAATGTGAGATTTTGAGAATTACACACCTGGACGCGCCAAATTGAAACTGAGAGATCGCATTTACAACTGTGTTGGAATGAAATAAAGCATCGTGCATCAGACTTATTGGAATAATATTGTGACGGCCCTATGCTCCTTGTAGGAGTTAAAGGAACAAATATATATATATATATATATATATATATATATATATATATATTTATATAAACAAAAAAGTTACAGATGTTTAAAAAGTACATATAATCAAAAGATTAGATATGGCAACTTATTTTGGTTTTTGAGATTTTTTTTTTTTTTTTTATTTATTTTTATTGTTCACAATATTATAGTTAGGAATACAATAATTTTGATATATTAACGTTAAGAGTTTAGCCAGTTTTGACTTTTTTACTTAAATATATAGTTTATATGAGGTATTATAATTTTCTTAAATATTATTTTATAATATAAGTTAAGGAAAATATATTCAAAAAAACATTATGATCAATTAGAAAAAAAAAAAATTTCAAAAACTTACAATTTAAAAGCGGGAGAGTTAATAGTTAAAAGTATTCAATTAAGGACATAAAGCATTAATGTGCTCATAAGCAGAATTTTCACATCTATTAAAAAAAATTTCAGTTATAAAATTTATTTTGTCCTTAACCATTTGGATATTTGAAAGTGAGTGAAGGCGTAACGTTGAATAGTGAAATGGTAGATTATAAATCATTTTCAGAAGCTTATTTTGGCATACTTGTAGACGTTTTAAGTGACAATCAGAAGTATTGCACCATGCAGGAGTAGCATAGAATAATATTGCATGAAATACTACCTTTAAAATTAAGAGCTTATTTTCAATACTGAGATGGGATTTACGGTTTATAAATGGGTATAGTATTTTAGAAGTGATACTGACCTTGTTTACTATGTAACTAATATGCTCGTTAAATACCAGTTTTCTGTCTAGTATTACACCTAGATATTTTACCTTTGTCTCCCAAGCGACATCGACTCCATCGACTTTAATGTTGTATTGTGGTAGAAAGCGTTCTTTTCTTTTCCTTGTAAAAAAAATTGACTGGGTTTTAGTAGGGTTTACTGAGATTCTCCATTTACTAAAGTACGCAATAACTGTATCTACTGAATTTTGAAGATTACTGAGTACGTCGTCAGATAAGGTATCAGAACTTAGGATTGCAGTATCATCCGCAAAAATTGAGGTTTCACAATCTGACAACCTTGGGAAATCGGATGTGAAGATGTTGTAGAGTATTGAAGAAAGACACGAGCCTTGAGGACACCCAGCGGTAATATTATATTCTTCGGAAAAATCTTTGCCAATGTGAACTCTGAAATATCGGTTTCTCAGGAAGCTCTGTAGTATCTTAATTGTTGGTTTATCTAACCCACTAACGATTAATTTATGAATTAACGCGTCATGCCATACTGAATCAAATGCAGCTTTTATATCTAATAACACCATCGCCGTTGATTTGCCATCGTTAAAATTATCCTTTACAATTTTCTTTATTCTGACTAACGGTTGTGTCGTGTTGTGTTCAGAACGAAATCCATATTGTTGGATAGGAAGAATGTTTTTATCTTCAATGAACGCTAAGATTTTTTCCTTTATGATTTTCTCTAGTATTTTGCTCATTGAATTTAAAAGACTTATTGGTCTATAAGAGTCCGGGCTAGAACGATCCTTACCAGGCTTTGGAATAGCAATAATTTTAGAATTTTTCCAAATATGTGGGAAGTGACATAGTTTAATACATGCATTGATGAGCTGTGCAACTAATTCTAAACCTTTCGTAGGAAGTGCTTTCAGGCATTTATTTGAAATTCCGTCGATGCCTGGACTTTTCTTATTTTTAAGTTTCTTTATTATATTTCTAATTGTGGTAATATTTACAACGTTTTGATTTCCCAATGTAAGACTTTGGTTATTTAGAACTTCTAATAAATTTGAAACAGTCTGCATTGTGACTGGATCACTCAAGTTAGCGGAAATAGAATGGTTCAATAAGAACGTTTGTGCTAGTATTTCTGACTTATCGTGCTTTGTTGTAAACAAATTACCATTTGACTTGAGGCTTGGAATACATTTCGATTTCTTCCGAATAATTTTGGAAATGTTCCAAAACTTTGGAGAGGACTTATGAAGACTTTTCAACATATTATTCCAATTTGTGTTTCTAAACCATGCGATGTACTCGCGTATAGTAATGTTTAAACAAGTGAATTGGTTTTTGTAAAAAGGAAGTCTATATCGTATCCATTTTCTCCTGTAATAATTTCGGATGCTAATGAGGTTCAATATATGTCTTGGTAGACGTTTAACAAAACAATCTGAAAAAGATTTTTTTGGAACACTTGCATCGATGGCAATTTGCAAAAACGATGTAAATTCTACAACTAATTGTTCGATATCATTCGTAGTATTTAACGAAGTATCTAGGAGATAATCAACATTATTATTTATGTATCTTCTAAATAAACTCCAGTTCGCGCTATTGTAATCATACACAAGATTTGATGTGGTATTGCAACCTGATTTGAAAATGGTGCATACCGGAAGGTGGTCTGAACTTAAACTGTTTAGAGTTAGAGCCGCAGAAAGTTTATTTGGTGCATTAGTAATAAAGAAATCTAGTACAGAAGGGTTTGCGTTCCTTCTGGCAGGAATATATGTAGGTTCTGCCGGATAGATAATATCAAAATAGTTAGTAGAAATCAAATCATTCAATATATTACCCCAGCAGTTTGCTCGAAGACCCCCCCCCAATTTTGATTTCTGCAGTTAAAATCACCACCTAAAATATACCTGCCCTGAATTCTCGAAAACTTTTTAAGGTCCGATTTGAATTGCGATTTTCTAACACCATTTTGACCAGAAGAACCTCCAGGAAAATAGCAACTATATATTTGAACACTTGAATTATCACTAACACCAACATTTTCTATTAAGTCTGTATTTATTACCGGCAAAATTTCGTGACTTATATTTTTATTCAGTACTATTGCTACACAACCGCCCTGAGAATTCTCATGATCTTTTCGATAGCAGACAAACTGTGGGTGGTGCATTGATATATCTGCATTCAACCACGTTTCACTCACTAGACAAATATTTACATTTTCCCTTATTAGGAAATCAAAAAATTCATAAAATTTGTTACGAATTCCTCTAGAATTCCATATTAAGATCTTTAAATTGGTACTCATGGTAGAAATTTGAAAGCTAATTCGTTGATAACATTAAATTGATCATATTTTGTTTTACAATTTCTTAGTTTTCCTATTAAATCAAAAGTTAAACTTTTAAGTTCATCTGTAGAAAATAAATCATTTGAAGCATTATTTGATGGGACATGTTCTGCCCGAACAATGTTAGCATATGTGTTGAAAGTTGGTTGGTGTTTAATATCAACGTAATTATTTCGTTGACTTTGAGTATTATTTTTAACTTGACGGGTGATATGTTGGTGTTTTGGTCTAGAGTAGCGATCCTTCATTACTATAAACGAGTTTCTACTAGGACAAGTATTTTCAGTTGATTTATGAGCTCCATGAAAGTTGGCACACTTAAAAGTTGTTGAATTGCAAGATGACGTTTCATGTGGACCAGCACATTTTGCACAGAAAGATTTGATGTTGCAGTTGTTTGATCCGACCAAACATTTGGCAGTTGCGACATTGAGTTATTTTATGCGGCCACTTTGTTTGGTAATTCCATTTAACACGAATATAGTTTATGCTCTTGTAGTTGTTTCTTAGATCAATTAGACTAGTTGATCCCTTTTTAAGGTAGACAATGTAAAGTATGATTTCGCGATTGCTTTCTGTCTTACGGTAGACAGATTTGACATCCAAGCCTGATAAGACCACTTTATAAGGTCTTTTGTTTTTTGGGGTGTAAGAGAAATATTCAATTTTATGAACCTTAAAATATTTTACAATGGTGTCATAGTCAAACTGGATTTCACAAAACAATTTGTGTCCGATAGAAATTTTTCTAATTGAATATTTAATAATATTGTTATCCTTCCAGAATTTGTGAATATCATCTGTTGTACTTTTTAAAATTGTTATATGTGGTATATAAACTTTTTGCGGTACTGTCATGGAATCACCCATATTAGTTTCTTGTTGTTCATCATCATTTATTGCTTGTAGTGGATGGTAGTAGTTACTACTTTTGTTTACAGCTCGTTTAGACGAGCTGGCAACATTATCATCATCAGCTGATCTTTATCTCTCAATGTGAAATAAAAAAATAAAAAAGTCTCTCAGAAGTAATACACAAAAGAAAAACAAAAAATTGTAACACAAAATGTTATTTTAGATAAATAAAGAATTTTACTGTTGTTGTATTACAACAAGATTAAAAAACTGAACTGTTTTAGATGCTATGCGTAATCTTGTCTTGTTAGATCAAACACACAAGAGAGACTGAGGTTTTTGAGATATATCAACTTTTTTTGTGAAAAGAAAGCTTAAATTTTATGAAACTTTTACTTTAAAAGTACTTATATCTCTTCATAAACAAACAAAATTAGAGAGAAAAAAAAATTGGAAAAAATATAACCTGTTCTTTTCTTCTCTTCTTGCTTTCAATTTTGTTCTCATGTTTAGGGATTTGTTCATTACTTTGACGTACAATTTGAATGATTTAAACTGAATTTGAAATTCTCTGGGAATTAATTAAGTTGGGAATTAATTTAATTTTCATAAAAGCTTTTATGGCTTATGCTATCGAATTAATTCATTATGAGAATAATTGCTTTTAAAATATAATTAAATTTTAGGTGAATTAATTCCCAATTGAATTAATTTCTTCAAATCTCTGCTACCGGTTACTGTAATCATAACAATAATGATAAAAAAAAAGTACTTAAAATTAAAACAAAATGCATTTCGAAGCGTGTGCTATTGAAAAAACTAAATTACCAACAAAACGCGAAGTCATCCAATACTTTTATATTTGAGGGCAAA
Source organism: Cordilura impudica (assembly GCA_963682025.1). NCBI lineage: Eukaryota > Metazoa > Arthropoda > Insecta > Diptera > Scathophagidae > Cordilura > Cordilura impudica. Next base: position 165,258,500 of record OY821519.1, read on the forward strand.
TGGTACAACAAATATTTATAAAAATTAAAGTTTATCGCGTTACATGCAAGTGGTTATAAAAGTTCTTTGTCAATTGGTGTCAAAATGCAAAGATCCCGACATAAAGGCTGTGTTTACATGGCGACTTTTGACGACGTCGTTTTTCGACGTAATTTTTTTTTTGTTTGTTGGCGAACGGTGTAGAAAAGCAAGAGCGGTAAACAAAATGACACCATTTCTGTTTTTCAAGACTTTTTTCATATTTCTCTTCACTCTCATTTCTTTTTTTCTTGTTACGTTTTATTCTTTTTCGTACTTTGAAGTGGCCACTTCAGTGAGATCAAGAATCGCTTACATTTTTATTTAGTTTTTATTTAATAAATGCATAATATCTTTAAACCGAATATGTTTTAACTTAGAACTTTTAAATATTGATACGTTCAAATATGATTAGATATTCTAAATATTCTACTCTTTATAATTTAAACATTAAATAGGTTTTTGTACATAGTGTGAAAAATTATGATAAATTATTTAGTAAAAAGATTAAATCTTATAATGAAATAAGGCAAATAATATTTAACAAATAAATAAATTGAATTGAAAAATAAAAAAGATAATTTTAATATAGATTAATTTATATATTTTTCTTAATGTATGTTGAGAATGATTGGAATATGATATTCCGGCAGTTAAAAAAAAATCCTCCAAATAAAGTACACACGTTTATTGATCAGTGTTTAAGCACAAATTCTTTGATTTTGCTTATTAAATTTAGTTTGCCCTTTTGCGAACCCTAACCCTCTTTATGGGTTAATTACAAGTTATAATCTAAGTTTAACTCCTTTTTGTAAACATCTTTGTAGGGAGTATTTCCATAGATTCTAACGAGTAAGCCGTTAACTGTATCAGAAAGCATTGCTTGTTGCGTCTTTCTATCTTTGTTAGATGTAACTTTTTAATCTTCGTTTGAATATCAAGGCGAACACGTCGTTCACACGGATATATTTATACACGGTCCACGCATTTCATATCAAGGTAATTTATTATAAATAAGATTTAGAGATCCTTTTCTCTTAATAATAAAATCCTAAAAATACTTGTTTTCTTTATTTCTAAAATCCTGCAGTATAAACTTCTACTTAATTATATTTTGGTCATGGTCAAGAACAACTGCTATAATATGTTAGGACTAATGTTTTTTTTTTCAGTATTATTTGCATTACTGTTATAGTTTTTTTTAAGCATTATTTGTATTAGTATTAACTTACAATTTCCGTACTATTTTATTTAATGCATCTACCTTGGTCTATTTTATTGCTGTTATTATTGTAATTTTTTTTTCCGAATAGAGTGAGTTCTTTAGTTGTTTTTTCTCGCTTGTTTTTGCTAGTGTATTGATATGACTCATAATTGGTGAATGCTTCAATTTGTATGAGGTCCTGTTGTTTGATTGAGAATAATTCAATTCCGGTGGGTCTGGCGCAAACCCCACCGATTAAGAATCAGTAGAATTTTCAGTCTCTGTATGGATGCAACACTGGCTGGACTAAAACAGGCGAGTCAGCTGTTGACAGGTTTTAGGGCTAAGACAGATTATTTTATCGAAAGGCTTTGGGGGGAATTTAGAGGCACCGTTGTAAGTACCAGGAGAACTTTCAGCTAATAAGATTTAAAGTTGAGGGGGCCTGTAAGGTCACTAGGTTGGAGGAGGCCGATTTAGTGCTAGAGGAATTGTGCCGATTGGTGAACACTATGGAGGAGTGTAATACCGGAGAGATATTACAATTGCCGACGGATTTGGAGGCTCTCCAAAGTCGTATTAAAAGACTCAAGCAAGAGATTCAGGAGAATCTGACAGAAGCCGAGATATTAGATAAGGAGAACGATGCCCTAAGAAGGGCAATATCGGGTACGGACTCGTACTCGGTTAGAATACTAGGATTTGAGGACTTGGAAGAGACCAATAAAAGTATTTCCGAGTTAGAGGGGCAATTACGATTGGCACGGCAGGAAAGTAGTATACAGGCGGGAGATTTGTGTCATAAAGAACCAAAGGGGCAGCAGTGCGCCAAGAGGATGTCTTCCCAAGCATTAAAGCAATGGTGCCTACGTTTGGCGGTGAGCCATCTCCGGGCTTACAAACAGAAGTGTATAAGTTCATCGACGGGTGCAGGTTGGTGGCGAAGGGGTTCCGCCGGAGAAAATTGGAGAATATTTAGAAATAGTAAAACAAAGATTGTATGGCGATGCTTACCAGTTGGTGAGGGTACGGAACTTTACGGCAGTTGATGAGTTATTGGCGACGATAAAGTCGACATATTTGAAGAGCAGGTCGCTTGACTCGGTCTTGAGGGAATTATATGAGGCCTGCCAAACGAAGGATGAGGATGTGAGGCAGTTTGCTAGGCGTCTTCAGACACCAGCAGCAAAAGCTCATGTCATTCCTGATGAAAACTATAAAGGGAGAAAGGACGAGATAATGACTATGGAGATAGAAAGAAAGGTAAAATCAGCGTTCACATCTGGCCTGAGGGATCCAATGCTGCGTGGTAGGATGTTGGCAAGCAGCTCATGCGTTTGGACGATCTGTTGAACGAAGCGTTGGCAGCACAAGCAATTCTTTGGAGGGGGGATAATCCGCCGTTAAGGGGTGTAAACTTTAACGAGGAGTACACCCGCGAGGATCCAGTCTCGGGTCTCGTGGCAGCCGTAGAACAGTTGTTGCGTAGGACAGAGGCGGATAAGATGGTTCCGCTCAATAATGCTAGATCAAGTAGGATGTCATACAATAATGCTGGTTTAAGTGGAAATGCGTACATGCTTCCACCGTGCTCTTTCTGCCAACGATGGGGGCACACACGCGATGTATGTTAGGAGAGGAAGAACACACCGTACTATGTCGAGTATAGTAAGTACGGTCATGACCCGGGTAGCGACTGCGGTAGAAGGCCTTCAGGAGCTGGAAAAGGACGACTGGGAAACGTCAGGCCGAGGAGATGCTTTATTTGCGGCAGAGAGGGACATTTTAGTAAGAATGTACACAGGGGAGAAATGTGTCGGGAAGTGGGCAGGGCCACCGACTCGACCACGCGAAAGTCTAATACTGTTGGTAACATAGGAATATGCGAAGGCGGCTGAGGAAGGACCCATTGGGGGTCAGCTATGAACATAGGAGGATTTCAGCTAGGTGCAGTTATGCAGATTCGGTGTTTGTAAGAGTGCCATGTGCTTGGGCGAGGACGGGGTGTCTGAACTTATTGGTGGATACAGGGGCAGACACCAGCCTGGAAAAGGACAGCAGTCTTACGGGGGATATTAGTGTCGACGAGGCGGTGGTAAAGGACCTGCGAGGCGCGTTCAGGGGATTCTGCAAGACTATAGGGTTGGTCAGGACATCGCCGATTTGGAGTTCGATATGCATTGTGTGGATAAGCACGATAATTTGCCGGGGGATGGTATATGCGATAACTTATGGGAACGCTCCGTCACTGATACGATTAATCTTTCTCTGAAACTATACTCGGATAGGGGTGAGTGGTACTTGCCGTTGTTTTCTTTGAGGGAATCCACGGATTCGGGGGCAGTAAATACCGTGGAGAAAACCATAGTGGTGAAAGCGAGGACTGTGTCTATTGCGACCATGGAGATCAATTCTAAACATACCACGGTGGTAGTGGAGAAGCAAGAATTGTCGCCGGCAGTATATCTAGGGGCTGCACTAACAAACGTAAAGGATGGGGTGGTGAAAGCGCCAATTCTGAATTCGATTGAGATTGACTACTACACAAAGGATGGGTTTATGCCAAAATTCAGTTGATTAGTGAATTTAAAGAATCCAGGTGCGGGCTTGGTGTCGCACGTGCAGGAGGTGGATGTCAAGGAGAGGGTCAGTAGGATAATGGCCAAAATCAAGACCGATGCCGACTTCAATAGTGAGGAAAGGTCGTCCATTCAGGCGGTATGCACGACGCATAATGATATCTTCTGGTTAGAGGGAGATAGGCTATCTTGCACGAATATGGTGAAGCATAGCATTCCCATGCAGCCCGGGCAGTTGCCGATTAATCAGAAGCAGTACAGATTACTTCAGATTCATCGTGAGGAAATTAATCGAAAGTTCCAGAAGCTCCAAGAGGATGGCATAATTTCACATAGCGTGTCACCATGGAATTCGCCATTACTGTTGGTTCCAAAGAAGTCGTCGAAAGCAGGGACCAAGAGCTGGCGACTGGCGGTGGACTTTCGTAAACTGAATGACGTAACTCTGAAGCAGGTATTCCCTATTCCAAGGATGGATGAAATTTTGGACCAGCTGGGCAGCAGTAGATATTTTCCACGTTGGATTTGGCCAGCGGTTACCATCAGGTGGAAATGGATAAACAGGACAGGGAAAAACAGCATTCAGTATGGCGTTGGGTCACTTTGAATTCAATAGGATGCCATTCGGTTTAACAGGCGTACCTGCAACCTTCCAAATATTAATGAATCATGTGCTAACAGGTCTTCAGGGCATTGAGTGTTTTGTATATTTGGACGAATTGTCATATATGGAGGGAGTCTGGCCGAACATGACGCAAGGCTATGTATAGTGTTGCAGCTGTTGAGGGGAAATAATTTGAAGGAAAAACGGAGAAATGTAACTTCCTGAGAGCGGAAATATTGTACTGGGGCCGGAAAAGGTGAAATGCGTTAAAGATTTTCCGCCACTGAGGAGCAAAAAGGAAGTGCAATCATTTTTAGGACAGGTAAATTACTACCGTAAGTTCATTCCCGGGACGGCCAACATTGCCTTGCCAATAAAAAAATTGCTTCGCAAGGATTATGCGTGCAATTGAATACCAGAGCGCCAGCGGGCTTTTGAGGAGCTTAAAATAGCAATAATGTCGCCTCCAGTGTTGGCGTACACTCATTTTCAAAACCTCTCGTATTGACCACGGATGCTAGCTGCAGAGCTTTAGGGGCGGTTATTTCTCAGGATGGTGGCGGAGGTAATCATCCCATTGCATTTGCAAGCCGTTCGTCGAATGTGGCAGAAACTCGCTACTCCACGATAGAGAAGGAGTTTCTGGCAATTGTATGGGCGGTGAAAAATTTCCGACCATACTTGTTGGATCGGGGCTTTAAGATTTTAACTGTTCATCAACCACTGAAGGGTATTGCAAACTTGAAGGATCAGACCTCCAGGTTGGTGCGGTTTCGGCATGAGCTATCGGAATATGATTTCAAAATTTGGTACAAGCCGGGCAAGAAGAATCAGAATGCGGATGCGCTGAGCAGGATACCATATTCGACTGAGGAGATACTGATGGTTCAAACTAGGGCCAGGTCGAAGGGTAAGGGAAAAAATCAGGCGGGATGGTCAGGTCACGGGAAGGACAAAGAGGTTTGTAATGGAACAAAGAAAATAGGAAAAAGGAGCAACCGCTGTATGTGGTTGAGGATGTGGTTGACGAAAACCAACGTATGTTACATTGACTGATCCTAAGAAAATCGAGACTGTATTGAAGGATTTTCACGATATTCCTTTGGGCGGTCATGTGGGTGCAGCAGCAACAAGGAGCAAGAGAGGGAGGCAATTTCGCTGGGTCGGCATGAATAGGGACATTAAACGTTATGTGAGAAAATGTGTCAAATGTCAGCGGAATAAGAGTTCTAGGAAAACATTTATGCCAATGGTCCTCACGGATACTCCTTATCGACCTTTCCAGAAGATATATGGATATGGTGGGACCTATCCCTGACAGCACTGTGGGTCACAAATTGATATTGATTTCCAAGACGATTTTTCGAAATTTATGTTGTGCGCGGAATGCCGGATTGGGTGGCTAGGACGGTGGCGAAAGTTTTCTTTAATAAAATTATAGCCAAGAACGGGGTGCCAAGCATGTTGGTTACGGACAACGGGACAAATTTCATGTCGAAAGTGTTTTCGGATACCTGTAGGCTGTTAGGGGTCAAGAAATTGAACATCACTCCGTATCACCCGCAAACAAATGGCTCAATGGAAAGGAGTCACGTCCTCTAGCGGAGTACTTAAGGAGCTTCGTCAATGAGGATTGTAGCAATTGGGATCAATGGCTGGCACCGGCTATACATGTGTACAACAACACTGTGCATTCATCTACGGGGCAGCCCCATTCCGGACATTAAACGGTTCGACATCGACTTACTGACACACAAAAGTAGAAAGTGTGCGCCGTTTTACAATATGGATGACCAGAACAAGATCCTTAAATATCAGATACAGCGTTCGCATGAGCTGGTGCGAAGGAATCAGGTGAGGGCGAAGTTGTTGTCGAAAAGGGCGTATGACAGGAGGGTGAATGCTGTGTCCTTTGAAGGTGATAGGGTGCTGGTTAGGAGCAACACCAGGAAAAATAAGTTCTCACCCATTTGGACTGGACTTTATGAGGTAGTCGGGGTAAACAGTCCGGTAACGTCCACGGTGCACATAAAGGGGAAGAATCGTAAATGGCATAACAACCATTTACGGACTTTCCACCAGTGATCGCATCATTCGCCCTGGAATCATTCCGCTTAGTACACATGTCCATGATAAAGGTTTTGTTTTGTCGTTTGTTTTATTAATTTTTATGGGAGGTGGTAAGGGGAAGGTATACAACCAGGAAGCCTCAGATTTTTTATATATGGAGGATGACGCCATGTGTAGCGGGCATACCTCAGTAGTTGAGAATGGTTCAACGGGATGAACCTGGTAGGGGAGTCAGGAGCGAGTCTAGCAAAATTCGCGGCATACACTGTGGGGAGGTTTTTCACCGAGAATAGCCTCACATTTGCGGAATGCAGCAGGAAACTGTTCTACTCCGGAAAAGGCTGACACGCTGTGTGTGGTCATGCCTTATATGGATGGCCGTGTTTAGGAAGGACACGTGCCTTAATTTGTTGTTATTTATTCTGAAGTGTTTTGGAAGCTTTAGGCTGGACATGTGTATAAAAGGGTGACCTTTATGTGTAGGGGTTCTTGCTAGGTTAAAATTAAGGTATATTCCTACGGTAGCAATACCTTGTGCGCAGTATAGTTGTGTCACGTGAGGGGTACCGGTGTCGTTGGCTCTCCAGTATAGCCATCCAAATGGGTGCCGTACTCTGTGCAAAGTATGATTGTATTCCGTGTAGAGGAATCGGTGGCGATGGCTATCCAGCAAAGCGATCTTGATGGCTGCCGTACGCCAGTGGTTAGGTCCAGTTAGCCCCAACATTATTAGCAAGAGTGTGACGTTTATGTGTAGTTGTTCCGGCGAATGGTCATGGTAGTAGTGAGTTGTTTTTCCTGTTAAGACCCTTTGTTAGAGGCGAAATATGCATATTGGGATAGTATGGGTTGGGTGTAGTTGTTTTTTGTCCTATGACATTTTTCTTTTAGGATAGGTTGGGGATGACCCGGAATCTGGAGCCGTCTAAATGGCCGCTATACTCCTGCGGTTGGGACACCGGAACGCAGCGAATACCCGAATGGAGAAGAAAATATGAGAGAAAAATTGTAAATAAGATGGGAGTTCTCCTCACGTACGGAAGAAGTAAAAAATGCGAAAAGGTGGGAGGACTCCCCATGTAAAAAGGAATGAAAATATAGGAATAAACTAAGTAAGAAAAGATGGGAGATCTCCTCACGTTAAAGAAAAAATGCAGAATACGAAAAAGATTGGCGATCTCCCCAAGTAAAAAAAAATTATGAGAAAAGATGGGAGGTCACCCATGTAACAAAATAATAATGAGAAGAAAAGATGGAAGGTCTCCCCACGAGAAAAAATATTCATGAGAAAAGATAGGAAGTCTCCCCACGTAACAAAATAATAATGATAAGAAAAGATGGGAGGTCTCCCCACATAAAAAATTATGAGAAAAGACGTGTCCCCATGTAGCAAATTAATAATGATAAGAAAAGATGGGAGGTCTCGCCACGAGATAAGGGAAAAGAAAGACTAAATGAAAAGCTAAAACGAAAGACGGAAAGTATTCCCGATTTAAAAAAAAACAACAATATATATTACAATAAAAAAAAAAGAAATCCCCACTGTAAATTTGCAGTGTAACAGAAGGAAAATATATACAGTAGAATTAGGTGAAGGATGGGAAAGGTCTCTGATTTAAATCGTAAACGAAAAAAAATATATATATAAATGAAAAGAAGATTAATTATATAAGAAATGTATAGTTATGTTTTAAAAAGAAAGTAATTGTTGTTATTAAAATATAATTAAAGATGTTTGTATAGCTAGTTAGTTATCGTCAATATAAGTACTGTTTTGTGTTAAGATTCTTATTTTAAATATTCAGATTAGGGAAGTTAGGAAAAATTCTAACCCGAGTCCACTGCGAACGAGGCTGATCGACACTCATCTGTAAAGCAGTACGCGGAAGTCACCAAAACAGTAGTATTCTGAATTCATCGAGAAGGTGGTAGTATTCGGAGTTCATTTGGAAAGCAGAATAATTCAAAATTCGTCAAGAAGACAGCTGGAAGCAGTGGCCCGTCATAATTGAGGGGTGGCCACAAGGGAGAGATAAGAGTGTAACGTCTTGAGTAAAGAGCTATTGATTAAAAATTAACTGTAAGGGTGAAACAGGAATGGGTCCATCGAGAATTTTCTATGTGATGAATTGGCTATTGGATTATGCCCGCACAAATTGAAATGGCCAGTGTTACAAGATATGGCTGTTTTGGGTTAGCTAGCAAGATGGTCATTGGTGCAAGGGGCCAGGTTGTTTCCTAAGCTATATATTTCGCTTCGAGTCAACAATGAAATGTCCCCTAGGTTAATCCAGCAGAGCATTGTCAAGGAACATTGTCAAGCGTTGTTGGCGAATTTATTGTCATTAGTAGTATCTTCATCAACGCCCTTGGTTCCGGATTCGTTCTTATCAGTTTGGTCATCATCAGAAGCAACATTATCATCAACATCGACATCATCATCAGCATCAACATCATCATCACCATCAGCAGCAGCAGAAACAGAATCAGCATCAGCGGCAGCAAAAGCAGCAGAAGGAGCGTGCCAGTTTAGTGCCGCTGGTAAATGATGTGGGAATCGTTTCCGTGGAAAGGGGGAGGAATGTTGTGAAACAGTTTCACATGTATAGAATGTAGTATAAAATAGTATAAGGTTAGTTTTAATTTTAGCATAGAGAATAGAATTTAATTGATGCAATGTATCAATATACATTATACTAGTTTATTGTGTGGCGTCTAGGCGCCCGTTTAAAAATTTTGAATAAAACAAACAGTTTAAATTTAAATACACGAAAAATTTATAATAAATTAAATTCCTTTTAATATAGTAGTAAATTGGAAATTATATTGTTACATATGTACATATGAAAAAAGATTGTGTTTGTAGAAATTGTATACATGAGTATCAAAACAGATAAGAAATATTTGGCAAAAATGTTTTTCAATTTAGAATTTCTTAAAAAACTATATTTCGTGTGAAATATCGTTGGTCATGTAATAGTTTTCCTTGCTGTGGGTTCGATTGAATACGTATCTTAACTTGGGTTGCAACTTTTGATCATGACAAAGCCACATACAGTTGGCCGTGTGCAAATACCGCGGTCTCCAAACTAATGCCAACGTAATCAAATGACTAGCCCTCAGCCTTGTTTATGGTAATTTCGTATGCAGGAATTACTGGAAACTGGCGGCGTTTTAATATGAAAGGTAATGTGGTGTCGGTTGGGGCGAGATCAATCCTAGGAATTAGAACCGTATCATTTTGGTCAGCGCTACAGAATCAGTCAGTCTCTCAGTCAGTCAGTGAGTCAGGGATCAGCGTAAATATATTTAAGATATTACCCGGCCTTCACACGTTAAATTTTTGGCTTTCAGGTTATAATGCACTCATACTTTTTTACTCTTCTTTACTAAACAATTATACGTTTCAATTCTCTCTTTCAATTTTTCAATGGGACAGTTGCTTAACAATTTTTTGACTATTGTATGTGTGATCACTTTGACTTGAACGTGGGAAGGCCGGGTAATGTGAGGAGATTGAAGATTCCCAAAATTATTAAAATTTAATACAATGGAGTGCACTTATAATGAACCCTGGTTGTAATAAATTTTTGTTTATAGCGAAGAATTTCTTCGGTCCCAAGAGTTTTAATCAAATTTTTCATACAAATTGCTTCTCTTATAGCGAACAGTGGTTATATCAAACTTTTTACTTTAACAAACAATTTTTTTTCCATTTCAGAGTTTTCCTATATTATATATATTTAAAAAAAATTAATTTTAATTTATTTTAATTTTATTTTAATTTAATTTTAATACAAAACAAAAACTTCGGTTTTCAAATGAAGTTTTGTAAAAGGTCCTTTTATGTATATATTCGCAAAAGTTTGCCAGTAGCCAACCTTTGCTTTGTACTTTCTGCTTCTATACATAAGGAGTTTTTAATATTATATGATTTTAAAAAAATATTTTATTTTGATAGAAACTCGGTAATTTTAGTCTTATTAAGGCAAACTATTAATATGTATCTTTTTAATAATTTAATTTATGTTTTATAACTTTTTAAAATGCATCAAAATAAATAAACTTATTCAACTAAAAAAAGTTTTTAAACCTTTCGGACAAAGCAAAAAAATACTACGGTTATAACGAACTTAGTCTAACTAATTTGGCCGGTCCCGCCAAGTTCATTATAACCGAACTCCATTTTACTGTAAAAAATAGAATAGCATAGAAAAAAAAAACGTTTTAGAGCAAGGTTTCTAAAATTTTCTTAAGGGGGGTAAGGTTTTAAAAGTTAAAAAAAAAGTTGTATTTTCATAATTATTTTTTGAAGATACGAATAATGTTGGATTATGTATATCGTAAGTGGGTTTTATTAGCATAACATTTGAACAATCTTTGAAAAAATTTTCAATTATAAATTTTAATAAATAAGTCCGTGACAGGGAATCTCCGGAGGCGTTGTTGTTTTGCGGTGAACATCATAACTCGTTACCGGATCATTTGAAATAAAAAATCGAAATGCGTTTCAAAGGTGACATGTTTCCAGAGGTAGTGACGAAGAATTTTTTAATTTTTTTTTTTTTTTGCAGCATTTTGAAGTGAAAAACGATTTTTGCTATACAATTTTGGGAATTTGTTGTTAAAAAATGGGGAAGAAAATGGAATTAAAAACTCTTCGTGGTTACCTGATGATTTATGTGTAGATATAGTGCCTAAAATTTCAAAAGAATCAGTCAAGTAGATTTTGAGTTATGATGTTCACGGATTTCGAACATTTATTTGCGAGAAAATCGGTTTAAAGTTTTCTAAAAACTGATTTATATACTAACTATATACCGTATGAGGCCGGTCGCTGGAAACGCTGTAACTTCTTAAGTTTTGCTCTGATTTACTTAAAATTTTCACACAACACGCTCGACATGTTGTGCATTCAGAAAGAGAAATGCAAAAAAAGGTTTTATAACCTACCACCCCTTAAGGAACTGCAAACACCAATACACCTACACAAAAGAGAGAAAAATATTTCATATTTCATCATACATGTAAACTGAAAAAAGAGAACTACATTTATTTCAATGTTATCTATAAATCCAAAAAAATAAAAATTAAGGGCGTATTGGTTTTACTTCAAAAAAAAAAAATTATTATTCCAAATCGCCTTTAATTCTTCCATGATAATTTCAATAAATTATTCAAATTAAAATCTTTAATATACCTATTTACGTAACTTATGTTTGTCTAAATTTTTTGAAAGCAAATTATGCAAGAATTAATATAATGAGTGAAAAAAAATATTTTCCCACCTCTCTTCTGAAATAACAATGTAATTTAATTATGCAAAGTTACAATAACTTAAATTTTAAACTTATGCCGTTTTCTTTTCTGACAAAAAATGTCGCCCTTTTTTTGCCCTTTTTTCGAAAAGTGTATTTTTTTATATATTCTGAATTAAGAGCAACCTTTTGTTATACATCAATCGAAAGGTCTCAAAGTCGAGCCCTCGCAAATTACAAAAAATCTAGCCATTGGCTTCTTTCAGGTCATAGTGTGAGAATATTTCCCCATTGTTCCCCTTTTTTGAATATTTTCACCCTATGACTTCCAAGAGGATAATAATCAAAATTTTTTTGCATTTATGAACACAGCAATTTGAGACCTCTCGATTGATGTATAATATAAGGTTGCTCTTAATTCAGAACATATAAAAAAATACACTTTTCCAAAAAAGGGCACAAAAAAGGGCGACATTTTTTGTCAGAAAAGAAAACGGCATTAATGTGCACTATTTTTTCAAGGGCTTTTCAATACAGAGCTATAAACGAAATCATACGTTGGACAACAACAAAATCCACAATGAAGATCTCTTTTTTCTCAAATATTTATTAAAAAATCATACTCTTTGGTAAGTGCTGGCCATCAGAGAACCTGAGCCAAAGCACTCATAACAATACAAAACAATTTTGAGATGAAAAACAAAACAGACAAACGGAAAAGTTTAGTTCGATAAAAGGAGTATGTATTCATATCGGACGACGTTAAATGAGAAAAAATAAAAATGTTTAAAATTTCATTCATAACTTTTTTTGCAGAATTTTTTCATCGTTCAACAAAGGGAATTTAAAAAAGAATTTGAATAGATATTAGTTTTTTTTATGCATTTTTTGCGTTCAAATTATTCCATATGAGACACGAAATCTGCATATGTAGTGCTATTGTCGTTAGCAGTGCTGCCAATTTTGGCAACTTATTGTAATTTCGACGATTTTTCAATTTGTTAAAATGATTTGTTAAATTTATTAAAATGATGATTGAAGATTTAAAATTTTCAGTAGTATAAAAATTACGATTTCAAGGGTTAACAATTAATGGGATGTTTTGTGTAAATGTAAATTATAATATATGTATAGATTTAATTCTGGGTCAAGTCGTTTCAAAACTGAAATTCCTTGAATAGCATCTCAATTTAAGATTTAAGTTTTAATTACTGCGATACTTAAAACCTGTATTATATGTTTCAGCTATAGATACATATCAATAAAATTATTTAGTTGATTGCTGTGTTAAATTTTTTTCATTGAAATTTGGTCACTAATACATTTTTATATATAGAAATTACCAATGCTGTAATAATATTCGTAATACGAATGATATTAATAAATCTTATTGTTTCCTTTTGTAATATTTTTTCGAATTTTATAAGCGGTAAAATTTTCTTGGCAATTTCTTGTTTTAAAAATAACAATTTTGGCGATTTAGTTTCAAAAATTGTCGATTTTCAGAAGCTTTTATTAGCAGCACTGGTCGGTAACAAAGAAGAGAGAAAATTGTGTGTGGGTTTGTATCAAATGAGAAAGATTAAATTTTGTTTGTGTATTTCGCATAGCTTTGTATGGAGTGCTATGTGTGTGTATTATTTCAGCGTTACAGAATCAGTCAGTCAGTCAGTGAGTCAGGGATCAGCGTAAATATATTTAAGATAATAGATAGATAATAATATAATGTATAATTAATAACAATATATAATATATAATAGAAACAATAACAGTAATGTAAAAACAATAATAATACTGTAATTAACCACAGCCGAAAACATAAGTGCGTTTAATTATTAACGGTCGATTTTTCTCGAGCGTAATGATTAAATGTTTACTTGCTGTCACCTAATTTGCCATGGTAACGAACGCGTCACCATGTGCCGCTTCATTTGTTTATGTTCGTTTTTCTTTTTTTGTGTCGTTTAGAATGTAGAGTAACACGATATTGTTTCGCGTTTCTATGTACTGCGTTGCTTGTTTTTGTCGTGTACTGATTTTTTTTCTGTAGTATAAGCTTCTACTAAATTATATTTTGGTCATGGTCAAGAACAACTGCTATAGCATGTTATGATTAATGTTTTTTACAGTATTATTTGCATTAGTGCTATCGTTATTTTTCCAGCATTATTTGTATTAGTATTAACTTACAATTTCCGTACCATTTTATATAATGGATCGACCTTGGTCTATTTGATTGCTATTATTATTGTAATTTTTAATAATATTTTGTTGTTTGTACTGTTTTGATTTTTAAGATCTAGCTTTAAAATAAGTATAAATAAAATGTGAAACACTAAGGCAGTAGCTGATGACACAAGCTCTGTGCTAAGTTACCAAAAAGGTACACGAAGCATTTTTCTTTTCTTTTCAGCAAAATAAACGACGTTTGGGCGTTAATAGACAGCGCCTGCCAGCGCTAAAACATAATAGGCAAACCCGCGGTTGGGGCCAGTTAGGGACCCCAACAGAATAAAATTTTGACAAAGTGCCTGAAACAGTCCTTGATGTTTCTATTAGACATTCTGATGATCTTATAAAATATTAAGCTAAATTTAACGATTTTCGCGAGGAACTTCATTCGAGTTTTAATTTAGAGATACACGGTAAGAAAATGAACTTAGTTATCTTGAAAATTCTGAAGACGCGGAACCCGAAGATGTTGACGCTGCTGATTCAATATACGAGGCCACATTCAACGCGTACGTTAATTGTTTGGCAATGATCAACGAGAAATTGCTCAATTTAGAAACCAAGGCAAAATCGAAGGAACAGTCTCCGGCTGTAAACTCAAATCTTCTGATAACTTCTGCCAAAATTTGACTCTGCCGCCGTGCGATACTGACATTTTCGAGGGTGGCTATCTTTTTCGGCCTACTTTTAGGGATATTTTTACCGCAGTATATATAAATAATTCTTGCTTAAGCAATATTGAGCGTTTGTGCAATTTGGTTCGAAAAGCGAGTGGTAAGCGCGTGAAATTGTTTCACAATGTCCACTTACTAATGCGGGTTTTGATATAGTTGGGCGAAATTTGAGAGACACGTACGACAATCCTCGTATGTTGGATAACAACCAACTCAAAACGCTTTTCAGTCTTCCCTTTTATGATAAGGAAACTAGTGCGAATTTAAAAACTTAACAACTTGGTATAAACGGTTGCCTTACAGCCATGTCAACTTATGACATTTCTACTCAAAGCTGGGATCCAATATTAGTTTTTATGTGCATTCAGCGATTACCTCCAAATACTGTTAATATTTGGGAACAGAGTGTAAAAGACAAATCGGCATTGTCTCTCTGGAAAGATTTGGACCATTTTTTGGTGGAAAGGATCCAAACTTTAGATTGTCTTCGAGATTTAAGAAGAACCTGCAAAATAGGCTTCTGAACATAAAATAAAAGCGCATCATTCTAATGCTGCTTCTTCTTCAAATGCCTCGTGCATTTTACGTAAAAATCAAGTCCACTTTTTACGATTTTGTCATCATTTTAAAAGTTTATCGATGGCGGACAGATATCATACCATTAAAAGTTTCATTTCTGTGAAAATTGTCTTTCACGGGCACATGAAGCTAAAAATTGTAATAGCAGTTGTAGTTGTTCCATCTGCAATAAGCGTCATAACGCGATGCTGCATCGGGAGTTGCCTAACTTTGATATGTCAGTGAGGGAAAATCATAATTCTAATTCGGGTGCGAGTCTGGTTATAGCCTCTCGACTTACCAACTCCATACCCATGAATTATTTCCCCTCTTCGTCAAATAGCAACAATGCCACAGCTCTTTTAAATCGGCAGGTATTTCATACCCCACAAGATAGGACCATTGTGGACAGCAATGGTGAATATAATTCACCAGTACGACGTATCCACCTCGGGCCCTTATTAACCCGGTTTCTGAAGCTTCGTTCTCCATTAACAACCTCAACATTTCTTCCCGTTATCGGGGGTGTTCCACAGGGCTCCATTCTCAGTCCTCTCCTCTTTTCCATCTATGCAAATGATCTTCCTAAACAGTTGCTCCACTCCAATATTATAATGTATGCTGATGACGTCCAATTGTACATAAGCAATAAATAAGGAAACATTGAACAATGTATTGCGAAATTAAGTGATAACCTGCGGCGTGTTTCTCTCTGGGCGGATGTGAATTATTTAAGTTTAAATCTTATAAAATCCAAATATATCGTTATACATAAAAGCATCAAGAAAATTATTGAAAGGCCCATTGTTTGTATTAACAACCAACAAATTGAAATGGTTAATAAAGCAAAAAATCTTGGTATCATATTTAATAGCACTCTCACCTGGTCAGATCACGTAATAGCTGCCTGTGGCAAAACATTCGGGATGCTCAGAACACTTTGGCCTACGCAATATTACACACCAATAAAAATAAGGTTACTACTTGCAAAAACGTATCCGATTCCTACTCTTACCTACGGATGTGAGATTTTTGCAAGTTGTGATGGCGCTAGCAAATCAAAATTAAACGTTACTTAACACAACATTGTAAGATACGTTTATGGTCTCAGTAATTATAGAACTAATGGAGATTACTTCAATATAACTCCTTACTGTAAGAGAATATTTCGTGTGTTGTTCGAAGACCTGCTAAAAATAAATAAAAATATTTCTTCATAAAATTATAATATCCCGAGAGCCATGTCATCTTTTTAATCGTTTGAGATTTAGTCAACTCAGAAGAAATAGAAATTTAGTTCAATTAAGTCATCATACATTGATATCCCAATGCCGATTTTTTATATCTGCAATAAGTCTTTGGAATATTATTCCTCCAACAATTAAAAAAACCAGCAACGCGTTAGAATTAAAAAAAAATTATTTGAATTTTATTCATAGATAAATTTTTTTCAATAGAATATGTTTTATTATAATAGATTATTTGTTTATAAATTGCTAACAATATTATGTTTTTTTGCAATATAGTTAAAAATTTTATTTCGTATGTAATTCTTATTTTACTTGTTAATTTACATTATAACACCATAAGGCGAAAACCATGCTTTTACCAACCCGTATTAATATTTCTTGCTAAAATTATAAATTATATTGATTATAATATTTCCTTATAAATTATTATTATATTATATTATATTATTTATCTGTCAATTACGTTAGCTAGACTCTACTGTAACCACATTATCTGCTTGAGCTCTCTTTATACAACTAGAGCTACATTAGCTTGCTACTAGTGTTAAATGAACTCTAGTGACAAGCTCCCAACAACATGAATATGTATAAGAGAGCACAAGTAGATATTGTGGCTACACACATAAAACCTAAAAAAAAACTAACTGTTACAAAGCAACACAAATTAAAAACTGCTTATTAACATTTTTTTCTTTTTGTAAAATTAATTCTTTTGTGACCACGAGAACAACCAGTTATAAGTGACTACAGTGTCTACCTTACTTTGCATCAAATAAAATTGTACAGTATTAAAATATAATTCCCATTCCCACCCTCTGATCACGTTATTAACGTTTTTTTTTTTTTTTTTTTTGAAGAATTTTAATAAAATCAGGAATTGTTATAAAGGTTTGGTAAGTTGTTAACAATCCTTAATAAGAGTTAAGTGATTTTATCAGAAATTTAATACAAGTGAAGAATTTTGTTAAAGTCATCAATATTGAAAAAAGTTTGCGGAAGAATAATTAAATATTCATAAATTAGAAATAATATTTCCTAAAAGTTCATTACAATAATTTGTTTCTGTCATAGTTTAGTATATCTGTACAATTAAAAACGTGTTTCATAAATATAAGGTGTTATATATTTTTCTTAAAAATATCGATTTATATAACACTCAGTTTATTTATTTATTTGAGCCTTAGGCTCAATAGAAATTAGATTGTTATTTCTAGATACAATGTTTAATGTAAGAAGTTTTGTTTCTTTCAATTATTTTTATTGCTAAATAAATTTGTATAAGTTTGTCTGTTTTAGGACCATTATTATATGTCTAATATTAACTTTAGTTGGGTTTGATAGTAGGGTAATAGGGTTTATATTCGATTTAAAAATAGTTTGACGTTGGTTGCGGAAGTTAGGGCATGAGGTTAGGATGTGCTTATTAGTGTATGGTGATTTACGTTGCAATTGCAAATTTGAGGTGTCCATGAGAAAGTTTTGAGTGCCCCATACGGAGTCTTAAAAATTTTACAAAGCCGCTTCTGTTAAGATTTCCAATGATGCTGTGGACGAAGTGCGTTATGTTTAGTTTATTGTTGTTCACTGCTTTATACCAATCGGAAGTTAATTCGAATAAATTGTTCTTTTCAAGGTAATATTCTTTTAGATAATTATTTATGTCTCTTTTGTTGTAGTTGTTTGTAGTTACAAGTGGTGCAATACTTGCATCTTTTGCCACTTTGTCAGCGAGTTCATTGCCTTCTATATTGCAGTGACCTGGTGTCCAGATTAAGATAATTTTTTGGCGATTTATCGATTAAAACGTTCCTTATAATTGAAGCATATATATTGTTGTTTGAAATATTGGATATAGCTTTTAAAGATGATAGCGAATCCGAACATATCGCATAATATCCATTTTTGTTTTTGGCGAAGTTGATAGCTTCCATGATTGCAATAAGTTCAGCTGAGAAAATGGATGTATAGCTGGGAAGTATTGTGTTTTTAATTGTTTTATTTTTGGAGATTATGCTTAAGCTTACCGCATAGTTTGTTTTAGATGCATCGGTATAAATGAAGGTATATCTCTTATATTTTTCTTGAATTTCGTAGAACATTTTTCGAAAGAGTGATGGGTCAGTATTGGGTTTAGCAAAGTTGTGTAGGGTAGTATCTGCTTATTCTTGTTTAAAGTGCCATAAAGGTTTAATTTGAGAGTTTGCTTTGCAATGGTAAATTTAGTATTTTACAGTTTCTTATGATTCTGAGAATTACCGATGGTATTTTTGGATTTTTTTTCGATTGAATACACTTTTTAATGATCATGTTGAGGGGAGAATCTTGGTTGTTGTGTATTGATTTCAATAGTCTAGATGTAGATAGATCCCGTTGTATTTCTAAGGGTAAAATATTACTTTCAAAAAACATGTTTGTAATCGGCGTTGAGCGGAATGCTCCTAAAGCTATTCTAACAGCTGCAATAATTTTTGTTTTGAGTTTTCTTAATGAAGATTTTGGTGAATAGCCGAAAAAAGGCAGCGCATAATTTATTTTTGATAATATAAGTGATCTAATGATCGCTAACAGCGTGTGTGTACTACAGTTTAGTTTCGGATTGGATAAGCATTTTATAATGTTAAGTTGTTTATTTAAAGATGTTGAAAGATTTTCTATTTGAGTGGTCAATGAATATTTTTTGTTTATGTGGAGTCCAAGTATTTTTAGTGTTTGAACTTCTGTAAGGGAGATGTTGTTGCAAATAATTCTACAATTACAGTTTATTTTTTTACAGATATGGAGGCTTTTGCATTTTGAGCTGGATAATACCGCTCCGGAATATTTACACCATTCTTGAAGGTCGTTAAAAAGATTTTCTACATTAATTATTGGGTTTTTGTTTCGACTTGATCTTATTATAAAATTAAAATCATCGGCAAACGCTGTAAAATCTATTTATTTGTATAGTGAGATTTTTACGCAGAGTTTATTATATGCTATTAAAAAAAGAATAACTGACAATGGCGAGCCCTGTGGTATTCCATTTTGTAATGGTTGACAGTTTGAGTAATGTTTTCCTACTCGAACTATTATCTTTCTATTTGTCATAAAGTTCTCAACGTAATTTGTAATTTTTGGTCCAACTTTCCATATATTTAGCTGATCAATTATTGTATGTGTTCCAATTTTTTCGAAGGCCTTCTCGAAGTCTAAAGATATTATAGTAACATGTTTTTTTTAAGGAGAGGCAGTTTGCAATTTGATAATCTACATAGAGTAGAGCATCAATTGTGGATTTGCCTTTCTTAAATCCATATTGATGACTATCGAGAAGCTTGTTGGCTGTAACAAGCCACCATAGCCTGTTTGCTATGAGAGAACTTTAGATAAGCAAGAGTTGAGCGAAATAGGTCGATATGAAATTGGTATTGTCTTATCGGAGTTTGGTTTTGGTATAGGGATTATTACACTTGTTTTGAATTGTTGAGGAATTACATTATAAAAGATGTTCTTGTATAATTGGAGTAATCTATGTTTCATGTTGTTGGGAAGGTGCTTTAACATTGGATATGATATTCTATCTATGCCTGGTGTTTTTCCTTTTAGAGTTTGAAGTACTGAGGTTAGTTCGGTGGAGAGTATATCTTGTTCGATTATTTCAGCTGCGGGAGATGGTGTTATTGTTCTTGTAATGCTGTAGGAATTATTTTTGTGAATTTGGAATTCACTTGGAAAGTTACTGTCTGCTGCATTTTTGGACCAAAATTGACTTAGGATATTAGCTATTTCATTTTTGTTGGTAGTAAGGGACGACGGGTTGTTATCTATGCGCATGCTATGGATATCATGACATGTTTTATAACCGGTGAAACTGTTTATATTTTTCCAAAGGTAGTCTATTGGTGATGATGGATTTATCGATGAGGTAAATTCTTCTCTTGATTTTTTCTTTGCCATTTTTATTTCCCTTTTAAGTGTTTCGTTGAGCTTCTTGAAATTTGTGAGGTTTTGGCTGTTAATATTTCGTTTAAAAAAATTCCATGCTTTATTTTTCTCTTTTTTTAAATTTGCTAAATTTTTGTTCCACCATGGAACATTTTTAGTTCTACTGTTTGGAGACGTTTGTGGGATAGAATTTGTTGCTGATCGGATAATAATTTTACGAATGTTTGCTGTTTCTTTATTTATATTGTTAGTTTTTAGTTGTTCCGAGTTAAGTTTAGAACAAATATTCTGGAATTTTTGCCAATTGGCTTGGTGGGTTTTAAATTTTGGTTCGAAATGAATATTCGGTAGATTTTTTTGAAAGATAAGCGAAGTTATTATTGGGAAGTGGTCGCTACCAAAAGAGCTTTCATCTGTTTTCCACTTCATCATTGTAGTTATTGAAGAAGAGCAAAATGTTAGATCAACGTGTGTAAGACTGCCATGCGTGCTTAAATGAGTGGCTGATCCGTCGTTGAGTAGAATAAATTGTGAGTTGGTTAAAAAATTTTCAATAATTTTACCCCGTCGGTTGTTAGAGGTTGATCCCCAAATTCTATGCCAGGCATTAAAGTCGCCTGTAATTATGGAAGGTGAATTCAAATTCCCAAATACATTTTGAAGATTTATGGCTTGTAGCTGGAACTGTGATGTGGGTGGTATATATGCAGAGATAACGTTAAGTTTTATTGCTGATTTTATTTCTAAGCATAATGTATCAAAGTCCTTTTCGAGTGCAACAACTCTATGTTCTATTGATTTGTGGATTAGAATTCCAACACCACCGTATCTAGTGGTTGCTGAGTTTGTTGAATAAAGCAAGTAATTAATAGGAATAGGAATATTTGTCAATGAATGGATATGGGATTCTTGGATTGTTATAATTTTTGGGTAGTATTTTTTTATAAGTATTAACAGATTATTGTAGTTGTTTACATAACCATTTATATTCCATTGGACTATGTTAAATGACATTTAAGATAAAATTTTTGGCATTGTTTTGGTTTTTTACAATAAGTTAATTTTTCAATGATGTGTATGTACAATATAAATATATGGATAAATATGTTTTGAGTGTATGTATAAGAGATTATTCTAATTATGAGACTATGGATAATTGATACAATGGAGAACAAGAGTAACATAGTTTTAAATTTATTTTCATTAATAGTTAAGCTATTGAGTGAGATTAAAATATTTAACGAAAGAAAGAAGTTGTTATGTTTGTTAGCTGTATATGGGACTAAATTTTTAATATGAGAGAGTAATGGTATAGAAAGATAGAATAATTTGAGTATTGATTTAAGAATAGTTGGAAAGTAAAAAAAATAACTTGAGTGTTGTTACAGTAATAACATTTTTTTGAGAAGTAAATTCTTGATGGAAAAGTATATTCAGTATAAAATTTCAATAGTAGAGACATGTTGTTGACGTACGTTTTGGTTTATTTTTTTGCAATTGCTCCTGATATACGTTTTTTTAAGCCTTTGTTTGTTTTTATTAGATGTGTTTTTCGGAAGGAGGAAAACTTCTTTTTCTGTTTGTTGCGAAGAACCAGTTTCTGTAGCTGATGGAGATGATACACTATTTAGTTCTATATCATTAACTTCATTTTCTGAGATTTCTGTGTCAGTGATGATATCGGAATAGTTTCGTAAAGGCCGTTGTGTAGAGTTTTTGGGGTCAGTTCCTGAGATATTTGGGAGTTGAGTGGTGTTTTTGAAAATTTCTGATGGGTCTGTTGTTTGTTTGGAAGGTGCAGCATTGAAGTTTATTGAGTTTTTAACTATTGTTGAATATGGAGTATAGGGGTTTTGATGACGCTCCTTGTATAAATTTGTAGCTTTCTTCTTACTGACTTTTTCTTGCGTAACGATAGCTTGAATTTCCTTTTCTTTGAGGAATATAGGGCACTTTTTGTCAATTGTAGCGTGGTTGAATTCTTTATTTTCTTCTTTGCAATTAATGCATGACTTTGTTAATGAACACAGATGTTCGTTTTCTTCACTTGTGTGGAAATTTTGAGAACAGTTTGTGCACAATTTGTTATTTTTGCATGTTTTGGCAATATGTCCATAACGTAGACAATTTTTGCATCGGAGGGGGAGTAGGATATAAGTGCGAATTCTTACTCTCTCATATCCAATTGAGATGTCAGATGGAAGTGAGGTTGAGTTAAATGTTAATATGGTCAAACCGGTTTCTTCTAAATTGCCTTGAGTTGTTTTCTTTTTGATTTTTTCTACTTTAAATACATTTTGTGTTTTTAATTCATCATGAATTTCGTTTTCGGGAATAAAGCGGAGATCATTTGAATAAATAACTCCCTTAGAGAAATTAAGTGAATTGTGCTCGGATACTTCTACTTCTATTGATGGAGAAAGCGATGCTAACTTGATTAACTTACTTGCTTGGGTGGCATTTTTTGTCTTAATTAGTATAGTCCCATTTCTAAGTTTGTTACAGGTTGTTACTTCGCCTTCACATATGGTGTCGATCACTTTTTTTTTATCAAAAAAGGAGATACTTTAGAAAGATTTTCGATGCTGTTTTTTCTTGTCATGACCAGGTATTTGAGCCCGGGGGTTGTTTTCTTCAATATTTTGTTTTTGTCTAGTAAAATAGGTGGTTTGAACAACCCACCATTGTCTGGCGGTTCGTCTATGCTTTTGTGTTTGTTTGTAATTTATTTAATATAGAGATCACTTGTAAGCTTACGTCTTTTCACTGTAAAGATCAAAGTCGAACTGTAACACTCAGTTATATTTAGTACTTCTGTACAATTAAGACGTGTTTCATAAATATAAAGTGTTATATATTTTTTCTTAAATATATCAATTTATATAACATTCAGTCGTATTTTAGTACATCTGTACAATTTAAAATGTGTTAATAATTACAAAGTGTTATATATTTTTCTTGTATATAGAATTTCTATTATTTGAATTTAGTACATCTGTACATTTTACGAAAACGTGGTCATAGATATGAATCGTTTAATATTTTATAAATCAACTTTTGATTTTATTCGTACATCTGTACATTGATAAGCATATCTTGCGTTATATACGTTTATTGCGCACACATTGCGTTATATAAGCATCTTTTAAATTTATAAATTAATTTGATTATATTAGTACATCTGTACATTGATACGCATATCTTGCGTTATATACGTTTATTGCGCACACATTGCGTTATATAAACATCTTTTTAATTTATAAATCCATTGTACATTGATACACATATATTGCATTTTATACGTTTAGCGTGCACACATTGCGTTAAGCATCCTCTTCAAAAATATAAATCAATTTGATTTTATTAGTACATCTGTACACATACGCATATATTTCGTTATATACATTTACTGATCATACCTTGTATTATATATATCTTTTTTCGACCAAATATCAATCTCTATTTGTACATCTGTACATCATAAACTTAATCATCAAGTTCTACATTACGAGTATTATTCTGTAATTATCGCCTTTAATAACTCAATTTCAAATTCAAAGTTAAGCACACTTTCATATTGTGCATTACTTATACATTCACTTATTATTTATTAATAAATAATAAATCGTTTCAACATCTCTCTCGGACTTCAACATATTTCAAAACACCCATTAACATGGACGAGTTACAAACGAAGTTTACAAAGGTTCAAAGGCTTCATGAAAGATTTTTATTGAAAAGTAACTCCTACAAAACTTGTGGTTATATTGAAATTCTCACTCAGGAGCTCGATTGTCATTTTCAACAATTCAAGTATCAGCATGATGAGATCTTACGAATCATTCATGAAACCACTTTAAATGCAAACGATGTGCAATATATTACAGATGAATGTTACTTTGAGTTTTTTGACATCTATTACATTTATAAAGGCATGCTGTTAGACGAATTCCCCCCACCCGACAGTTGGCGTTCTCCACTTAGCAGTACCTTTGCAATGACCAATAATCAAGTGGATAGGACAGAGAACATGACTGCTAGACTCCCACAGATCTCCCTTCCGAAATTAACTGGTGATTATATTGACTGGTTCCCCTTTAGGGACATTTATTTATCCCTAGTACATACAAACGCTTCTGTTTCAACAATTGAAAAAGTTTATTACTTAAAGGTTACCCTTTCGGGCGAGGCAGCATCCCTTATTAAAACAATCTCCGTAACAGAAGCCAATTACATATCCGCTTGGGATATTTTGGAAACGAGGTACCATAATAAGCGAGTGATCGTAGGTACTCTAATTCGAAAATTATTTAATATTCCAACATCTGATGGAAGTTTTCAAGGCATTAAGTCCTTATTAGATACAACTCAAGAGTGCCTGTCCTCTATTGGAAATTTGGGCATTGATACTGCTACTTATGATCCGTTATTAATCCATTTAATATGTCTAAAACTTGACCCGCCAACTAGGAAAGATTGGGAGCATTCATTAAAATTATCGACGGAGACCCCAAACCGTGTAGAATTATTCTCTGTCTTGGAAAGCACTTTTAGGACATTAGAATCATTGCACACTTCGGTGTCTCTTCACAATAAACAAAGTCAGTAGCCAAATTTCAAAAATAAAAAACAAGCATTTGTTCATGCTGGTAACGTTTCAAAACAAGAACCAATTTCCTGCTTGTTTTGTGAAAGGAATCATTTTCTTTCCCAATGCTATAAATTTTTAGCATTGCCATTAAAATCAAAAAATGAATTCTTATCCAACAGAAAAATCTGTAGGAATTGATTTTCTGCTGGCCAAAACTTCAACAATTGCAACTCTTTGCGTAGATGTCGCCAACCAATTTTAATGTGCACAGCCTTAGTTCTTTCCAAAATTTCTTCATACAAGCCAAATCTAGCTTCAAATAAGTTGTCCTTACCTCAATTGAAACGTTCCAGCTTAGCTGATCCATTATATTATAAGTCAGATCCAATTGATATAATTCTCGGTTCTGATGTATGTTCAAAAATTAAGATACCGACTGAGTCATTCATTTACAATGATCTTTTTATACCCTCCACACGTCAGTGGCAGAGGGTATATATAGGTTTGTCATTCCGTTTGTAACGCATCGAAAAACTAATTTCCGACCCCATAAAGTGTATATATTCTTGAGCCTTATCACAGCTCGAGTCGATATAGCGATGTCCGTCTGTCCGTCTGTCTGTTGAAATCACGCTCAATCACAAAAGAAGCCATCTAACTGGATAAGGCTACAATAATATCATTTGCCATAATTCCCAGCAGGTTCGTATTGACAATTGGCTAAATCGGGCATCATCGTGATTAGATACGAGCAAAACTATGTAGATACCTCTAAAAAAAAACATAAAACCCAGTGTGTTTGTTGTAACAGTTTAGTGGTTGAACATTATAATTGTGCAACAACATAAAAAAATGCCACAAAAAAATTATGCATATACATATAATAACAATACCAAGAACACAATAACGTAGCTCATGTTAGTAGTATTGCCACATATTTTTTTTATCGTTATCACGTTATAATAAAAAAAATCGCCAATATGAAAGAAAAAATGAAAACTAAAAACGAAAAATGGAAAATGAAAAATGGAAAATGAAAATGGAAAATGGAGAATGGAAAATGGAAAATGAAAAACAGAAAATGGCAAATGTAAAATGTAAAATGTAAAATGTAAAATGTAAAATGTAAAATGTAAAATGTAAAATGTAAAATGTAAAATGTAAAATGTAAAATGTAAAATGTAAAATGTAACATGTAAAATGTAAAATGTAAAATGTAAAATGTAAAATGTAAAATGTAAAATATAAAATGTAAAATGTAAAATGTAAAATGTAAAATGTAAAATGTAAAATGTAAAATGTAAAATGTAAAATGTAAAATGTAAAATGTAAAATGTAAAATGTAAAATGTAAAATGTAAAATGTAAAATGTAAAATGTAAAATGTAAAATGTAAAATGTAAAATGTAAAATGTAAAATGTAAAATGTAAAATGTAAAATGTAAAATGTAAAATGTAAAATGTAAAATGTAAAATGTAAAATGTAAAATGTAAAATGTAAAATGTAAAATGTAAAATGTAAAATGTAAAATGTAAAATGTAAAATGTAAAATGTAAAATGTAAAATGTAAAATGTAAAATGTAAAATGTAAAATGTAAAATGTAAAATGTAAAATGTAAAATGTAAAATGTAAAATGTAAAATGTAAAATGTAAAATGTAAAATGTAGAATGTAAAATGTAAAATGTAAAATGTAAAATGTAAAATGTAAAATGTAAAATGTAAAATGTAAAATGTAAAATGTAAAATGTAAAATGTAAAATGTAAAATGTAAAATGTAAAATGTAAAATGTAAAATGTAAAATGTAAAATGTAAAATGTAAAATGTAAAATGTAAAATGTAAAATGTAAAATGTAAAATGTAAAATGTAAAATGTAAAATGTAAAATGTAAAATGTAAAATGTAAAATGTAAAATGTAAAATGTAAAATGTAAAATGTAAAATGTAAAATGTAAAATGTAAAATGTAAAATGTAAAATGTAAAATGTAAAATGTAAAATGTAAAATGTAAAATGTAAAATGTAAAATGTAAAATGTAAAATGTAAAATGTAAAATGTAAAATGTAAAATGTAAAATGTAAAATGTAAAATGTAAAATGTAAAATGTAAAATGTAAAATGTAAAATGTAAAATGTAAAATGTAAAATGTAAAATGTAAAATGTAAAATGTAAAATGTAAAATGTAAAATGTAAAATGTAAAATGTAAAATGTAAAATGTAAAATGTAAAATGTAAAATGTAAAATGTAAAATGTAAAATGTAAAATGTAAAATGTAAAATGTAAAATGTAAAATGTAAAATGTAAAATGTAAAATGTAAAATGTAAAATGTAAAATGTAAAATGTAAAATGTAAAATGTAAAATGTAAAATGAAAAATGTAAAATGTAAAATGTAAAATGTAAAATGTAAAATGTAACATGTAAAATGTAAAATGTAAAATGTAAAATGTAAAATGTAAAATGTAAAATGTAAAATGTAAAATGTAAAATGTAAAATGTAAAATGTAAAATGTTAAATGTAAAATGTAAAATGTAAAATGTAAAATGTAAAATGTAAAATGTAAAATGTAAAATGTAAAATGTAAAATGTAAAATGTAAAATGTAAAATGTAAAATGTAAAATGTAAAATGTAAAATGTAAAATGTAAAATGTAAAATGTAAAATGTAAAATGTAAAATGTAAAATGTAAAATGTAAAATGTAAAATGTAAAATGTAAAATGTAAAATGTAAAATGTAAAATGTAAAATGTAAAATGTAAAATGTAAAATGTAAAATGTAAAATGTAAAATGTAAAATGTAAAATGTAAAATGTAAAATGTAAAATGTAAAATGTAAAATGTAAAATGTAAAATGTAAAATGTAAAATGTAAAATGTAAAATGTAAAATGTAAAATGTAAAATGTAAAATGTAAAATGTAAAATGTAAAATGTAAAATGTAAAATGTAAAATGTAAAATGTAAAATGTAAAATGTAAAATGTAAAATGTAAAATGTAAAATGTAAAATGTAAAATGTAAAATGTAAAATGTAAAATGTAAAATGTAAAATGTAAAATGTAAAATGTAAAATGTAAAATGTAAAATGTAAAATGTAAAATGTAAAATGTAAAATGTAAAATGTAAAATGTAAAATGTAAAATGTAAAATGTAAAATGTAAAATGTAAAATGTAAAATGTAAAATGTAAAATGTAAAATGTAAAATGTAAAATGTAAAATGTAAAATGTAAAATGTAAAATGTAAAATGTAAAATGTAAAATGTAAAATGTAAAATGTAAAATGTAAAATGTAAAATGTAAAATGTAAAATGTAAAATGTAAAATGTAAAATGTAAAATGTAAAATGTAAAATGTAAAATGTAAAATGTAAAATGTAAAATGTAAAATGTAAAATGTAAAATGTAAAATGTAAAATGTAAAATGTAAAATGTAAAATGTAAAATGTAAAATGTAAAATGTAAAATGTAAAATGTAAAATGTAAAATGTAAAATGTAAAATGTAAAATGTAAAATGTAAAATGTAAAATGTAAAATGTAAAATGTAAAATGTAAAATGTAAAATGTAAAATGTAAAATGTAAAATGTAAAATGTAAAATGTAAAATGTAAAATGTAAAATGTAAAATGTAAAATGTAAAATGTAAAATGTAAAATGTAAAATGTAAAATGTAAAATGTAAAATGTAAAATGAAAAATGAAAAATGAAAAATGGAAATGGAAAATGAAAAAAGAAAATTGAAAAATAAAAAATGTAAAATGTAAAATGTAAAATGTAAAATGTAAATTGTAAAATGTAAAATGTAAAATGTAAAATGGAAAATGAAAAATGGAAATTAGAAAATGAAAAATGGAGAAGGGAAAATGAAAATTGAAAAATGAAAAATGAAAAATGGAAAATGAAAATTGAAAATTGAAAATTGAAAAATGAAAAATGAAAAATGGAAAATGAAAATTGAAAAATGGAAAATGGTAAGTGGAAAATGGAAAACGAGAACTGAAATATGAAAAATGGAAAATGGAAAATGAAAAATGGAAAATGAAAATTGCAAAATGAAAAATGGAAAAAGAATATTGAAAAATGAAAAATGCAAAATTGAAAACGGAAAATGGAGAATGAAATTGAAAAATGAAAAATGAAAATTGCAAAATGAAAAATGACAAATGGAAAATGGAAATTGAAAATTGAAAAATTAAAAGTGAAAAATGGAAAATGGAAAATGAATAATGGAAAATGAAAAATGGAAAATGAAAATTAAAAATGAAAAATGGAAAATGAAAATTGAAAATTGAAAAATTAAAAATGGAAAATGAAAAATGGAAAATGAAATATGAAAAATGTAAATTGTAAAATGAAAATTGAAAAATGGAAAAAGGAAAATGAAAATTAAAACATTTAAAATGGAAAATGAGAATTGAAAAATGGAAAATTGAAAAATGAGGAATGGAAAATGGAAAATGAAAATTGAAAAATGAAAAATGAAAAATGGAAAATGAAAAATGAAAATTGAAAAATGGAAAATGGAAAATGAAAATAAAAAAAAATTAGAAATGAAAAATTAAAAATGGAAATTGGAAAATGAAAAATGGAACATGAAAATTGAAAAATGAAAAATTAAAAGTGGAAAACGCAAAATGGAAAATTAAAATTGAAAAATGGAAAATGAAAAATTGAAAATGAAAATTGAAAAATTAAAAATTGAAAATGAAAAATGGAAAATGAAAGTTGAAAAATGGAAAATGCAAAATGGAAAATTGAAAATGAAAATTGAAAAATGGAAAATGACAAATGGAAAATGGAAATTGAAAATTGAAAAATTAAAAGTGAAAAATGGAAAATGGAAAAATTAAATTAAAAATTAAAAATTAAAAATTAAAAATTAAAAATTAAAAATTAATAATTAAAAATTAAAACTTAAAAATTAAAACTTAAAAATTAAAAGTTAAAGACTCAGGTGGAGGGTATCAAAAAATTCGGCACAGCCGAATTTAACACTCTTACTTGTTTTTTTTTTTTTTCAAAATACATCCTTTGGATGGGTTATTACTAGTTCATCAGAATGCAGTACTCCCAACTCAGTTCATGTTCATAACATAAATTTAGAAAATGTTTTAAAATCGTTCTGGGAATAAGAGGAAGTTCTTGGCAATAGGGATTTCTCCAATGAAGAATTGGCTTGCGAAAACTACTTCAAAGCTACGACAAAACATAATCCTGCTGGTCGCTACGTAGTAAATTTACCCTTCAAGTCACTTATCAAGGATAAAACTTATCCAAACCTTCACAACAACATGATAGGGGCTCTAAAACGGTTTCTTCAACTGGAAGCTTCATTTTCCAAACGTCCATTATTTTCTGAAACTTATAAAAACTTTATGCTCGAATACGAGTCCTTGGGACATATGTCAAAAATTGGAACATATCCAGCTAACATACATGAAAATTCTTATATCTTGCCACATCACTGTTTCTGTGATGCCTCAACCATAGCTTAGCTGCAGTTGTATACGCTCGGGTAACTAATACGAGCGGAATTTTTATAAATATTGTACAAGCAAAATCTAAAGTTTCTCCAATAAAAACTGTTTCAATACCAAGACTGGAACTCTGCGCTGTCACACTTTTAGTAAAATTGACCACAAAAGTCAAAGAATCATTTAAGGACATGAAAATTGAAAATATTTTCTTTTGGAGTGATAGCTCCACTGTTTTCAGTTGGATAAGAAAACCACCTTCTCGTTGGTGTGTGTATGTAGCGAATACAGTTGCCGAAATACAGCGTCTTACCAACCCATTGCAATGGAAATACGTTCCATCTGCCTTAAATCCAGCAGATTGTGCTTCAAGGGGTATTTTACCCCATGAATTAACAAAATGCACTGCGTGGTGGTTTGGTCCAAATTTTTATATGAATCGGAATCTTTATGACCAAAACCCCTTTGAAACTTGGAAACTTCTGAAGAGGAACGTAAAACGGTTCACCCGATATTTCGATTCTAAAAACTACAATTTCTTATAATAAAAACGGAAAGGAGAACTCATCTCAATTTCCCTGCTTTCTGTTGAAATTTTCCAGTCTAACGACAATCTGAAGGCAATAACTTATTGTTACCGATTCGCTCAGAACGCTAGACATAATCGAATTAATAAAGACCTTATAGAAACTGGTCCCCTTAAATTAACAGAGCTAACTAAAACACTATTTATTTTACTTAAAATAACACAAGCTATTGATTTTCCATACGAAATTAAAATGCTCACTTCAAAAGGTGATGCTAAAAACCTCTATTCTTTTATCCTACAATAATCCCCTTTCTAAACTTATAATAAAAGATTCACATGAAAAAACATTACACGGGGGTATAACCTTAACTATGTCCTATGTAAATAGAAAATATTGGATAATATCTGGATATCAACTGGCAAAAAACGTAATTGGTAATTGCATGCATTGTTTCATATATTCCGCTAAAGCGGCAACTCAGATCATGGGAAATCTGCCATCTGTACGTTTAACTGTTACCAGACCCTTTAAACACATCGGTGTTTATTATGCTGGCCCTATTCCAATAAAAACTCAACTTTGAGATCCGCCGTAATTTCAAAGGGTTATTTTACCTGTTCGTATGTATGGTGACTAAAGCCATTCACTTAGAGGCAGCTTCTGATCTAACAACTAATTCATTTTTAGCCGCCTTTCGGCGATTTGTATCACGAAGAGGTACTTGTACCGATATCTATTCCGACTGTGGTACAAACTACGTTGGAGCGTCAAAGGAACTTCAAGTTCTTTTAAATAAATGCAAAAAGTCCCTTCCTGATGAATTACTTCAATCCTTAACGTCAGTTGGAACTCAGTGGCATTTTATTCCTCCTGCTTCACCTAATTTTGGTGGTCTTTGAGAAGCAGGAGTAAAATCTGTTAAACATCATTTAAGACGAATTATGCATGATCAAATTCTAAGTTTTGAAGAACTGTCCACTTTACTTTGCCAAATAGAAAGCTGCCTAAATTCCCGTCCCCTTTGCCCTCCATCATCTGATCCCTCTGATTTGGACGCACTTACCCCTGCGCAATTTTTAATAGGTTAGCCTACTAACTGTATCCAAGAAGAAGACCCATTAAACAACAACATCAGCCACTTAAACCGATGGAAATCAATCAAAAAACTCAAACAGCATTTTTGGAAGCGATTGTATTTGGAGTATTTAAATCGCTTACAAGCACGCCCTAAATGGTTAAATCCTAAACCAAGTGGTGTCAATGGTGTCTTGGCCGTATCCATGAACTACACCCTGGATCTGACTGTCGGGTTCGAGTAGTATCTATATTAACAAAAAATAAAATAATTAAAAGGTCAATCTCAAAAATTTGTTTTCTTCCAACAGATTCCACCCAAGAAGTTTCTACACCGCAATACATCATATCTCTTATGTGAGGATGGAGCCTGATCCTGACGCTGTGACTCGGAGCATAGCGCAGTCAATTGACTAAAATAAATTACTCCAAACTATAGGCCATCCTTTCCACACTGTAACTGTTGTTCACGAGGGGGAGTATGTTGGCAAAAACCATGCTCTTACCAACCCGTATTAATATTTCTTGCTAAAATTATAAATTATATTGATTATAATATTTCCTTATAAATTATTATTATATTATATTATTTGTCTGTGAATTACGTTAGCTAAACTCTACTGTAACCACATTATCTGCTTGTGCTCTCTTTATACAACTAGAGCTACATTAGCTTGCTACTACTGTTAAATGAACTCTAGTGACAAGCTACCAACAACATGAATATGTATAAGAGAGCACAAGTAGATATTGTGGCTACACACATAAAAGCTAAAAAAAATTAATTGTTACAAAGCAACACAAATTAAAAACTGCTTATTAACATTTTTTTTCTGTTTTGTAAAATTAATTCTTTTGTGACCACGAAAACAACCAGTTATAAGTGACTATAGTGTCTACCTTACTTTGCATCAAATGAAATTGTACAGTATTAAAATATAATTGAAAATCTTTATTTTAATTCGACTCGAAGAACCTTTAGAAACTTTAGTATTCAAAAGTACAATAAATTTATAAAATTCATAAACAACTTCTATTTTTTAAGACAAATGTTTTGTTGTAGAAGTTACAAAATAAATAAATAAATAAATAAATAAATAGATAAATAAATAAAATAAAATAAATAGATTGCCTGAATAGAAATCTCAGATTTTGGGAACTTGAGGAAAATCAGAAAAAGAAAATTTTTTCAACTTTTGATAAAATTTGTGAAGAAAATTATAGAAAAACTACACGTCGAGATTCCGTTGGTCAAACCTGAATTTCCTCAACACTTAAATCTAGGTTTGTCTCGACCGAATGTTCTCAAACAATATCATCGCACAAAATCCCCTCTTTTACGAACACCTGAGATTAAAGAATTGTATGCTAGCATCGTTAACGAACATTTGGACCTAGACAGTATGAAACTTGCTTTTTCTCCTTCATCGGCAACAACTTTTGCTTGTCATATCATCCAGTCGGTAAACCTGAACGAAAGGCCACAAAGTTAAAAGTCGTTTTCAATGCCTCTAACAAAACTTCGAACGGGAATAGTCTTAACGACTCTCTATGTTGGACCTACTTTACAGTCTGACTTAGTCCTGGCATTTTTAAGATGGCGACTCTTGAAATTTGTTTTTAATTGTGACATTTTACAAATGTACAGACAAATTAGGGTGGGTTGATGCAGCTCAAACTCCATTTCAACGTATCTTATTTCGAGATTCTCCGACGTTAAAGACTATGAGTTACAAACAGTGACTTCTGGCGTCAACTACGCTTCTTATCTTGCCATTCGGACATTGCTAAAATCAGGAGACGATCCTGAAGCTGAGTACCCCTTAGCATCACACATTTTACGGAAGTGTATGTACGTTGACGACGTTTTGACAGGGACTATCGACATTTTAACTGCTTTAATCGCTCGTGATTAACTTATCGGAGCTTTGTTTTCTGCTAAATTTGAACTACGAAAATGGACATCTAACGCACGGACAATTCTGAACAGATTTCCTCCTGAACATATAGTCGATGCTAAAATTTTGAACTTGGTGGAATCAAGTAGCTCTAAAACTTTGGGCATTTAATGGAAAGCTCAGCTGAACTCTTTTTACTTTAGTGTAAATTCTATTGCACATAAATCGATTCACACTAAAAGAGAAGTTTTATCTACGATTGCAAATTGTTTGACCCGGTTGGCTAGCTCCAGTTATTGTAGTCACGAAAATGATTATGCAGAAAGTTTGGTTGGATAATATCAATTGGGATGGTTTCAACGGAACACGAGTGGCAAAAGTTTGTCATATCATATCATGAAGTCAACAATATACAAATTTCACGCTGGGTTCATTATACCCCTGATTCGTCCATTGAATTTAACGTCTTTTCTGATGCCTCGGAAAAGGCATACGCAGGGGTAATTTATATCCACATCGAAACCCCCAAAGCCGATATATAAACCCACTTATTATCTTGCATAACTAAAGTGGCACGTATAAAATCAATTACGATTGCGCGACTTGAACTTTGCGGAGCACCTCACGTCATTTCTTATATTTTGCAGTTTTTCTATAATTGTCATCCTTTCCATAAATCAAACCGTAATTTGTATTAAGACACTTTTTTTCTAGCATAGAGATGAAAAGGACTATGTTACGTTTAGCCATGATCTCTCAAAAGTGTCATTTTGCGGATGAATATAAATGTCTTTTGGAGTAAAAACCTTTAAATTCGAAAGGTTTTTTGATTCCTTTGAATCCTTTTCTGGACAAAGATGGTGTGATAAGTTAATTTAAATAAGTTAAATCCCCATATCTTTCGTATAGTGAACAGCATCCAATTATTTTACCTTATTCAAGTAGATTTACGCTACTTTTGACGGAGTTTTTTCATTTGATTTCCTTTCACGGTGGAAATCAGCTCATGTTGCGAATTCTTCTTATTGAATATTGGGTCCCTCGCTTAGAATCTAAAATTCGTGGAGTCAGCGTTCGCTGCAAACTTTGTATTCTTGAAAGAAAACGTTCTTGTAGTCAAATTATGGCCGCTCTACCGCCTGAGAGGACTTTGCTTGATAGACCGTTTACTACAACCGATGTTGACTTCGCAGGTCCCTTCGATATTAAAAGTTTCACTGGTAGGGATTGTAAGATAACAAAATGTTATGTTTCTGTTTTTGCGTACTTTTCTACAAAAGCTATACATTTGGAGGCAACTTCTGATTTTCCTACGGCTACCCTTAGTAGCATTTCAGAGATTTATCTCACGCCGATGTTGTCCAATTACAATATTTTCTGATAATGGTACAAACTTTGTAGGCGCGTCTCGTGAATTGGAGCAATACTTTAAGAATTTTCCTAAAGATAGTCAGAGCACTACGTGTTCTGCGTATGTAATTCAGGGTCTCACTTGGCGTTTTATCCCCGCAGGTGCTCCTCATATGGGTGGCCTATGGGAAGCCGGTGTGAAGAGCTTCAAACTTAATTTTGGAAAAGAAGCTCAGTGTTTTAAATGTACATTTGAGAAACTCGTGACTCTGCTTGTGAGAATAAAATCGTGCCTTAATTCGCGCCCTATTTGTCCTATGACGGAAAAGCCTCAAGACCCAGTTGCTCTAACTCCTGGTCATATTTTAATTGGTTCTCCAATTCTTGCTACCCCTGAGCCTGAAATTAGTAAAACGCCTAAAAGCTGATATGATGTGTGGTGACAGAATATTTAAATGTGTAGACAGCTAAAACTGGAAAGAACCGAGCCAGTCTTATTAGGAATTTTCTCATGTGCTTTCCTCAAGAGATAGAGAGTTGCACTTTGGCAGACTTCTGCCAGTTGATTTGCACTTTGGCAGACTATGCCAGTATTATCGCACTTTGGCAAACTTTGCCAGTAAAACAATTTACTTTGAAGGTTGTATAATGATTGATTTTTATTCAAAAGAGTTTCGGTCTTTTATATGCTAGTAATTTATCTAATAATTCTTACTTAAATAATTTTATAATAGTCATCTCTTTCCTATTCATGGCATTCCCAATACACATATTACAATTTAAATTGTTTCAATTGATTTTTGAACATTGAACATAACTAGCCATTCGGCATGCATTTAGAAATCAAATCAAGTTTTTTTTCTCCTCAATGAGCGAAATTAAGTGACATTTCTATTTGAGCATTAGTCATGTGTCATTGGATTATTCTTCAACTTAGTTGAAGTTCATTGGCACTGTTTGAATTCTTACAAATTTGTCACTTTGGTTTCAAGTGGAATTCAATTACTCTAAACAACACAATAATTTATTATTTCGAAATATGACTCTAATCAAAATTCGTGTATATTTTGGAATGTGTTGAATGCAAGAAAAGAAATGCATAAAGTAAACAAAATACACAAAATAAAAGTAAACAAATAAATATGTGTGTAACATCACCACACCCTTACCCTTAAAATTAAATTTATGGGTTTTAAAATTTATGAATTTTATTTGCTAAATGTGTTTACATATGTTGATTCTTTTTTTTTTGATCAGATATACTTTTTTTTGTTTCCAGAAAGATTTTTTTGTTTTTGTTTTTTGTTACTCTCTTAAAATTCGTGGACATTTCAAAATTTGTTTTTGTTATATAATATTATGTAATATGTAATAAGTAATTTCTATATTTAGTTATTAACAATATAAGTAAGTTTACTATGTGATTTTGTGTGAAGTGATTAACAATTTATACAATTTTACATTTCCATTTACGTTTATATAATATTAAGGTATTATTATGATATGATTTCATGTTTCCTTTTACATCTAAAATTGAATTTTCATTTTCAGTATTTATAATTTCATATGGATCATGAGTAGGACAAGTATTTTTTCTCCTACTCTTATATTTTACTAACACTTAATCTCCTATTTTAAAGTTGCTTACATTACTATCATATTGTATTTTTCTTTTCTATTTTGCTACTTTAATTATTTTGTTTAGCTATATCTAATGCCGATGCTATTCTAGCTTTGAACTCATTTGCATAATTTTCTAGATTATAAATTGGTTTATTATCTATAATTTTGTCTGTGGATAATCTCGCTAATTTACCAAATACTAATTCAAAAGGTGTGTACCCTGTATCTACGTGTGGCGTTGTGTTATACGCAAATGTGTAGTATTGAATCCAACAATCGCATTCCTCATTTTCTGAGAAGTTCAATAAGTATTCGTTTAGAACTCTATGATTTTTTTCTAAAGAACTTATTGTTCGATGGTGATAGGGAGTGGAAAATTTCTGTTCTATTTTTAACATATCGCATATTTCCTTTAATAATTGGTTAGCAAATTCTGTACCTCTGTCAGATTTCAAGATTTTAAAAGTGTCATATTTAAGTATGCATTGTTCTACCAAAACTTGAGCAATGCTTCTAGCTTCCTTTGTTTCCATAGGATAGGCTATGACATATTTGTTTAAATCGCATTGTAACGTGAGAATATACCTACAATTATTGGATAACCTAAGTGGACCTATCGTATCGATAGAAATTATTTCAAAGTATTGTCTGGCGTGTCAGTAATTCGCATTCTTTCTTTTATCTTCCTATTTTGCTTAGTTTTTAAGCATGAATTACAATTATTAATGTATTTCATAACCATCTTGTTCATATTCTTCCATGTGTATCTTTGTTTTAATCTTAATATGGTTTTTCTGATTCCTTGATGTTCTCCAATTGGACAATCATGATATTCTTTAATTAAATTTAATTGCATGTCTTTATCTACTATTCTTCGCAAAGACTTATATAGAATAATATTCAAATAAATATTTTTTAATCTTTTCAACATTTTATTATAAATAGACGTGTAAGTTTCCTTAAACCTTTTCATTGACACGTGTGCAAATAATCATTATCTACTGATAATGCGAGATCTCGGACCCGATTTTTATTTATGTAAGTAATTAATTTCTCCATAGTCATGTCTAGACATGTAGGATTATCGTTAAAACCTATGATAAAATCATCTTGAACTTTATTAATTTGACCGAATTCTAACTTCATAGAAAATATCATTTTGTGCACATTGTTGACATGTACATCTGAAATGGACGTACATTCCCACATATGAATATCTTTGGTACTGTCACTATTTTCAGGAATTAAATTTAAATTATTTGATGGGTAGTAATTTCTTGCCAACTGCCTTTTCATTACGTGTGGGAATCATTGTTTTTAAAATATCTGAATTAATTTGAATTTTAGATAAGGCATCTGCATTAGTGTCCATGCCGCCCTTTCTGTAAATATATATATCAAAATCGTAATGACATATATCAAAATCGTAATGACATAAATCCAATCTAAGTCTTGTTAGTTTAGAAGATTGGTTTTTATGTGCAAACAGCGAAACGAGTGGTCTATGATCTGTTACTACTGTAAATTTTCCACCGTACAGGTATGGTCTGACAAAATTTATGGGCCAATGAATAGGTAGTAGTTCTTTTTCTATTACGGATTTGTTTAAATCGTGTTTTTGAAGAGATTTACTTGCGTATGATATTGGTAAATCGTTACCATCGTTATCTTGCGAAAGTACACCTCCTAAGGCATAGTTCGATTCATCAGTGGTAAGCACAAATGTTTTTGAAAAATCTGGATATTGCAAAACAGGTGGGTTTCAAATGATTTTTGGCATTCGTCGGGCCAAATGAATATTTGACCTTTCTTTAACCGATTATTCAAACATTTAGTTAAATCTGCAAAATGAGGTATAAATCTTCTATAGTAATTACAAAATGCCACAAATCGTCGAACTTCATCCGCATCTTTTGGTACGGGATAATTTTCAATTGTCTTATGTTTTGAAGAATCGGTTTTTATGCCGTCTTTGGTTATTAAGTGTCCTAAATAAACGACTTCAGATTTAAAAAATACACATTTACTTGCGTTTAGTTTTAGATTATATTTTCTTCTTCTTTCAAAAACATTAATTATGTTTTCATTATGATGTTTTAAACTACATCCAAAAATAATGATGCGATAGTTAACATTCGCTGGAAACTATTCGATGAAATTTTCAATCCAAAAGGTAATCTTTCAAATTGATAGTGGCCATCTGATGTTGAGAATGCAGTATGACGTCTAGAATTTTCATCCAACATTATTTGATGAAACGAGCTAGTCATACTAATTTTTTATTAAGTTGCCTAAAATCAACTACAAGTCGCCATTTCTTTTTGTCTCCATCGCTCTTCTTTGGAACAACAAGCAATGTGGAATTTTATATTATATCGTCATCAAACTGTTTTTTAACTTGTTGATTAATTACCTCGATCTGTGCCTGTGGCAAACGATAATTTTTAATATACACACAAGAATGATAGAATACAGGATTACGCCATCCCGCGGACACTATTAAAATTTTTAGCGCCTGGGGGTAATGTGACGTCACGCAAACTGTGTTCTTATTGGCTAATAATTTTCAGCTGTCAAACTGTTATGTTTATGTGTATGTTTATACATAAACAATAACATTGTAACGGTGGGACAATTTATAATTTTTCTCCTCAAATTATTTGTTAGTAAAAAAATATTATTTTTCATAAATTTGCTAATATATTTATTTTATATTAATTAAATAAATATGGTCTAAGAATATTTTAACAAATTTTTAAAGCTACTGTTTTGTACTTTAGATTAAGGTTACTAAATGTTTTTAACTATGTTGTTATTTTATTAAATTTTCTGTTTCGTTTATTAATATTTTGAGCAATTTCGGCATTTAGTACCCTTATTCTAAAATACATCTAAAAAGAAGTTTCTTCGCTTCTTCATTTCCTTGAACGTCTTTAGCTTCTAGCCAATGTGTTTGCAAATATCCACTTGTTAGCAACAATTTTTCGCCATTTAATTTTACAAATATTACATCGCATGATTTTAGCGTCTCCATTAAAAAGAATGATGGCTTAGTTAGCCCACCTTCACTTAGGTGGTTAACCCATGAGTAGGTCGAGTACTCTAGAGGTTAACCACAATATTAGGGGCTTCATTTTTAATTTGTTGGAAATATATCCAGCCAAATTTTCCAACCCGTCATATTGCAGGTCTTCAAACTCATTTTCTTTATTTTGTGATTGATATACATCTATAGTACAACTATAGTAAAAAAAATATCATAATTTTATTAAAAACACCCAAAGTTTTAGGTTTTTGCACAATTTCTCACTTTTTTTTACTATTGCTTTGCTTGCATTTGCCCACTGCACACCGCATGTTTACGTTTTTTCTGCTTTTTTGTTTTTTAGGTTTTCTTTAAGCTGCAACTTTTAGACACACTTCACTGAATGTTTTTATTATTTTTAATTATTTTAATATTGTTTTCCACAAAATATAAGGCTAAATTTTTAATTTATAACAAGAACTGATTTAATATTTTCTTGAGAACTGTCAAAGTGATTTTAATTGAACGGTTGCCAACTATCACATAAAACATACATTTTTCACTAGATTTTATAAATTTCCCACATGAAACTGATTTGGTAACCCTTGCGTGTGGTAATGTGACGTCATCTAACGGGAAAACATTCGGATGGAGTAATCTTGTATTCTATCATTCTTTATATACACAGGTGTTTTATCTGATACAGACAAATGTTGAGTATAAAAATTATTAGCTGATAGTTTGTCTCCTTTCAAATGAAAAATGTCAGAATATTCTTCAATTATTTCATTTGGAGAACTTTTAGCATAATTATCAATATTATCAATATTTAATATGTCTAATAATTTCTCAAACCGTTTTCTATCTGTATTAGTAAAATTCTGTTTGTTTCGAGTTACACAAAGATAATTAGAGATTGGTTCAACGTTGAATTCAATATTTCTAAGTTTTACAACTTTCTCAGTTGTATTAAGATTTTTACGTGAGCAATTCCTTCCTTTGGAATGATGCAATTGCTTAGAAATACTCCTTCCCCTAATTGTTTGTTTAGAATCAAACTGTCTTCCGTTAAATTTACGTTAATTTGATGTATGACTTCGCTACGTTTGGGTAGTGTTATGAAAAAAATCTTTTAAGATTTTTGATTTCATAGGTATGGTACATTCTTCATTCTCAACAAAAGTTATAAAAAAAGTTTCATAGTCTATTTTAGCTAAGAGTTTGTTTAGAATATCGCGACCTATTATTCCATCTGTTTTAATTGGAAAATCGTCTTCTATTATTTGGAATTTGTGTGAAATATTTTTATTAAATATGCTAAAATGCATATCAAGTGTACGTAACGAGGTAATGGATTCATTTGAAATGCCTGACAACGTACAACAATTGTTTTCGTCAATTGTTTCATTTATATTAAGAACATTCTTTTTGCATAAAGATATGTCAGCGCCAGTGTCTACTAGGAAACTTAAAAATTTGTTATTTTAATTCTATATAATTTGTAATATTACTCGTAATATTAAATATTTTGTGTCTATTATATCCAGAAGGTGCATTTTATTTTTTGCCTGACTCCCTTCCGGACTCTGGGAGTTTTCCTGTACCACGTGTACATTTTGTGAACTATTATTACCCCGATTTTCGTTATTATTCCGATTTTGGTTATTATTCCGATTTTGGTTATTCGAATTGTGATTGCCATTATTATTATTTCTATTCGAATTATTATTGTAATGGTTATTCCTATTTGAATTGTAGTTGTTTCTGTTGGAATTGATTCCATTTGAATTATGATTACTATTGTTCCTGTTAGGATTTTTGTTATTATTATTATTGTTTGAATAATTATTGTAAGAATTTCTATTGGAATTGTGGTAATTTCTAACCGTATTATTGTTTTGCAGGTTATAATTGGAATTGTTATTTCCCTGATTGTTTCTTCTATTGGGATTGTTTCTGTTAGAGTTGTTGTAGTTATTGTTCCTATTTCTATTAAAGAACATAACTTGGTTTTCTATTTGATTTTCTATATTTAAGGCTAGGGTTACTGCTTCATTTATCGTTTTTGGTTGTGCAGCAAAGATGGTACTTATATACTTTTCATTCAAGCCTTGTTTGAATATATTAAGGGACTATAGTTCTTTTTTTTTTTACATTGGATAATTCCGTTTCATTTTCTAATTTTAACTTTTGTATTTCAACTTCGTTTAGTTCGTCAACTAATTTTAAAATTTTATCACTATAGGTGCTTATCGAATCATTTCGTTGTTGAAATCTCGAAAGTAAGTTTTGTATTTTACTCACTGTTCGATTACCTTTATATCTATTTGTGAGAAATGTTTTTAAAGAATTGAAATCTGTTTTTGATTGCTGTTCTAACGGTTAAACTACATTTTATATTTACTATGAAATTTATTAGCATTGGATTAGAAATATCATTCAAGGTGTCGTATATTAATTTTATTATTGTTAAAAATGGTTTATGTTCTTGAAAATTTCCTTTAAATTTAGGAATTATCTTGAATGCTGTTTCTAAATTGAATGATGCCATGTTCGTGTTTTTTCCTATTTCTGATTCGAATTCTGATCTTTGTGGGCTTTCTTCTTCTTGTGATTCTATTTCTTCTTCACTTTTTGTTTGAGATTCTTCTTTTTCTATTGGCTTTAAAAATTTTATTATCTCTCTTTTTAGTTCTACTATTTGTAATTTCGCCTCAATTGTTCTCCTTGTCTACTTTCTATTAGGCTGTTTTTTTAAATTTTTTAATAATTCCTGTAGAATATTAAATTTGTCCATTTAATTTATGAAAAAATTTTATTTTATTTAAAGTAAAATATGTATTTTTAG
This sequence comes from Cordilura impudica, assembly GCA_963682025.1. Lineage (NCBI taxonomy): Eukaryota > Metazoa > Arthropoda > Insecta > Diptera > Scathophagidae > Cordilura > Cordilura impudica. The sequence goes on from OY821519.1 coordinate 165,301,280, forward strand.
TTTTTAACCATTTGTGGCGCAAATTCTAGATGCCGTCTTAATAGCAAATTTTTTGTAGTGCTCTTGCACTTTGTGTAAACCAATTGCAATAGAAATACAAACTATCACTAATATTACATGTGAGGTGTGGTTATCTTCTTCAGCTGCTGGAGTCGGTATGCGTACCGTGACGTATTTTTCGATTATTTGTGTTGTTTGTTTTCCCCTGTCTATCATGTTGTTGGCTTCATAACCTGTAAACATAAGCATTATAGATGTTCCGACCTTCTTCCAGAAATTAATTTTAGTTCAGCAGTTTGAGCTGTTGGTAGAAGTTACGCTTTTGTTCTCATTTACTAATGCGATTAATCTTCTCAATTCCTCTCGTTGGTATCTGCCCTAGTTTTTTTTACCACCTCTCGATTTCTTCTTTGTTGTACTCAGTTTGGGTGATAGACTAAGTGGTTTTGAAATTCGTTTTTTATACTCTTCTATGGTCAACGCTTTTGGATCATAACTTTTGCGTGTAGCTTTGTATTCCTGTAGATTGTTTGTAATGTCTTCTGGGACGTATAAATCCTCGTCCAAAATTTGTTTGTAATTTATCAGCACTTATATTTTTATTATTGAATCAATTTCCTCTTTTGACGGGATGTCTTTTAGCGGTGGTAGAATTTCCACGCTGATAACGGACATTTATGTAGTGGAAGATTTTATATGATTGGAGGTTTAATAAGTAAACGCAGGATCAGGTAATAAAAGATTTTACCACGGAATCGAAGGTTTACCAGCTCCTGGAATCTATCAGGATCGCCATGTGATGTGTGATGACAGAATATTTAAATGTGTAGACAGCTAAGACTGGAAAGAACCGAGCCAGTTTTATGAAGAACTTTCTCATGTGCTTTCCTCAAAGCAGTGCTTGTGTGCACGCTAGATGTACTTGTTGGACAAGAGATAGAGAGTTGCACTTTGGCAGACTTCTGCCAGTTGATCTGCACTTTGGCAGACTATGCCAGTATTATCGCACTTTGGTAAACTTTGCCAGTAAAACAATTTACTTTGAAGGTTGTATAATGATTGATTTTTATTCAAAAGAGTTTCGGTCTTTTATATGCTAGTAATTTATCTAATAATTCTTACTTAGTAAAAGTAAACAAATAAATATGTGTGTAACATCACCACACTGAGTTGATCGATTTAGAAGAATGAAAGCTATTTCTCAACATTTTTGCTGACGGTGGAAAGAGGAATACCTGATTAATTTGCCTAAAGGGTATAAATGGCAAAGTCCGGAACGAAATTCAAGTTAATGATTTAGTCATTACACGGCACGAACAATTACCTCCAACTTCGTGGAGATTAGGCCACATCGTTAAAACCTACCCGAGTAGTGACGGTCACGTGAGAGTCGTCTATATACGCACTACGAATGGTGTTGTATGATGGCATATCGCAAAACTGGTCATTCTGACTAGTATAATAAATTAAATACTCATGTTATTACTTTTTTCGCTAATATCTGTTATTAACTAGAACTATGGACGACTACCCATCTTTCTGCCCCAGCTACCCCTTTCTGCCGCAACCCCTTTGGCTGCACCCGTTGCTGATAAGGAAGATATACCGGCTTCTGGTGGTGAACGGCCTCTGGCTGCTGACCCTCCAGCACCAATCATGTCGTCGATTTCCGCAACTTTGCCGGAATCCAATGGAACCTCGAGTTCGAACATTAGTCCCGAAATCATTAATCGTCAGTGCCGAGTATGTAGTGGTTGGTAGACATTCATTGAGGAATGTGGAAAATTTCTACGATTGAGCTATGAGCGGAAGTTGCTCATGCCCTTCACCACTATTGTTCTCGCTGTTTGGCGTATTCATAATCCGCAAAAGTTCGTTCTTTGCACCCTGGCTCAAAGAAGAAACAATTACCTCGCTCTGCGGCTTCTTCCTCGAAAAGGCCTACTTCTGGCCCGCTCGTAGCACTGCCTAATAAATCCACTACTACCATGCACTCTCCGACGTTGTCCGCTTTCTTAACTTATCCCTTACCTTATCGTCATGTTGTTACGTTTCCCCCCACTGTGTTGATCAGACTCGTCTTACCGACAAACTTCATTCCGATACGAGCAGCCTTGGATAATATTGGATATTGTTTATTAAATGTCGGTTCGTCGTTTGATCCCACACAACGAATTTCGCTCACTGCGAAAGTAACTAAAATGCGCAGGGTTAAGACTCCTTCTGAATCTGTTCCAGATTCTATACGGGAACATTTTGCTGGGTTCCATTTGGCGGACCCCTGTTTTAACATATCTGGGCCGGTAGCTTTGGTCTGAGGACCTGAAGTCAATCATCAGATTATTATAGGAAAAATATATTGGAGCCCGAGTCTTCCAATGGCACAATATACCATTTTTGGTTGGGTCATATCTGGCCAATCCCCATTTCTAGGCAGGTCCTATTGTACCTAGGATCTCCTTATATCAGCGACCCCTTGGGTCAAACCCGATCCCCTTGGATCAACGCGGTCTCTTGACCGCTCGACAAAATCCAGTCTATACTGGTCTGATTCCTTGATCGGCTGATCCCTTTATCAAAAAACCCAGTCCATACTGTTTTTCCCTTGACCATTAGTTTTAAGTGTTTTTTGAAAAAATTTAAAACAAATATTAAATATTAAAAGCTGTAAAACAAAAAAAGGTAAATTTTTATAATATTTTTAACCTAAGTTACCTTTGTGTTGCACGGTGGCTGGCAATGTTTAAGTACAAATTCTTTGATTTTGCTTATTAAATTTAGTTTGCCCCTTTGCAAACCCTAACCCTTTTTATGGGTTAATTACAAATATAAACTAAGTTTTACTCCTTTTTGTAAAGATCTTTGTAGGAAGTATTTACATAGATTCTAATGAGTAAACCGTTAACGGTATAAAAAAACATTGCTTGTTGCCTCTTTCTATCTTAGTTAGATGTAACTTTTTAATCTTTGTTTGAATATCAAGGCGAACACATCGTTCACGTGGATATCTTTATATACAGTCTACCCATTTCATATCAAGGTAATATATTATAAATAAAATTTAGAGATCCTTTTCTCTTAATAATGAAATCCTAAAAATACTTGTTTTCTTTATTTCCAAAATCCTGCATCACTCAAAGCAATCAGTGTGGCCCAAGGCTTTTAACGTTAGATAATATCTCTGATTTCAGCTTTGGTTGCTAAACAATGAGTAATTTGTTTTCATTTATATTTCGTTATGTATACAATCTAATGTTTGTAACTAGCTTGACAACTTTTAGCTTGCTACCAACAGTGTAGATGGTGTTGCAATATATAACCATACTCAAATGCCGCTACTCCACAACTCCCATCTGAAGTTTAATCTTGTTTTAAAACTGTGTTATTTTAAAATATCAATAATACTAAAATATAAATCTATAATTTTATTATTTTTTATAAAAATAAAAAATCTTTTTTTCGATCTTTATCAATTTAATGATTGAGTTTGAAATTGTTCAGGCTCAAGATCAAATGTTTTTACTTTAAATAAAGTAAAAGCATTAGCACATTTGTTTCAAAAATTGATCTATGTATATTCTGCATGACAGGTTATACAGCTGTTTCGGGAAGAGTCACCAACCCTCATCAGTAACCAAAAGCAGTAGATAGTTTGTTTGGTAAAAAGTTAAATTCATATATATTTGCTGAAAACAACCAAATGAGAATTCAAGCAAAAGTTATACTATTTAAGCCTCTTCCAATATAACAAACTAAAAATAGAACAACTTTGAAACAAATATGATTGTATACGAGTACACATTGCATACTACAATATACATGTTTGTTTTTGTCTTGAAAAAACAAGAAAAACAATTTGTTTTTGCTAAACTTACATTTAGCGTTAACGGCGTGCCCTCCGTATTTTTAATTTTATTATTTTTTATAAAAATAAAAAAAAAATAAAAAAAAAAAAAAAAATAAAAAATCTTTTTTTCGATCTTTATCAATTTAATGATTGAGTTTGAAATTGTTCAGGCTCAAGATCAAATGTTTTTACTTTAAATAAAGTAAAAGCATTAGCACATTTGTTTCAAAAATTGATCTATGTATATTCTGCATGACAGGTTATACAGCTGTTTCGGGAAGAGTCACCAACCCTCATCAGTAACCAAAAGCAGTAGATAGTTTGTTTGGTAAAAAGTTAAATTCATATATATTTGCTGAAAACAACCAAATGAGAATTCAAGCAAAAGTTATACTATTTAAGCCTCTTCCAATATAACAAACTAAAAATAGAACAACTTTGAAACAAATATGATTGTATACGAGTACACATTGCATACTACAATATACATGTTTGTTTTTGTCTTGAAAAAACAAGAAAAACAATTTGTTTTTGCTAAACTTACATTTAGCGTTAACGGCGTGCCCTCCGTATTTTTAATTTTATTATTTTTTATAAAAATAAAAAATCTTTTTTTCGATCTTTATCAATTTAATGATTGAGTTTGAAATTGTTCAGGCTCAAGATCAAATGTTTTTACTTTAAATAAAGTAAAAGCATTAGCACATTTGTTTCAAAAATTGATCTATGTATATTCTGCATGACAGGTTATACAGCTGTTTCGGGAAGAGTCACCAACCCTCATCAGTAACCAAAAGCAGTAGATAGTTTGTTTGGTAAAAAGTTAAATTCATATATATTTGCTGAAAACAACCAAATGAGAATTCAAGCAAAAGTTATACTATTTAAGCCTCTTCCAATATAACAAACTAAAAATAGAACAACTTTGAAACAAATATGATTGTATACGAGTACACATTGCATACTACAATATACATGTTTGTTTTTGTCTTGAAAAAACAAGAAAAACAATTTGTTTTTGCTAAACTTACATTTAGCGTTAACGGCGTGCCCTCCGTATTTTTAATTTTATTATTTTTTAATTTTTTATAAAAATAAAAAATCTTTTTTTTCGATCTTTATCAATTTAATGATTGAGTTTGAAATTGTTCAGGCTCAAGATCAAATGTTTTTACTTTAAATAAAGTAAAAGCATTAGCACATTTGTTTCAAAAATTGATCTATGTATATTCTGCATGACAGGTTATACAGCTGTTTCGGGAAGAGTCACCAACCCTCATCAGTAACCAAAAGCAGTAGATAGTTTGTTTGGTAAAAAGTTAAATTCATATATATTTGCTGAAAACAACCAAATGAGAATTCAAGCAAAAGTTATACTATTTAAGCCTCTTCCAATATAACAAACTAAAAATAGAACAACTTTGAAACAAATATGATTGTATACGAGTACACATTGCATACTACAATATACATGTTTGTTTTTGTCTTGAAAAAACAAGAAAAACAATTTGTTTTTGCTAAACTTACATTTAGCGTTAACGGCGTGCCCTCCGTATTTTTAATTTTATTATTTTTTATAAAAATAAAAAATCTTTTTTTCGATCTTTATCAATTTAATGATTGAGTTTGAAATTGTTCAGGCTCAAGATCAAATGTTTTTACTTTAAATAAAGTAAAAGCATTAGCACATTTGTTTCAAAAATTGATCTATGTATATTCTGCATGACAGGTTATACAGCTGTTTCGGGAAGAGTCACCATATTTGTTTCAAAGTTGTTCTATTTTTAGTTTGTTATATTGGAAGAGGCTTAAATAGTATAACTTTTGCTTGAATTCTCATTTGGTTGTTTTCAGCAAATATATATGAATTTAACTTTTTACCAAACAAACTATCTACTGCTTTTGGTTACTGATGAGGGTTGGTGACTCTTCCCGAAACAGCTGTATAACCTGTCATGCAGAATATACATAGATCAATTTTTGAAACAAATGTGCTAATGCTTTTACTTTATTTAAAGTAAAAACATTTGATCTTGAGCCTGAACAATTTCAAACTCAATCATTAAATTGATAAAGATCGAAAAAAAGATTTTTTATTTTTATAAAAAATAATAAAATTAAAAATACGGAGGGCACGCCGTTAACGCTAAATGTAAGTTTAGCAAAAACAAATTGTTTTTCTTGTTTTTTCAAGACAAAAACAAACATGTATATTGTAGTATGCAATGTGTACTCGTATACAATCATATTTGTTTCAAAGTTGTTCTATTTTTAGTTTGTTATATTGGAAGAGGCTTAAATAGTATAACTTTTGCTTGAATTCTCATTTGGTTGTTTTCAGCAAATATATATGAATTTAACTTTTTACCAAACAAACTATCTACTGCTTTTGGTTACTGATGAGGGTTGGTGACTCTTCCCGAAACAGCTGTATAACCTGTCATGCAGAATATACATAGATCAATTTTTGAAACAAATGTGCTAATGCTTTTACTTTATTTAAAGTAAAAACATTTGATCTTGAGCCTGAACAATTTCAAACTCAATCATAAATCTATAATATTAATAGGCTAAGCGATGTTTTGTTCTACCGTTTTATCCCGATTTTGACCAAACGTATGTTATTTGAAAGAAATTTATTTTTAGCCGATTTGCAGATTTACAGATTTTTAATTTTTTCCTTTTGTTTTGAGTAAATTGCATTTACAATTACTACTAACACATACATAAAATTATACAATGCTATGTGTGTGTTTATTAAATTTGTTAATGTGTTTGTAATAAAAATGAGTTTGTTTTTGTGTTGATTTGTGAATTGGATATAATTGATTAGCATACTTTTAGGGTCTTTATTTATTGAAGAAATAAAATTTCCTAGAATTTGCGCTCGAATTTCGAGGGCTGGAATCTGCTAGTATCAATAAATATATGTTAGTTTAAAACAATGAATAATATAAAGAAAATTGTGAATGTCTCCCAAAATCAGTAGGAAAACCATATTCTATAGAAACGGTAAATGCGAAGAAGAAGGAAGTATTGAAAGACTAATTTGAAGATTGTTCAGTGAAAACTGAGTTCACAGAGAAAGTTAGAACAAAAATAGTTTGCAAATTTAGAAAACTAAAGGAAGAAGCATTATAAATTTTAATACAACATACAGATAAGAAAAATAATGAAACATGAAAAAGGTAACTATAGCTCTGTTCATTTACTTTCCCAGTAAAAACCAGTAAAAACCAAAATTTCAGAGAGTAAGAAAAATTAGTTCTCAAAAACACAAATATCCAAAACAGTAAAAGAACAGCAATTTGTAAGAATTTACATGTTCATAGAAACAGCTGATTGTAAACACTTTTGAAAGTGAAGAAGAATTGAAACTCTAAATTAAAAAAATATACCTTAATTAGAAGAATTTATTTTATTTAAAAACATACATTGAAACTAATACAATTACCTATTGCTTTTGAAAATAAACATTTATTATGAAAGAAATTGGCAGATGCACATATTTTTTTTTGGCAGCAACCGGTTTTAAAAGATTAAACTTAATGAAACCTGGTTATGTGAATATTTACTTACTTCTTCTATCGTTAATATCCCCAGATTTATTATTTAAAACTTTTGCACCAAAATATAATTGTAGTATTTTTGCTTTATTTACCACAAAACTCAATCATATGTTTTTCAAACATATGTTTTTCTTGCTTGCTAATTCTTACTGGCAAAAATATATCCAGTAAAAACTAACAAGTTTTCAAAAAATTAACTGTGATTTTACGCTCTCATTTGTTCTCTATTACTGGGTTTTTGCAGTAAACGAACAGGATCCAGTAAATTTTGTGATAATTTCTACAATAAGTATGAATATGAATATATTTACTATCATAACTATACTATACTATCGAAACTGATGCCAATATTTACAGAGAAGAAAGAGGAGTTGCATAATTTTGTAAGAAGCCTCAAATTATTGTCTGAGACTGTAATAGAGGGAAAGCGTAATGCATTTTTTAATTTGCTTTCAAGAAATCTGGAACGGAAAGTGCAGAACAGAGTGAAACAAGACAATGTTCCGATAAGCGTTGATGAACTGGTATTGCCTCTTAAAAAAGCCTATAAAACGATAGAGTCACCAAACACACATGGTGCAGAAGGGCGCCAACGTTAGAAATTATTCAGAAAGGATAGAGTCTCTGAATAGTGAGTTAAATGAAGTCCAATAAGCGAAGTTGGCAAAGAGGACAGATCCGCAATAGTTAGAACAAGTAATACGTTAACTTTCAATGTTTTTATGAATGGCTTGTGAGATCAGCAAATAGTATCAACCATCAATGCAAGTAGAGTGAATACTTTTTTCTCAAGCTTTGAGAATCGCAGAAGATTCAGCAGCCCATGTCAAAGAGAGGCAATGCAAGTGTACAGAATGGCAAGCCTAATAATATTAGTAAATAACTACAACAACAATAACAACAGGAATAATGTCAATAGCAGAAATAATGCTAACAACGGCAATAATGCGAATAGGAATTACAGCAAAAATTACAACAACAGATACAGAAAAAACAACGACAACAGGAATTCGAAATATGGTAATAGCAACTACAATGGCCAAGGACAATATCAAGCAAGTACAGAACCAGGGAAACTCCCAAAAACCGGAATTAACTCAAGCAGGATTTCTGGTGATACAGCACTGAAAAGTAAAAAAATATTCAGCATATTATCAGATCTAAGAAATTATGTCAAATTAAATATAGTTGGAGCACATTTCGCACCGACATTTCTGATAGATACGGGAGCAGTTGTCTCAATATATAAGAAAAATTTGCTGTATCATTATGAAGAAGAACCAGATGATTATTGTTACCTAACCGGAATTTCAAAGGAGCAAATAAAATCTTTGGGTTCCTCAAATGTAAAAATTAAATTTAATGACTCAACCATACAACAAAAAATACAATGAGTTCCAAATGATTTCTCTATAAAGACTGATGGCATATTGGGTAGAGATTTTCTTTCCATGTACAGATGCAACATAGACTATGATAAATACATATTGACTTTCAATATAAATAAAGACAATATACAAATTCTTATACACGACGATGCTTTTGACATTAGTCATATAAGATACCACCAAGAAGTGAAGTTATAATACCTTTTAAAATAAATTTAGAAGAAGATGGCATAATTTCAAATAGAGAAATTGTAAAAGGTGTCTATTTAGCGAACATCATAATCTTTAAAAAAGGAAATCAACATATAAAGTTGCTAAACGTAACCGATAAAATTTCAATGATAAAAAACCTTAAAGTAGAAACAGTGCCTTTGATATATTATGAAGTTTCTTCAATTAACAGTGAAAATAACAAAACTAAGTTCACATTGGGCAATTTAAGCAGCTATTAGCCGATTTTAAATTGGATAATACTGAAGGGGAGCTAATAAGAATTTTGGAGAAATACCAATCAATTTTTCATATCGAAGGCAAAGAATTAACAATAAATAGACACTGAACAGACAATAAATTTCTGTGATTGAACTCCTGTTTATATAAAGATTTACCGATTACCCAAGCACAGCGAACGAAATAAATTCCCAAGTATAGAAACTATTACAGAACAACATAATATAACCATCTATAAGCCCATACAATGCACCACTACTATTGGTTCCAAAAAAAGGACAAATGGATTTAAGAAAGTGATGTTCTATGAAAAGTTCATTTCATCAGATCGAATTGGATCATTAGTCACAAGATTACATTTTGGGTCGAAAATATCTTCAAATATTTTTCAACCTATGTTGACTATACCATTATCCGGCCTTGAATCTGAAGATTACATTTTGGGTTAAAAATATCTTCAAATAGTTTCCAACCTATGTTGACTATAGAATTATCAGGCCTTGAATCTGAAGCTTTTTCTATACGTAGACGATATAATAGTTTTCGGATTTAGCCTTAAATATCATAAGGCAAACTTAATAAGGGCTTTAAATAGATTGCAGAAATATAACTTAAAGCGAAATGCAAGCAAGTGTTGCTGTTTAAAACACGAAGTGGTATATCTGGGACATTTAATAGCGCACGAAGGAATCACCCTTGATCCAGAAAAATTTGAGGCAATAAGAACATATCCGTTACATAAAAATGCTGACGAGGTGAGAAAATCCGTAGGATTTGCAGCTATTACAGACGTTTTATGGAGGGTTTTGCTGATATAGAAAGTTGCCTTAACAGGTTATTCAAAAAGGTAATAAATTTGAATGGATAGAACTGTGTCAGAAAGCTTCTGAAATATTAAAACAAAAACTGATAAGTCCACCTATACTACAGTATCCTGGTTTTGAAAAACTGTTTATATTAACAACACATGCATCGGATTTTGCTTTGGGAACTGTATTATCGCAAGGAAAAATTAGCGAGGATAGGTCAATATCATTTGCAAGTCATTCACTGAACAATCATGAAAGAAATAAACCCGTTATAGAAATAGAATTGCTTGGAACACACTGGGACATACAATTCTTTAGACCGTATTTATATCGCAGAAAATTTATTATTGTGATGGATCACCGTCCACTCATTTCGTTGTTCTCACACAAGAACCCAAGTTCGAACTAATTAGAATTAGAATAGAGTTGTGTGATTATGATTGCCAGATAATATACAAAAAGGGAGCAAACAATACAAACGCAGAAGCACTGTCGAAAATAAAACTAGATTCAGATATTTTAAAGGATATGATACCTACTATGATTGACGAAACAGTAGGGAAAATGCTGGTGATGACAAGAAACATGAAGAAGAATGTGATACAAAACCACATTGAAAATAGAACAAGTATAATACAAGATAAAGCTGTGAATTAGGGTAAAGATGAAACATCACCTATTGGGACTACCAAGAAAACTGAAATTTATAGTTAGAAAGATGTCGACAAATAAAGATTTTATAATAACCTTTGAGAACGATAATATATGGAAAGGTATATATGGAAAAATATGTCAAAGATGGTAAAGGAATATGAAAAAACGTGTGATCTATGTCAGAGAAATAAATAAGTCAAGCACACGAGGGACCCACTATGCATGATTGATACGCCTAACCAACTACAAAATATGAAAATATGAATTGACAAAATGTCAGCTGACAGCAAACTGATGAAGGAGATCTGTCAGCTTTTGAAGATTAAACAAAGCTTTTCAACGCCATACCATCATGAAGCGCTGGGAACTGCATAGAGGAATCACAGAGTTATAAATGAATACTTTACTCGTGACTAATGACGATTGGTACTCATGGGTTCCGTAATACGCATTCGCTTACAATGCTACACCTCATGCGGATACAAACTATTCACCTTTTGAACTAATTTATGGTAAATTACAAAGCTTACCAGGTAACGTCGAACAAGGCAATGAGAAGATATATTAAGGTTAGATTAAAGTATTCATTAAAGAATGTTAGGAAAATAATTGAGAAGTTAAAACTAAAGAGAGTACAGGAATCACACAAATATGACAATATTATAGATACAAAATTGAAAGACTTAGTATTAATTAGAGTATGAAATAGAAAGAAAAATGAATCACCATATAGTGGTCCATATGAAATCACAGATATTAATGGAACAAATGTAAAAGTGAATTAAAAACAAAACGAAAGTAGTACATAAGAACTTACTAAACAAATACGATGTATATTAAAATGAAACACAAAACATTTCAATAACAAAAATTTTTTAGTAAACAATTAATAATTTTAACAAATTTTTTTTACTTAATATTTAAACATATTATATTTTTTACAATATGCACCAGTAGAAATATTAAAAATCATTGAAATTTATACATAAAATTGTATGATTTTGCTCAACGGTGAGGGTGTAGTGTCTCGTACACATAGGGTGCAATGTAAGCACACATTCTGATTTAAAAGTATACAACCCACTATGTATGTTTGTAGTGACGCACAGAATTTAGTTTACGTTAAGTTTTTGGTATTGAATGAACACGGGTGACAAACAAATACATTGTAAACAAATAATTTAATGTGTATCAGCAGTACGACTACGTTACAAATTGTGTATCGAATGTATGTATTGATACAATTTGATTAGAATGACGTTATTAGGAAGCATAAACATACAAAGATGGCTTCAAATATAGAGTAATCTACTCAAACATAGAATGTAAGTTAAAATAGAGAATTTATATATAAGAAACAAATATTAAATAAGAAGAGTCAGTTAAAGTTGGGTTTTAGAAGTAATCAGTTTAAGTTGATTGAAGCTCAATTTAAGTTTTATATTGATTAAATAAAGACATTTAATATTAAGTATTCCGTATTATTTATAAACTTCATATGGAAGGCGTTTTGATTTAACATAACATCAAGCTGAAGGAAGGAGCTGAGTATAACAATTACTGATTAGCAACAAGGACAACCATAAATATATCCACTATACTTCACAAATAATCAACATCCAAACATCCACCCTTTATATCAATTGTATGATAAAACTATTTGGTGCATATTCATAATTCAAATAAACAAATTATCTTGTAATATTTACACACTTCAAAATTCAATTTCTATATGTATAAGATAAATAAAACAAAAATGGTATACAAAATTATTCTTTGTAATTTCGACGATGTAAAAATCTTAAATCACGAGATTTAACTTCACCCTGTTCTGGAGGAACACTCTGCTGCCCATCATCCTCCTCCAATATTCAGGTATTAGGTTGTGATCGATTTTGATCACTCGAACCACTGGTGTTGTCTGCTCTTTGTCAATGTTTTCTTTATCTGTACCGCTAATAATTTGATTGACGAGCCTTTTTAATATCTTATTTCGAGTTAACACGCATTGATAAGCTTGAGAACCAATACGCTCTTTGACCGTATCTTCCTGCAACGAAGATTTGTTCGGATTCGAATAATCCCGCACAAAAACATTCTTGCCTGAATCGAACGCAATATTCCGCAGTCTTTTACGATTTTTCACGTTCTTTAATTGAATTTAAAAAAGTTTTATTTTTAACCAAGGGTGGACAAAGCTTACTAAAACGAGTCTTATGCCGTTTTCTTTTCTGACAAAAAGTGTCGCATTATATTTTTTATATATTCTGAATTAAGAGCAACCTTATCTTATACATCAATCCAAAGGTCTCAAAGTGCTGTGTTCATAAAATGCAAAAAAATTTTGATTATTGTCCTCTTTGAAGTCATAGGGGAAAATATTCAAAAAAAAAGGGGAACAATGGGGAAATATTCTCACACTATGACCTGAAAGAAGTCAATGGCTGCAATTTTTTGCGATTTACGAGGGCTCCACTTTGATGTATAAGAAAAGGTTGCTCTTAATTCAGAATATATAAAAGAAACCCTTTTCGGAAAAAGTGCAAATAAAATGTGGCATTTTTTGTCAGAAAATAAAACGGCATTAATTTCTATACCCAACAGCAATTTAGCAGAAGTTTCTCCTGCAGAACAATGTTTTTTAGCTCTATAATCAAAACGAAAAGTTTTGATTAAGTTTTTACCATTGGTCGCTGGATTCCCTGGAGCCATTAAAATATGTTTGAAAAAATGTTGAATTCTTCGGCAGTAAGCTGCTGCTTGCTAAAGTACCTATAAGACCGAATCTACCTAAAATATTCCGTAGCTAACATCAGTAGCTTACTATCAAGTAAAACTAGCAGTTATAGTTTTGGTTTTAAACACTTCCACCCACTTAGAAAATAAATCAATGATTATAAGAAAAAATTTATCTTTTATCGGTCCCGCAAAATAAAAGTGAAGCCTCAACCAAGTTGAATCCGTAGGCGTCCATGGAATTGATGGGACTTTTTCTGGACTTTTTCGACAGACTTGACAAGAAATCACAATTAGCAATCAATTTTTCAATATCAAGGTCCATTTTAGGCCACCACATATGAGTATGAGCACAAAATTTTGTGGAAATTATTACCCTAAAACTCCATAGACAACAATCGTGTTCTACCGAAAGGGAGAAAATTCTTCCCCCTCTGATATATAAAATTTTCCATTTTGAATGAATTCCTTTACTATTACTAATACTGGACGCCGCCTCTTTTCTCTAGAAATGTAATTAATAAAACCAAAATCATCAATATCTGTGGCTACATTGTTTTGGAGAAAACGAGACAAATGAGCCGCAGAGCTATCCGTGCCTTTAATTAATTAGATCCAGATAAGATGAATGTCCATCTTTATTTTCGCCAAAGATTGCCAAAAGTGGCTTGTGATCGGACTCTAAAGTGAAATGAGTTCCTATCAAATATTGCTTTAGTTTTGTTAGAGTGCTATAATTTTTTTCCGTTAGTTAAAGCCCTCTTGAAACTAAAGCTATGGGCTTTTACGATCCGTCCGCACACACATGAGCTAAGATACCACCGATGGCGTTATTAGATGCGTCCGTCGAAAACACTATTGGTAATTTAGGGTTGAAATGAACCAATACTTCGTCTGAAGTAAGTTCCCCCCTTTAGTGCTTCAAAAACAATTTGACGCACTTTTGACTACTTAAACTAGACATCCTTTCTGAGAAGCTTATAGATAGGACCCATTTTATTTGCAAAGTTGGGAATAAATTTAGAATAATAATTAAGCATACCTACATAAGCCCTGACTTCAGAAACATTTTGAGGAACTGGCACTTCCAAAACAGCAATAATCCTGTCCATGTTCATATTTAAACCATTACGGTCAATGTTAAATCCTTTAAAATTTCACACTTACTACTATTAAGTCGCAAACCGCTAAATCTATATTTGTCAGCTCTACTTCAATTGTTTTGACGTGATCCTCGACTAGTAGTAGTAGTAGTAGTAACTCTTTTATTTTCAAAAAATTCAATATTATAATAATATGTTACAATAGAATACTTAAAATAAAGAATGTTACATACGGCTTTGACATAGTCGTAAGCCGGAAAATCGGTTTATAATAACAATAAAAGTGTTGTTTTAAATATATGCATATATAAATTAAAGGCAAAATTTTAGTGATTATATTCATTAATTAAAAATCTTCGATATTATAAAGCATTTATAATATAATTGACAAAATTTCCCAATTAAAAAACTCGTCATTTAAAATGTTGATAAAGTTTTCATCCAATATTGTGGTTGATCTAAACAGTTGCAACCTGAAACTATTAAAAATAGGGCATTTGCAAACAAAATTTTGAATATTTTCGATTTCCTTACAGTTACATAGGGAGCTTATTCTCGAGTTACTTCTTGAAAACCGTGTGCCATTTAATTCAATTAAGTCACATCGGGCTTTAAAAATCTACATAACAGTTGTTTGGTTGTTCATATCCATAAAATAATGTTTTCCTCTAGTATAATTTAAGTTTTTGTAAAATGTTTCTGTTTGGGAGGCTCTTTGTAAACGTTGTTCATGAGAGTTTCCAATAAATAATTTTGTTTGTTATTCCACTCCCATAAAGGTATATCTCTTTGCCAATCAATATGGTCATCCAGTTCATTAAAACTTTTTGCCCAAACTATTTGTTTTTCCCAAATTTTTTTGCTGAGTTTATGTGGGAGTCTGGATTCAGAATACTCAAACAGCGTTCTTCTCATGTAAATCATATTCAATTGAAGTGTGTAGAGATGACAGTTTTCAAAACCGGATTCTAGCATAAGAGCATAGTTGGGGGGTAAAGTTTGATAGTTTTAGTATGCGTTTGAGAAAGTATTTCTGTAGCTTGTCTACTTCTTCGAAGTGAGTATGTCCCCAAACTTGCGCTCCATATGACTGTATTGAAAAACATACTGCTTTGAATTATATAGTTACATTTTGTTACTGTCGCAATTTCATTCATTTTTAGAAATGTATTCCAACTGGCATTAATGTTAATCTTTGCTGACTTGTTTCTATTTTGAACGTGTTTGGTAAATAACATTTCTGGTGTTAAAATCATTCCCAGATAATTGTATTCATTAACTATTTCAATTTCTTCTTCCTTGAAATACCATTTTTATACCCTCCACTCCAGTGTGCAGAGGGTATATATAAGTTTGCCATTCCGTTTGTAATAATTAGAAAAAAATTTTGGACCCCATAAAATATATATATTTGTGATCCTTATAACAACCGGAGTTGATATAGCGATGTCCGTCTGTCCGTCTATCCGTCTGTGGAAATCACGATGGCGGCATCAATCGGGCAGCTAGGGTGCTCGCTGACATAAAAAATGATTCACTAACATCCTGAAAAGTTTGCTATTTAAAATCGTCCAAATCGGTCGATTAGGGCCCGAGATTTGAATGAAGAACTAAAAAAAGTCTTGAAAAATTTTAATTTTCTATGTTGTTCTTGTCAAGATCACGCCCTCAATAGGATAGCTAAGGTGATCATTTTTAGTGAGAATGATTCTCCAAATTCATGGGAAGATATCTATTTCAGGGAAATCTCTGAAAAACTAAAAAAAAAAATGAAAAATATGATGTTTCTATAGTGTTCTTGTTGTTATTCTAAATGTTATATTGTTGTCATAGCTGGACTTGTTGTTTTTGTGGTCGTTGTGGTAATAATATAATAAAAACTAACCCTTTGTAAATTTTTTTTATCAACTCTGGTAGAAAAATTTAAAAGTTTCCATTGTTTTGGCATCACTAAAAAATTCACTAGATCATTTCCGTCATTGCCACGAGCCTGCCTGCAAAGTCTCAGATCGATTGGGTCACGGGAAAGGGGTTAAAATCGATCCAACATTTTTTTCGACAAGCAGACACAACGAGTTAATATAAAGGGAGTAAAAATTCACCAGCATCTAAAGCAAATAATGCTAAAATACCTAGTTGTTAATAAAAAGAAAACAATGTAAATTTAGCAAAAAAATTTTTATGTATTAATATATTTAAAGAGAAAAACACAAAAATAACATTTAATTTTGTATTTTTTGTATGTAATACTTACATATACATACACATACATATTAAATAATACAAATAATATACATATATTCTATATATAACTGCATGTTAGAAATAAAATTCTGCAATATTTTGTTGTGGGGAAAATACATTTTTTTTGCATTAACAGAGTGTAACTGCTCAGCGTGTTCTAATTAGCTTTGCAACAGTTATTTCTATTTTAACATGAATGTCAATATTTTCAAATAGATATTATATATAACAATGTTAAGTATACACGGGTTGGTCTTTTATTTTATACGTTTTTTCACTATTCCTTTACAAATATGAACATAAGTTTGGCATATTAACTTTTTGTTGTCTTTACAAAATAGAGTTACCGAGTTATAAATGAGTTTTTTGCTTTCAAAAAAGTTCTACATAGTTATATAGAATTATTATTCTGCTTTACCTACAAAATATCTGATTGCGATTACATCTTATTTTTAAAAATTGTTTATAATTACTAAAGCATTATTATTCACATAAATACAAAATTGCAAAATTTTCCATTCAAATTTAAGAAAATATCAATTCTAAAAACTGGAATTAAAATTTTCAATTATAAATTAGAAAATATTAACTGAATTTCAGAAAATCATATCAAAACGTCGGAAATAATAATTTTAAATTTAGAAGACATCAATTGCATCTTTAATAAACATATAAATTTTATTCGTTAAACACAAATTGAAATTCCAAAAAAACACCAAATATGTTTACATTTAAAAAATGTTTACATTAAAAAAAAATATTGGCATTCAGGAGAAATTAATAGCTTTTCAGTAACTTCTTTTAACGATTGTCGAATCGTTAAAAAAGAAAAGCAAAATTATCAGTAAAATTTTTAAAAGATATTCGCTATTGTTAAAGTCAGCTGTTGTTGTTGTCTAAACGACAACCATTTTTGTGTTGTTTATTCAATCGATAAAAACTTCAATTTTTAGGTTGAAATGTCGTCGTACATAAATAAAAATCATAAAATAGTGAAAATATTTTGCTTCTATTAAAAAACTTTTTTATATAAATAAAAAAAATTAAATAGTATATTCAATTCATTATTTCATTTTTAAATAAATAAACAGAAATATAAGTAAAAAAATAGAGATATTAAACATAAACATAAAATCATCCTGTCAAACACGAAGTAATTTGTTTTTTTCTATTCTTCTTTGTGTTTTTCGCTTATTTTAGCAGAGATGCCACTCGTTTACAATTTAAATAAATAGAAAAATAGATTTGTCGACTGTCGTTAAGATGTGTGTACTTAGTGAATCACTTAATCCTCAGTGCAAACAACAATAGCTGTCGATATATTTTGCGATTGCCGGATCGTTGAAATTCTGTCGGATCGTTGAATTCGCACTACAGAAAACAATAATTTAAATTCAATGAATTTTAGAAAACCTCAAATGATATTTAAGAATTGCGAGCATAAAAATTGTTACATAAATAAACGCAATTTGATGAGAATGTTATTTATACATGGGGGATTTCATGTCAAGTGCACCAACTTTTGAAACCGATGTCTTCCGATCGGGATGAAATTTGCACCAAAGTTAGTCCTATTAGATAGTAGTTTAGACACAATTTTTCAACAAGATCGGTCCAGATCTCTCTGAGTTAGAGGGGATCAAAATTTGACATTTTGGCCAAACAGGTGTTTTATCTCATCCATGTAACTTATTACCTGTTGTTCTTAGAAAATTTTCTCCCAAAGAGTTTAGATAGCTATTTCTTCAATATTTCGGAGAAAAATACTTAAAAAAAAAAAATAAAAAAAATTTTAGACCTTTTTTTTTTGCTAAATTAAAGCATTTTTTGCCTTTTTTTTTAAAAAGGGCATTTTTTTTTTTTTTTTTTTTTCATAAGAAAGCTTAGGAACAACTTCTTGCCATTTAGGTGAATGTACCAATTGCCCGAAAACCACATTCATCAAAGAAAACTTAATCAACTCTTTAGATCGAGAATATATAGAGGAGGTCAAAATTGATTCTTGGATTCAGACTGACAGATGCACATTGAAAACAATCATTTTAAATGTGGATGATTTTGTGGAAGAAATGTGTACAGGATTGCTAAACTTGAGAAACCATGACTTTTTAGTCAAAGAGCAATGGTCATTCTTCAAGGATTTGAAGATACATTTGAAGTCTGGTGAATTCGTTATTTCATATGATTTCGCAGAAAACTATAAATATGTTCTTCAGGATGCCATACAAGAATTCCACTTCAATAACGACCAAGCAACTATATTCACAGTAGTTATTTACTACATGAAAGATGAAAAACTGGAACACAAAAGTATGGCAATCATATCCGACGATTTAAAACATGATACCGTCGCAGTTTATGAGTACCAGAGGAGAATACTAAAATTTCTAAAATCTAAATTTACAGTAAAGAAGGTATACTACGTTTCGGATGGAGCTCGTCAACATTTTAAAAACAACAGTAGCTTGGCAAATCTTATGGCCCATGAAAAAGATTTTGGAATGCCAGCTGAGTGGCATTTTCATCCTACTGCTCATGGTAAAGGAGCATGTGATGGTATTGGAGTAAACCTTAAAAGAAATGCAGCGAAGTATAGCCTCCAGTGCTCTCATCAAGATCGCATCTTAGATGCGACTGCTTTATTCCATTGGGCAAAGAGTTATTTTAAAGAAACTAAAATAGTTTTTAGTAGCAAAGAGGACCATCAGGAAACATTGAAATACTGAAGAGCTGATTCGATGCTGCGCTAACAATCGATGGCACCGCTCAATACCATGCTCTTATACCGCTTGTCGATGGAAGACTCAAGTTGAAAAAGTTTTCTGCCTCTATTCAATGCTATTTCCTTCCAAAGACAACAAATAAGCCAGCAGCGAAATCAACAGCTGAACCTAGTAACGCCAAGAAAGGATTGACAAAAAAACGCAGTAAATAAAGGCGACAAAAAAGCTGGATGAAAGACTGGGTATTTAAAAATTTACAAGACTTAAATACTTCATCAGCTACAATAAATTAAGTATAAAAATAGTTATGATATAAATGGATCTAATGCATTTAAGATTAAATTTTAATAAATTATTTATCATTTTATTTTTAATATTATTATTATTATACATTAATTTAATTATTATTAAAAATAAATAAAAAATAATAATTTTTCAACATTTTTATAGAAAAAAAGGAATTTTTTCCTGATGTTAACATATTCTGGGTATTACAGTATCGAGGGTATAAAATTTTAGTTAGGTATGTTATATACCTTCGGAAAGTTTAGTTTGTCTAATTTCTCAGTATAAGTTTTATTTGTAAGGTTTTAGACACAAATAGGAAAAAATTCAAAATAGTGCATTTGTGAAAAATTGAAAAACCGTTGTCTTGAGTTACAAAACATTTATTTTGATAAATATCCCACTCCCATCCCACTAAGCGACCAAAAAGCTCTTAAAGGAAAAATCATAAGCTTTCTTATGAAAAAAAAAAAAGCCCTCTTTGAAAAAAAGGCAAAAAATGCTTTAATTAAGCAAAAAAAAAGTCTAAATTTTTTTTTATTTTTTTTAAGTATTTTTTTCCGAAATATTGAAGAAATAGCTATCTAAACTCTCTGGGAGAAAATTTTCTAAGAATAATAGGTAATACGTTACATGGATGAGAAAAAAACCACCTGTTTGGCCAAAATGTCAAATTCTGATCCCCTCTAACTCAGAGAGATCTGGACCGATCTTGTTAAAAAATTGTGTCTAAGCTACTATCCAATAGGACTAATCTTGGTGCAAATTTCATCCCGATCGGAAGACATCGCTTTCAAAAGTTGGTGCACTTGACATGAAATCCCCCACATATATTATTTTTCACAATTTTTTTTTGGATGAATATTTGAAATTTTTCAGAAAATAAAGATAACAAATTATTTTATTTAAAATGTTTGGGGCATTTGGTTTTTTGCGTTTGGCATCCCTAATTTAATTATTTATTATTATAAATTTATTCTCTATGTTTGCCAAATATGGCAATATTTTAATAAAAAAGTTGAGAAAGCTTTTTTTTGGTTATTATTTTGTTACTCCATCCGACCTATATGGCCGGAATGAAAAAATATTTCGCCATAAAAAAATATAAAAATATTTAGCACGATTTAATGCATATAGCCACCCTACACAACCATTACCTTTGCAATAGAGGTTAATGCGAGCTATTTAATTAGCAAAAACTAAATTAAACGAGAAGTTATGTCATATAACCGGAAACGCATGTATTTAGGAAACGCATGCATATTTTTCCTATATTTTGTTTACATTTATTATCAATACTCAAACCGAGGTGGAGGGTATCAAAGATTCGGCACAGCCGAATTTAACACTTTTACTTGTTCTCTATTGGATATTCTTCCACCATTTCTAAACACCATTATTTTTGATTTTGTAAGGCTTACTTCTAAATTCCAACGTTCACAATATACTTCAAGATTTTGGATCATTTTTTGTAGTGCTTCTACTTCTTCTGCTATTTTCACAATATCATCTGCATACAGTAATAATCTAATATTTATTTCTTCCACAAAAACCCTCCTTCAAGTTGATCATGCAAATCGTTAACATATAGCGAGAACAAGAGTGGTAAGAATAAACAACCCTGTTTTAGTCGAAAAGGGTTCAGAGAGCTCGGTTCCATGCCAAACTGTTGTGTTTGTGGTTGAATAAATCTTTTGAAGAAAATATACCATTTTCGTCGAGACTCCTAAGGAGTGTAGTTTATAAAAAAGAGATTGACGACAAATTTTATCGAAAGCTGCCTTAAAGTCGACAAAAAGTCCGTATACCTTTTTCTTTTGATTCAGTTTCAAATGCACAATGGCCGCAAGGTTGTAAATGTTGTCTACCGTTAAGTAACCCTTTCTAAATCCAGATTGGTATTCAGTTATGATATTGTTTTCTTCAGTCCATTTGTACAGACGCTCATTTATTATCCCCATCATTATTTTTGCCACGCAGTTCATAAATGATATCCCTCTTTAATTGTTTTCAAAGCTTGAATCACCCTTTTTATACCCTATACCACTATGTGGTTTGGGTATAATGACTTTGTGCTGCTGTTTGTAACAACCAAAAATATTTGACCTAGACCCATCTTTAATTATACCGATCGAATCAGAATCACTTTCTGAGTTGATTTAACAATGTCCGTCCGTCCGTCCGTCCGTCCGTCCGTCCGTCCGTCCGTCTGTGTGTCCATGTAAAGCTTGTAATCAAACTGCAGGTCGCAAATATGAATATATTTTGATGAAATTTGGTATGTAAGCTTTTATCGGCCATGGGATGAACGCTATTGAAATTGGTGAGAATCGGTCCATGTTCAGACCTAGCCCCCATACAAATTACCCATATGAAATCGACATAAATTGCCATAAGATCCAAATTGTCATATATATCTTACTCAAATTGGGTTTATATGCATTCATTACATCCACTAATGAGTAGTCCAAAAATGTTCCCTTTGACCCCATATATAGCTGCTTCCCGATCTTCACTTAAATCTATTAAAAAACAAAAATATTGCACTGATTCTCCTCAAATTTTGTTTGTACATATTTTTGCAAAGTACAAGAGACTTTACCAAACATGATCAGGATCGGTCCATTTTTGGACCTAGTCCCTTTATAGATATAACATCCGATATGAACTTTTTCATATCTGCAGCCAAAAAATTTAATAAAAATCCCACTCAAATTTGGTTTTTGCTTATTTTCAATGTCCAGTTAGTTGGGCCTAAGAGATAGGGTTTCTAAACGCATGGTATAGGGTATCGTATAGTCGGTCTAGACCGACTATAATTTTGTTACTTGTTTAGTATTGGGTATATTATACTCATTGTAAATGTTTTGTCCAATTCCATATTATCGAAAATTTTATTGAAACAATGTGACAATTCTCCATAGGAGCACTTTTGTAAAATTCTTAGGGGACTCTGTCTTCTCCTGGCGCTTTATTTAGTTTTGACTTATTTAGAACATAAATTATCTCTTCTGTTGTTTTGACCGAATCTAATAGTGGATCCGCATGGTATAATGGTGCATAACTCACCATATTATTGCTTTTCTGTGGATTTAATAGAGTCATAAAGTACGTTCTATAGTCGGGACGATACATTTTCAATTTCACAACTAACTTCATAAACAATTCCCCGCACTGAAGCGCATAATTCATCCATTAATGGTAGAGTATATTTAACATCCTCCAAATATTTATTAATAGTGGATTTGTAATTTCCGCAAATACGGATTTGCCCATTGGGCTTAATAATAGGACTATAACATGACGTTCTAAATGAGGAGGACTACACGTATTTGTAACAACAAAATGTAAATTTTTATTTTGACCTTTAAATTTAAAAATTGTTTTTTTAAAGAAATAAGTAAATGTTTCCATTAACATTAACGAGTACGTAGATCATTCCTTTCTATCATTAGTGTGAATGGTACAGAAGAATGTTCGCCCATTACGCTATAAATAGAAAAATTTAAATCTTCATTAATTTCTTTTTTCAAAACTTATTTTGATAATTCAACCGCATTTTTTGGTTACTGGTGCAAACACTAGCTAAATGTCACACCTTGTGACATTTGCGGCACTTCCTGTTTTTGCATCTACATCTATCGCTCGAGTGATTTTTCCATCCACAATGTGTAATTTTTTTTTTTTTTTTGGCATGGTAACTGCTCTACTCTTTGTTTCCTCTTTGTTGAAACAATGCTTTGGATCACGTGAAAAATTTCATTTTCTGAACTTTCTTTTGCACAATTTTTGACCTCCATAGTTAAAGCTTTTTTATCATTACCTCCAGAGTTAAATTTTAATCCTCCTCACATAGCCTTTTAAAAATTTTTCAATCCAAACCAGTGACAAATTTATTTAAAATAAATTGTTGCAACTGTGTCCCAAACTTGCACACCATCACTAACTTTTTAATGGGCGCATACCATGCAGAAACGGTTTCCCCTTCTTTTTTCGTTGCATCAAAACCAATTTCCTCTCTCTCAAAAAATGATTACTGGAGGTGAATAACATTTTAACATCTCACAGTTTTTGTTGGATTTTTTTATTGGCAAATCAGGAAAACATAGCTGTCTTAATAACCAAATGCATCAATTACAGATTCCACGAAATGAGAATCTAAGAGTTCCTGCCAATTACACCACTTATCCGTGCCCGGCCGGAATTAGTAGGTACCATCGATGTAGCAAAAAAAAAACTTGCGTTGTTGGATACTGTTGGTTTTTTCAACTTTTTCATGTTTATTTATTTGCAGCGGTACAGTTTAACAAAAAAAAAATTTATATCATAATTTTTTTTTAATACAAATTGTATGTATGTACTACTGGCAATGGATAATGGATCCAGATTGCTCGGGAAGTACCATTTGCAAAAATTCAAAAGTTCCCCGTTCCAAAAAGTGAAATAAATTTTGATTGCAATGCATACAGAGAAATTATAAAGTGGGACAATCTGGTTTAAAAATAATTGGCGTTAGGGTGGGTAGGAACCGAGATTGTTAAAGCCACAACTCGAATTTGGCGTCGGATTAAAAAATTATTAGATAGAGAAATGTAGTTGTTATGAAGCCATGATTTTATGATCACTGTGATCTTATGATCACTGTGTCAACAACATCGACGTGTTAACTTGTTTTTTTGAAGGTAAAATCAAATGCTATAGGTTACGACACTATGGACCCAAGATTTATTAGATTAATACTACCACAACTATTGCCGTTATCTTTAACACAATTCTCACCACGAGTGTTTTTCCAACCAAGTGGAAACATACAAAGGTCATACCAGTACCGAAATCGAGCTCGGAGTTTCGACCAATCGCAATCTTACCTTTCTTATCCAAAGTCCTTGAAAAACTGATGCACATTCAAATTAGGGAACACCTGAATAGTTTTAAATTATTGACTGATTTACAATCAGGTTTTCGGCCCAAAAATAGCTGTATTACTGCTCTTATCAATGTTAGTGACGATATTCGGAGAGACATTGACATTGACAAAATTAATATTTTAGTCCTGCTTGACCATTCGAAGGCTTTTGACACCGTTGACCACTCTATACTCGGCCTTAAACTTAGTCAACTATTCAATTTTTCATGCACGTCAACTTTGCTACTTAAATCGTATCTGTCTGATCGTTTTCAATCAGTGTTTTTAAACAATTATTACTCAAGAGCTTTGCCTGTTGAGAGAGGAGTACCGCAGGGTTCGATTTTGGGACCTCTTCTTTTTTCACTCTATGTAAATGACTTACCTAATCATGTAGTTCACTATAAACTGCAAATGTATGTTGACGATATGCAACTTTATTTGGGCAGTTCGGTAAAATGTATTCATGAAAATGTCGGCAAGCTTAACTATGATCCTTACCAAATTTATCTATGGGCTTCGAAAAATAGGCTTTGTTTAAACCCTCAAAAGTCGAAATGTCTTGTAATACACAAAAGATCGGTACACTTAAATGCTGATTTTGATATCATTCTTAACAACAGGAAAATTTAAATTGTTTCATCTGTGAGAAACCTTGGCATTATTTTTAATAGCACGCTTAGTTGGTCGAATCACGTCAACTCTGTATTTGGCAAGATGAGCTATATGCTTCGAACGTTATGGCCAATACAGTTCTGTACACCTTTGAAAGTCAGAATGCTTATTGCCCTGTTTGCTATACGGCTGTGAGCTTTTTGCACATTGTGATTCCACAAATAAATGTAAATTAAATGTTGTCTACAATAAGATCATTAGATATGTTTATGGACTTTCAAAGCGTGAAAGTATATATCGAGTATATTTCTACACGAAACAGTTGTATGGCTTGTCCTTTGAGAATCTAATGAACGTAAGAATACTCATACAGCTTCATAAAATAATATACATTAAGGAGCCGCGTATCTTGTTTGATCGCCTCACTTTCTTTCAATCTGTGAGGGGTAAAAAAATAGTCTCTCTCTGCTACAGAAGTCTAATAACCGAATGGCAATTTTTTTTTAACGCCATCCATCTTTGGAACCTTCTTCCAAACAAAATACAAACCAACAACAACGCAACAAGTTTTAGTAACGAGATTAGAAAACATTTCTCAACCTGAAATATCAACCTGTCAGTTAATATCTTTCTCATTTTATTTATTTTTTATTTATTTATAATATTTTTATTTTCCTCTTTTTTCTCTCTCTTTTATGTTATTCCATTTATGTATTATATATATATATATTTTTTTTTTTATATTTATATTTATGTTTTATGTTTATTGTGTAATTAATTTAATTTTTAAATATTTTATATGTAAACCAATTATGTAATTAAAACTTTTCACATCCCATACTTTAAATTAAAAGATACATATCTTGTTGTATGGGGTTGTCAAATAAAATTCAATTCAAATTCTAAATTCAAAGGACAGCGCAGTGTACAAAAAACTAAATCTGTGGTATCCAGGAGCGTGGCAAAAAATAAAAACTATTTTTCTGGAATCGTCTTCAACTAATCTTTAATCGTAGATGGTGACTGGCTCAACTTTTTTTGTAGGGTGACCGAACCACCTTAATGGTTAATATCATTGGTGGCTTTATTGAATATTTGTCCAAGAAGTATGAAAACTGAGGGGAACTTCTGAATAATGTATTGGAGTGATGTTCATAACAAGAAATTTAAATATCTTTATCCCAATAAAAAACAAGGAAGAAAATTACAGTCGGTCTAGACCGACCATACGATACCCTATACCATGGTTTAGAAACCATATATCTTCGGTCCAACTAACTGGATATAGAAAATAAGCAAAAACCAAATTTGAGTGGCATTGTTATTAATTTTTTTGGCTGCATATATGAAAAAGTTCATATCGGGTGCTATATTTATATGTGGACTTGGTCAAAAATGGACCGATCCTGACCATATTTGGTAAAGTCATTTATATTTTGAAAAATATACACAAACCAATTTTGAGAAAAATCTGTGCAATATTTTTGTTATACCCTATACCACTATGTGGTTTGGGTATAATGACTTTGTGCTGCTGTTTGTAACTACCAAAAATATTTGACCTGGACCCATCTTTTATTATACCGATCGAATCAGAATCACTATCTGATTCGATTTAACGATGTCCGTCCGTCCGTCCGTCCGTCTGTGTGTCCATGTAAACCTTGTAATCAAACTGCAGGTCGCAAATATGAATATATTTTTACGAAATTGGGTATATAAGCTTTTGTCGGCCATAGAATGAATGCTGTTGAAATTAGTGAGAATCGGTCCATGTTCTGACCTAGCCCCCATACAAATGGCCCCTATGAAATCGACATAAATAGCCATAAGATCCAAATTGTCATATAGATCTTACTCAAGTTGGGTTTGTATGCATTTATGACTGGTCCAAAAATCATCCCTATGGGACAACTCTTAGTCGTAGGCCCCATATAGAGCTGCTTCCCGATTTCACTTAAATCTATCAAAAAACAAAAATATTGCACTGATTCTTCTCAAATTTTGTTTGTATATATTTTTGCAAAATACAAGAGACTTTACCAAACATGGTCAGGATCGGTCCTTTTTTGGGCCTAGTCCCCATACAGATATAGCATCCAATATGAACTTTTTCATATCTGCTGCCAAAAAAATTAATAAAAATCCCACTCAAATTTGGTTTATGCTTATTTTCTATATCCAGTTAGTTGGGCCTAAGAGATAGGGTCTCTAAACGCATGGTATAGGGTATCGTATAGTCGGTCTAGACCGACTATAATTTTCTTACTTATTTTTTGATAGATTTAAGTGAAGATCGGGAAGCAGCTCTATATAGGGCTTATGATAAGAATTGTCCAATAGGAATTATTTTTGGACTACTGATTAATGGATACAATAAACACATACAAACCCAATTTTACTAAGAGCTATATGATAATTTGGATCTTATGGCAATTTATATCGATTTCATAGGGGCCATTTTATGGGGACTAGGTCTTAACATGGACCGATTTCCACCAATTTTAATAGCGTTCACCTATGGCCGATAAAAGCTTATGTGCCAAATTTTATCAAATTATATTTATATTTGCGACCTGTAGGTTGATTACAAGTTTTACATGGACACACAAACGGACAGACAGACATCGCTAAATAGACTCAGAAAGTGATTCTGAGTCGATTGGTATAATAAAAGATGTATCTAGGTCAAATATTTTTGGTAGTTACAAACAGCAGCACAAACTCATTATACTCAAACCACATAGTGGTATAGGGTATAATTAACACTAACGGTCGATGCATCCAAACATGGTGTTGGGGCCATGATATTATATGAAGTTAGTCCTATTGGACTATCACTAATCCAGTTAGGATAGACTGGCCGAAATTCTAATCCTCAATAAAATATACACCTAGCCATGGGTTTAGTAGCAAGCTATGCAGAACTGGAGAACTCTCTCAATCCATTTACCGATTGCGCTCTAAAAGCTTTCTAAAAATCGTTTTCAAACAATAGATACAAGCTAAAACCACCGTGGGTGACGTGGGATGTAAATATAAAAAGGACGAATCTTAAAAAAATTTTAATGAGACAAAAAATTCGAATTCGAATATAGAATAAACTGGCGAAGCCGTTTCTTCTTGGCGTACACACAGAAATGTTTTAGAAATTACTTGATTGCTAGTGAATTTTAAATTTACAGGCTGTAAGGATACCACTGAAATTTTGGAAACTATAATGGGGGCGCTTTCACGCAAGCAAGAGAATAAACTAATTAGTGGAAATGTTTCAGGTGTAAAAGAATCATGTGCAGTTAAAACATAGAAACCCTAAAAGTCACCTTGAACGAATGGTATCTCTCCGAAAATGTTGCACTCTGTCAAAATGGCACCAAAAAATAATTCTTATATGTGGATGTTTGGGCGTAATCTATATTTATATATAATGAGACAGATGAGAATATTCTTTATCCCGAAAGCGGGAAAAGCAATCTGCAGT
This sequence comes from Cordilura impudica, assembly GCA_963682025.1. Classification (NCBI taxonomy): domain Eukaryota; kingdom Metazoa; phylum Arthropoda; class Insecta; order Diptera; family Scathophagidae; genus Cordilura; species Cordilura impudica. The sequence continues at coordinate 165,330,090 of OY821519.1, forward strand.
TCAATAAAGACAAAAAGCCAATTAGTCTCTCGTCGTTTTTCTCGACACCCTGATTGATATCTACATCGAAGCACTTCTAAAGGAGTGTAATTGAAATAAATAACAAAACGTCTTGCTGAAAAGTAGATCTGAAAAGACAGCTTAACATGAGGTCAGTGAGAAAATAAACCTAATTACAAAACAAAAAAATCCATGGCAGTGTTCTATGGCATAGAGGGGACTTTCATTATTATCACAATCCAAGACATACATACTGTTCTGCTGAATATTGGAAAGGACTCGCAGATGGATCAGTGGAATAAAAATATGTTAAGCAGAAGAATAATTAAATATCCGGAGAGTCAGTGGCATCTTATCGCCACTCTGTTCAAAAAACAGCCCATAACAGTATCGTGAATCTTCTCCCCCTGGACATACATATATGAAAACTTTAGCAAATGTAATTCCATGTTGAAGAGAATGCGATTGATAAATACAAGGGATCATACCCTCACTGGGTATCAGTAAAACCGGAACAAAATTTAGATTCGTGTGCTGTAAATACGATAAGGCAGATTCACCCAAATGAGTTGATCCAAAGCATGAAAGCAAACATTCACACACTTCTTTATGTTTGAAAACTACGCTCCAAAAACAATCTCAAAAAGCGGTCAATATTATTTTCAATTCATACACTTCGAATATAGATGCACATCTTAAAAAACAGCATAATTTATTTTTAAAATATAGGATGTAAACTTAAAAATTAAACTTTCTCACGTTTCCAAACGTTTCGGTTTAGAAAATGAGCCAATAAATTTAAGAACATCGAAATCGACCAAAAATTGGTTTTCCATCAACCTGTTGAGCATACCTTGCTTAAAGGATGATGAAGAAAAATTATTTTAACTTATTTATTCTTGATTGAAAAGTATAGTAGATTACATTTGTCACATGATACTTGTTTTTGAAACAATTATTAATTTGCAACTTATCCTACCTCTTAAATTATTTTGTCACTGCAAAGAACGTCTTATTTGAAGAGAAGTATAAAAAAGACTGAATGAAACGAATATGAAAGACTGTTTGCGCTCAAAATATTGTATATAAAATAGTATACAAGTTTATTTTTAACATCTATGCGGAATTTATGCTGTATTTTTTTTTTTCAAATCAACACAATTTGTTCTACTCCACTCTTAAGACTGAAATTTATTTATTAAAAATTCAGGCTGTTTGGAGTGACTTTCCGAAGTCCACTTGATAACTGATAAGTTTTTTCAATCTACATTAACTATGTCCACATTGATAGGTTTGAAAAATTAGCTTTGGATTTTAGATCAACCCCGATGGGATTATTATGCCACTTGATTTTTAACTTACATGCTGAAAAATTGAGCCAAATCGGATTACTCTTAGTCGTGTACATTTGAGGTTAAAGATGAAATTTGGGGAAATGCTGTAAGTTAAATTTTTACTGACCGAAAACGATTATTTTTTCGCGTATGTTGATTATAGTGGACAAACTGTGCGTTTCATATATCAAAAAAAAAAAAATAATTCTGAAATATTTTCCGTAAATATAACACTGTGCTGCAACACAACACACAAATTTTGAATACAAAACTTAAACTTTTTGTTTATCTGAAACATGTAAAGATTTTTTATTAGAACTAACTACAACCGTTTATAATAAGTTTGTTTTTCAATTATTCAGACCAGTCTCTGACATTAAATCTTCACTTATTTTGAGTATAATAAACCAAGGACATAAAAGTTATAGGTTTTAAGAAATATTTCTTAGGAAGTAACTCTTACAGTTCAACCTTTATATTATTTTCTTAGCCATAACTATTTAATTCCAATTAATTTTTTTTCTTTGTTTGGAAACACATATAGACAACGAAAAAATATATCTCTTATACATAATTATTCATTTAGTAAGTTAGTTAGTTGTTCTTTATTTAATTCATTTCTTTGTTTTACAAATAATAAATATTTATTGAACATACGACTCTGACTTAATGTCGTCAGTCGGAAAAAAATTTTTACTTTTAAGAATTTTTTTTGTTTTTTTTAGAAATGTGTTTTGTGTTACAAAAAATTTTAATAATTAAATTCATCGATTACATCCTTTCTGTAACCAATCGCATCTATAATAGATCTAGATATTTCCTTAAAATTATCTTTCGCGTTATTTAATATTGTCTTTAACTCATTTTCTGTGAAAGCAATTTTTAAAAATGTTTATATCTTATGTGACGTATGTAGTTGTAAAAGGTGGTAATTTATTTTAGAAAGAAACGTTGAAGTTTATCTACTTCATCAAACAGAGAAAATCCCAATATTTGGCACCATAGGACTGAATCGCACAGCATACATAAATATATTCAATTTTGGCAAAAAATCTTTCCACGTTGTATTTATGCTACTTTTTGCAGATAAATTTCTTTGTTCCACATGTTTCCGAAATACCATTTTAGGAGACAGCGTTACTCCCAAATATGTGTACTCATTTGTGATCCATATGGCCACACCTTTAAATATCCACTTTTAATTTTTAGCTATTTTTCCCCCTTTTCGAAATATCATAATTTCAAATTTACTTAAATTCACTTGCAGATTCCAGATTACACAGTACTTCTCTAGTTTATTTATAATTTTTTGCAATGTTACAACATCATCTGCTAAAATTACAATGTCATCAGCATACATTAGTAATCTAATATTTTTTGAGCACACGTTTACATCACCACCTACATATTCATACAAGTCATTTAGGTATATCGAGAAAAGAGTCGGCGAAAGCAAACATCCTTGTTTAACTCCAGATTCAGTACAAAATTCATCAGATACATCTTCTCCATTCCATACCTTAAATTGCGTATGGCTGTATACTGCTTCAATCATATTAACAATTTTTGTTGATATTCCAGTATTACGAAGTTTGTAAATTAGAGATTTTCTGTAAACGTTGTCAAATACCGCTTTGAATTCTACAAAAAATGCGTAAAGTTTTTTTTCTTTATATTTTAAGTGGGCAATTGCTGTTAAATTGTATAAATTATATACAGTTGAGTATCCTTCTCTAAATCCAGCTTGGTGCTCTATTAAAATATTATGCTTTTATAGCCAATAATTCAATCTTTTATTAATAATACCCATAAAAATTTTGCTTATTGTATTCATGAATGATATTCCATGATAATTGCTTACTATGTTTTTGTCGCCTTTTGTGTAAATTGGGAATATTATGCTGGTTGTGAATGGTCCTTCCAATTTTGCAGTGTCAAATATAATGTTGTATGCATTGGCTAATTCTCCGATAAAACTATCTGGTGCATTCTTAAAAAATTCGTAAGTGACACAATCTTCTCCAGGAGCTTTGTTGTATTTTGATTTGGTTAAAACGTTTCTAATTTCTTGAGTATTAATGGGATGGTCTAAATCTTCATCAGCATAAACCATTGCAGCATACGATACATCTTTGGAAATTTGTGGCGGATTTAGTAGCTCAAAGAAATATTGTTTAAAATCATATGCAGTTATTTCAGCTTTTGACTGTAACTCTTTATTTCGGATTTCCTTAACAAAGTTCCACCAATCTTTGTTGTTTTTGACTAAATTTATTAGATTTTCTATTGTTTTTAAGATAGAAAGAAGTTTACTTCTTTGGCAAGTTTACTTCTTTGGCAAACTTCTTTGTATTTTTTGTTCTCTGCGACATATTTGTTGAAGCATTTGAAATTGAACCATTTGTTTTCTCTTTTGAATTGGTTTCATTTTTTTGTGTTACTGGGTTTGAGATATTTATAATGTTGGTAAGATCTTGTAATTGTAATAAATCTGTTTGCTGTTTATGTTTACTTAACTATTGATTGATGTTTTCCTTGAAAACTTCTTTTTTCCTCTCATCCCATTTAAGTTTTGGTAGCAATTCATTTTAATAAATATTTTATTTGTCTTTGTATTTTTACTTATGGATAAGAAATAAAAAGAAACAGTTAGGTCATAAGATTTGTTTTTATTTATTATAATAAAAAAGTTGTATGCTTTTTCATTCATAAATTTAACTGGATAAGAGACAAATTTCATATTTGTATATTCTTTTATTAATTCATGGTTATGCAATATGAAAATAAGATATACACAATCAATAAAAATTAAATTATACAATAAATTCTGTATACATATAATTTTCTTCTTAATAGTTTTTGTTTTATCTTTAACTTCGTGCGTGTACAGACGTGCTATTTTTGTGCGGAGTGAAGAATATTAAAAATTTTGAGCCAGATGAGAGGAGACTCAGCGTTAATGGCAAAAATACATACTCAGTATATAATGCAGAATGCAATAACAATAAAAATGTACACGACACAAACTACAATAAACATTACTTAACCGCGAAACATGCTCTCCTGCCCTTCTAGAATACTGAGGTGAAACAACAAAAAAAAAAAAAAAAAACCCACGATAATAACACACCAAATTTAACTCTAACTCAAACAACAATAACACAACAACTATACACAATCAATGCACAGTCTGCTCTGGCTTTACCAACATCAAAACAGAGTGAAGAGATAAAGAGTTTAACACTATGCAAGCTCTATATGGTATTGATACCTCGCAAGAAGCTTTACCCAAAACCCTCAACAAGCCACACCTGTTGACAATGTAAATGGTGATTGTACGATCGTCGAAAGGAGTTTCTTCACAACAAACTCAGAGCAAGATAAGTACCCCGGAAATATCTGTACAAACCGGATTATACGAGTACAAACCGCGATGAAAGGCAACGCAGTCCCAAAATTGCTAAAATTGAAGCAGCTAAAGGAAGATGTTGCTATTGAATCCCAAACTCATTTCTACCTTTAGGACGAGGTAATATATATGATACAAAAATTCAGGTCCATCACAAAGATAATTTCCGTAAAATCGTATCGCCATTCGAAAATCAGCGTAAAAATTTGTACACCTATCAGTTGAAGAGCGGAAATGGCCTTCAAGTCGTTATAAAGGGTATTGATTCGTGTGTCGACCCGATCGAGTTGAAATGTAAACTCGAAAAAAGGATTCGAGCTTAAAGTTGTAGTAAACATCAGAACAGGGGCTGCCCAGTTTACTCTGCGATATATAAATATATGAAAACAAAGAAACACGCTTCACCCATATCGAAAACAATTCACCCGCAATCATCAAATATTAACACGGCTGCTCCTAGAAATTATCCAATTAATACAGACCATCCGTAAAATATTCAATCATATGCTAATGTTGTACTTTCGCATCCTGCTGTAACAAATTTCGAATGCGATCCCCCGAATAAAAATGAAAGTATACATGAGTCGACCCTCGATTGTCTAGTTCAAACGATAAATACATTCACGAACGCTATGAACAACATGATGCGAGAAATGATGAAAATGCAACAAGAACTGTTTTAAAACATGTTTCTGGAACGCAAAAAAATTGATATTTTTCTGGTCTCTTTTTGTTTGTATACATGAACACAGAAGAGATGTCTGCTATTAATGCAGTGCACGTTGCTGATATCAGGAAAATATGTAATGGGTAGGAGGAAAGAGGGAGTAGTACTTATGGATATTGACTTGAATTTATCAATATTGTAAGTGACAGGAGGGCCTCAGCGGGAAGTTTATTCCACATAAGGCTTGTGCGGCTAGTAAACAAAACTTCGCAGTAATGCCTTGTACAATTCACTGGAAAATAGACCACAAAGGGATGTGATCTACTAGATGAGGGAGTGGTGCGTAGAAAAACGTGGGCTCCAGGGATCAGTTCACTTATCTTAGCAGAACACAACCCATTATAATACCTATAATACAGTGTAACACAACCAAAACTTCCGACGATGCACCAGTGTGTCAATAGAGTTGGTTATCATACTGTCATTTCTAAGCAAGAGATCAGATGGAGTGAAGTATTTCTTACACCGATTTATGGAACCTAGGCACTTGAAAGCTTCTTTCGACAATTGAAAAATGTGTTTATTCCAACAGACATCACAAACATTAAGAGCGTCTGATTCGTCAATATCTACACCATCCATGAATACAGACGACATTGATGACTCCATGACCCGCCTACGAGTCAATAACCAACATTGGGTCTTACGAGCATTAAAATCGACCCTGTTCCCTCGACCCCACTCAGAGATTTTCAAAAGGTCATAACTGAATATTTCATACATTAATACCTCATGCCCCCAATCTCGCTAAGGCATGGCCTTTGATCGAATGAATATGAATAACAAATATTGCTTTCATCTGCAAAAGAGTAGATTGGTTGGAAGTTTGACATAGAAGGTCATTGAGAAAAATAAGAAAAAGCGAAGACGAAAGAACAGAACCTTGCGGTACGCTGCATTTGACTGAAATTCTTTGGATGAGACCCCATCTACAACAACACTTATAGTACGATCTCTTAGAAAACTCGATGTAGAACGAGAAAAATTATTACCAACACCAAAAGCTATTAGTTTCGCGCTGTGCCACATCTGATCGAAAGCCTTGGAAATATCCAGAGCAACAACTTTACTTTTACCAAATCGGTGAATGGACTGACTCCAACGTTCCGAAAGAAGTGCCATATAGTTCACAAGATTCACCATGCTCTCCATTACCTGTGAAAGCATAGAGAAAATTGCAATTGGGCGGTAATTTTCGGGGTTGTTAGGTGCACCCTTTTTGGGAATGGCTGGACATTGGAAATCTTCAAATACGAAGTAAAGGTACCCATACGGTACGAAGCGTTAAAAAGGATTGCCAATGGATGCGATAGCGTCGAAGAACGCTGTTTAAGTACCAGTGCTTATATGCCATCCGGTCGCGCTGACTTGTTTACATTGAGCTCTGCAAGGATCCTCTTAACAGCACGAGCTCAAAAGAATACCTTGCGCATAGTATGATGTACTCTTTCGTGTTCGAGCAGTGGTTGATGATTTTCTGGCAAGAAAGAATTACCTGCGAATTGTTCAGCCAGGAGGTTAGCTTTATCAACCGGGTCAGTGAATATAAGGTAATTTATAAGAGTTGGAATGGAAGAACCAGCATTGTCCTTTACTCTTTTAACGAATGACCAGAAGGTTTTACTGCCCCTTAGCGCAGAAAGAACTTTAGTTCTAAGACGTTGTTCGTAGAGAAACTTTTCGGGTCTAAGCACTTTGACATATTCAGCTCTCGCCTGTTTACGTAGGAGATCAGTATATGTATTTTTATATAAGCCAATTACTGAACGCTTCCTCTTTGGAGCTGACTGCATTTTTGCACGTCTGGTTAAACCAACACTTATGCCTTGGTTGAGCTGAAACTAGTTTTGTAGAAATAAATATTTTCGTTCCAAGCAAAACCACATTTTCTACAAAGTTTCCATTTAAAATGCCGATAAAACTCATTCAGCCCGATGAGCCTTTTCATGATTTGCTTGTCTCTGAAACTCATTTGACTTGTAGAAATCTCTTTTCACTGCAAGGATACACTTTGTATGATAACAAGGATCCAAAAGGTAGGACATGTGGTGGCTCAGCTATCCTACTTAAGTCCGGATTAAAACATTATTTTATGTGTGATCATTGTGAAAACTATCTTCAAATTACTACTATTTGCTTTGAATAACTTCAAAATAGCTTAATGATTTCATCAATATATTTTCCCCCAAGGTTTTCTATATTAGAAAATCAATATACAAGTTTTTTTATCACTAGGCTCTCGTTTCATAGTTGCTGGCAATTTCAATGCCAAGCATACATTCTGGGGGTCACGGCTAATTTCCCCGAAGGGTCGTGTTTTGTTCAACACAATTTCTAAAATGGGTATGGATGTGGTCTCAAGCGGAGAGCCAACGTAGTGGGCAAAAAATACCCGATTTAATCAAAAGAACTTGTGCATGTTGAATCTCCAAGAAATTGTGTCCTCATCTGGTGATTTAACTCGTTCAAGTAATATTGATTTACTGAAATACAAAACTTTCTTAGTACCCCTTGCACAGAAAGCTTTCCGCTAAGAACACCAGATGATATTGACCTCTCGATTGTTAACTTCGAACAAAATCTCAAACTAGAAGCTCAACTTGGTACTAAACCCAGGTTATATAGAACTACTTCGGTAGATATTGAAAGGCTATTTGGTGAAAAAAGAAGAATTCGAAGAGAGTGGCAACTGCAAAGATCTCCTCAACTTAAGCAACAATTGAAAGAATGTACGAGAAACCTACGGAAACTGCCTTAAACATAAAGAAACTCTAAATTGAATTGATATCTCGAAAATCTGGATCCAACAGAAAAAACTGATTACTCTTTGTGGCGTGCTACAAAAAATCTTAAAAGACCTGTTGAATGCAGGCCCGTCTAAGAACGGAAAGTGGAGGATGGGCTAGATATGACAAAGAAAAAGGAGATCTGTTTGTGGAACAAAGAAAGTAACCATTAGTTCAATTGATGAGTTTCCACCTGTTGCTCCACAGCATGGAGCAGTGCCACTTCGTTTTGAGATTCAAGAGGTCGCAACAGCTATTGTTGATTTAAACCACAAAAAGTATCGGGGATAAATGGAATCAGTAAAAAAATGCTTTTGGAGTTACCCCGAATGAGTTCACTTTCGAATTTGTCAAAATTATGCGAGAAAATTTTGGTAAACAAACTTAAAATATTCGCAGATCAGAATAATATCATTCTAGTACAGCAATTTGGTTTCAGACGAAAACACAGCACCACTGAGCAAGTTCGCAAAATTGTAAGTGCCATAAGAAGAGCTTTTGAAGAGAAAAAGTACTGCTACACTTTTGAGCTTGGCGCTGGTGACTCCTCTATAAAGTTAAACAGTTGTTGCCCCCGAACTCACATAAGCTAATGGAGAGCTATATAATTTATAGAAAATTCTCTATAAAATAGAAAAAATTTGTGAGCCCTCAACAGGCAATTCATGCTGGTATAGCACATGGTAGTATCTTGGGTCCGCTTTTGTACATCCTTTAAACATCAGACATGCCAACTAATGAAAGCACACTTACGTCGACTATTACGGATGATACTGCAATTGTAAGCATACACGATAGCATCTTTTCTTTTACAAAGCCATATTGAACAACTAGAAGATAGGATAGATATGTGGAATATTAAAGTAACTGAACAAAAGTGTATCCACGTAACTTTCACCCTAAGAAGGGAGACTTGCCCTCAAATTCCAATTAGGAACCATCCTATACCTCAACAATCCTCTGGTAAATATCTCGGACTACACCTTGATCGCCGGCTTACCTGGAAAAACCATATAGATGCTCAATTTACACAAATAAAATTGAAATTAGTCCAATTCACATGGCTAATTGGCAGGAACTCAAAGTTAAGTCTCTACTGTAAGCTCTTGATTTATAACTCGATTTTCAAACCCATTTGGTTCTATGGTATTCAGCCTCAGCTTCAAACGCAGAAAGAATACAAAGAAGCAAAAACAAGATTTTGGGAATGATTACAGGTGCACCACAGTACGCGAGAAACTCACATTTGCAAATTAGCAGCTGTTTAGATGATTCTGTGTTGTTAATATTAACCAAAGCTTTTAAAGTAAGCCAAGTTTTATAAAAATCACCCATTAGCAGTTGTTTCTTTTTTAGGTTCAACGTTGTTTCACTGACTGGTTTTAAGGCGATAACCAAATCGCTATGGACTTTCATTCTTCATTTGAGAGGGGCTTTTTCAAATGTTGTGAACAAATGTCTTTAAGCAACAATTGAAGCATGTCATATCTCGAGTTTCATCTAGTGTCACATAGATTTTGAGTTTGGTTAAACTTGACAATTAGTCTGTTAGTGTGTTGGCTTCTAGTACAGATGGCCGTAGGTTCAAACCCGCCCCAGCTGGACTACATAATTTTCGAATATTCTAACTATGTTCTAATTAATTTTTTTATTATATGTGTTTTTTTGCATTTAACATTACCGAAAATAATTCTTTTCAAAATTTTTAGTATTACTTAAAATTTAAAAATTTTAAAAGTTATTTGTTTAAATTGTTCAACGTTTTTAAATAACTTAAAAAAATATTTGTTACTGTTTATACACAGCACTGTTCAATGGTTCACCGTCTGCTTTACTCGTTTACACAAAAATATTGTTTCCAAACATACACCACATTGCATTTTTATTCATATGTTTGTTTACACTCATATAATTATTTGGATTTATTATTACGTCACATTTATTTTAGTCCACATTTACTTCTGTATATTTTTTTTTTTTTACCAAACATAATAATGCTTAATCAGAATAAACAATATAGGTCAGTCAGTGAACTCAGTAAAATAATTTAACCATTTATGACCATCAACACTATCAAGCATTATTATGGTTGAAAACCAAAACACAACAACAAAACACACTTTCAACTTATAGTTATGTTTCAGCATATTTTAGTTGGAAACAAAAAACACAATAACAAAGGCACTATTTAACTTATTTTAGTATTGAGCATTTTTGATCATTTTTGGGTATAAAAAGCCCAGCAAAATAAAGAATAAAAGTAGTAATAGAGCATAACTTGGTGTTTTATTTGTATCATCACCTTTCAAGTTCAAGTGCTTGAAGGGATCAAAGGAATAAAGATTGATGTCAGTACGGATTCATGTGTTCGGGCTGATCAACACTAACCTAATTTCTTCATCAACACAAACATATATTATCATACCATTGGTAATATACATTTAGTGCCCCCAAAAAACATCTTTGAATTCCAAGTTTCCCCCCAGCAGTGGTAAGGAACTTGAAATATTCACTGGTGGATTACACACGCAACTTCAGTACGTTGTTCGTAGTTGCAATTGCTCAATCAAGGAGTCAATCATCAAGCGTGATTTAACAATCATCAGGATATCCATCCAGGATATCCACATAAATTAACATAAGTAATTAACAAGCTGATCCAGCTATACATTTAGCAGATCCAGCTATAAGCATGCAGATCCAGCTATAATCAACAAGCGGATCTATTTAGCAGATCCAGCTATAAGCAAGCAGTTCCAGCCAATCAACAAGCAGATCCACCTATAGTCAACAAGCAGATCCAACTATACCAAGGACCATATATAATAGAGGATGTGCCAACCGCATGGACCCAATTCAAGGACCATATATAATAGAGGATGTGCAAACCGCAATTTGGTCACACGAAAACTGAAAATGCAAGAGGGGACAAGATGGCTACAAACATGTTGCTGAAAATTAGATCCAAGATCCGTATTGATGGGACCAAATATCTCTCTTTTATTTATTTTCACTGTTTTGCAGACAAAATCTCTCTCTTTGATATTTAATTTAATTTAATATATAAAAGAAATGTATAAATTATGTTAATTAATGATATATAAAAAATTTATATAATTGCAGATGGAACGAAGTAATGTGTGTGGCAAAAAAAATTAAATAATTAGTAAATCATCATATTAAATTTTGACAGAATTTATGGAAATAAATAAAATGAAATTAAATTAGATCTACCGGCACAGTAATATGTTAGATCAGGCTCATTGGGATCACTTAAATTAGATCTACCGGCACACAAAGATATTCTGTTAGATCAACCGGCGCATTGGGATCAGTTAAATTAGATCTACCGGCTCACTAAGATATTCTGTTAGATCAATCGGATCAGTTACATCTACTGGTAAGTTTTTCTTATATTGCACTGAGATATAATGGATATTTTCAATCGATCTTTGCTTTTTTTGGTGTAGTATTTGAAAAAAAGTGTGAATTATTAAACATTTTTAAAATGAAAAATGAATACACACTCATACTCTTTGTTAACATCATTTTTGAAACGTTTTACATTTGTATATCAGTTAAGTACTTACAACATTGCAACTAACAACAAGTGGACTGTAGCCCAGTGGGTACTGTTGTAGCTTTCAAATCATGTGTTTTGGTGTTCGAATACCACCTAATGCATGATAAAATTTTTATATTACTACATAATCCAAAAAAATAGAAATAAAAATCTGAAATTCTAAAATATGAAGAAAAAGAACCAAAATTAAAGTTGTTTTCTGTTATTCCACAAGTTTATCCCGTTATTGCAACTTGTAGAAAAAACCCTAAAAAAAATGTTTGCAACAATACAGTGTTTTCTCAATTTAACGAATTCAATCTTAAAGAACAGTATTACATTCAACTGTTCGTTAAAACTATATTCCACTGTACTAAGTCTGTATTAAAAAAATCTAACATAATATTTGAAATTAAAAACACATAAAATAAATACAAATTATTTGTTTTATTTGTAAAAATGAATAAACAAATTTCATTTGTTAAATCAAATTATTATCCATTTGTTTATTTACGATACATTTCGTAAATCACGTCTACTATGCGCATTTGAGCTTCGTGTTGGAGCTCAATTGGGAGGCTGTCCACTTTGCTCCCAATATATGCACCGAAAGCTTTGTTTTCGTAGGATATATTTCCACTTTTCAAATTTTTACTTATTTTGTATTCCACCTGAAATTCGTATATCAATTTGTAACGACTACAATTGCAAAAGAACAAATATATATAAAATTTACCGCCAAATATTTCTTTTGCGAAAAATATATATACCAACAAATATATATAAACCTGCAAAAAATACATATACACATATTTGTAATAATATTTTCTGTAAGTTATTAAACTCTCTTCAACGGAACTCTCTGCATAATTTTTTTTTAAGAAACACTCTTCAAAATTATGTTCTCTCATTATTACAGGGTGGATCCATGGATCTTGGTTTATAAACATTTTATTTGTTGCTGGGTCTATTAAATTATGTTTGTTCCCATCTTGTCACCTCTTGATAATTGGGCAAGGACCATATATAATAGAGGATGTGCAAACCGCAATGGACCCAATTATTTAGGGTTTTTTCTACAAGTTGCAATACAGACTTAGTACAGTGGAATATAGTTTTAACGAACAGTTGAATGTAATACTGTTCTTTAAGATTGAATTCGTTAAATTGAGAAAACACTGTATTGTTGCAAACATTTTTTTAGGGTTTTTTCTACAAGTTGCAATAACGGGATAAACTTGTGGAATAACAGAAAACAACTTTAATTTTGGTTCTTTTTCTTCATATTTTAGAATTTCAGATTTTTATTTCTATTATTTTTGGATTATGTAGTAATATAAAAATTTTATCATGCATTAGGTGGTATTCGAACACCAAAACACATGATTTGAAAGCTACAACAGTACCCACTGGGCTACAGTCCACTTGTTGTTAGTTGCAATGTTGTAAGTACTTAACTGATATACAAATGTAAAACGTTTCAAAAATGATGTTAACAAAGAGTATGAGTGTGTATTCATTTTTCATTTTAAAAATGTTTAATAATTCACACTTTTTTTTCAAATACTACAGCAAAAAAAGCAAAGATCGATTGAAAATATCCATTATATCTCAGTGCAATATAAGAAAAACTTGCCAGTAGATGTAACTGATCCGATTGATCTAACAGAATATCTTAGTGTGCCGGTAGATCTAATTTAACTGATCCCAATGCGCCGGTTGATCTAACAGAATATCTTTGTGTGCCGGTAGATCTAATTTAAGTGATCCCAATGAGCCTGATCTAACATATTACTGTGCCGGTAGATCTAATTTAATTTCATTTTATTTATTTCCATAAATTCTGTCAAAATTTAATATGATGATTTACTAATTATTCAATTTTTTTTGCCACACACATTACTTCGTTCCATCTGCAATTATATAAATTTTTTATATATCATTAATTAACATAATTTATACATTTCTTTTATACATTAAATTAAATTAAATATCAAAGAGAGAGATTTTGTCTGCAAAACAGTGAAAATAAATAAAAGAGAGATATTTGGTCCCATCAATACGGATCTTGGATCTAATTTTCAGCAACATGTTTGTAGCCATCTTGTCCCCTCTTGCATTTTCAGTTTTCGTGTGACCAAATTGCGGTTTGCACATCCTCTATTATATATGGTCCTTGGCTATACATTAAGCAGATCCAGCTATAGGCAAACAGATCCATTATACAGATCATAGGTTCCCAGCATCAACGTTTGGTGAACAACTCAACAGGATATCATCAGTCGATTTTATCATAACATCAGTTCATATCACCAACCAGGATATCATCAGTCAAATAATCAGAACATACAGCTTCACCTCATCAGTTTTGTGACTCCTCAAATACTTTGATTGAATCAAATACGCAGTCAACAGAACATCCATCTAGTTTGGGAATCCATTCGTGAACAACGGGTGAAATTATTCAAGCGATCGTCCGTAACGATAAAAAGGATTATGCGCTTGCGACGGTTAGAAGACACCTGTAGTGAATTTGTAGCCCAGAATACAAACTTACACATGATCGACGAGGTTCAAATGCTGAGAACAGAGTGTAAAGTATGCATGTTGTAGCGTGTGATTTAATGTAAACATTGACAACATGCTTATGACAGTGCTTCGTTTTGCGGTTGAGTTTTTTCCACTTTTTCTATTCTAGTAAACATAATTATTACGCATATAGTTTGTGTAATTATTACGCATATAGTTATTTTTAATTTTGTTTTGAGTAAACGTAATTGCTACACATGTAGTTTCTATTTGGACAATATATGAATAATTTGTAATAAATTATGAAACTCCATAAATAGAAACTGACATAGAGAGAAACTCCGCCCTACTACAAATGCATTGGACACATTTAATATTATTGAGCCTATTTTAGAAAATCGCTCTTAGAATTATAAGATATTAAGTGTACTTTAGAAAGTCACTCATAGAGTAGAAGTCTAGAACTTCTCATAGGGTATTTATAAGCAAGATTTTTAGAAAATAAAGTCATATTTCTGGTTTTGTGATCAGAAGAAAGAACTAGCATAAATCTGCTGGATTTTCTTTAAACTTTGAATTAGTAAATAGAATCACTATATGGCGATCCTGCCGAACTGTGCTTAGGTGCACTTGGCAAAAAAAAAGGAGAATAAAACCACTACATCCTGACAAACTGTGCTTAAATGCACTTGCCAAAAATAAAAAGGATAATAAAACCATTAGATCCTGCCAGACTGTGCTTAAATGCACTTGATCCCGTTGAAACAAGAGTGCTTAACTGCATTGATTGAAGTGCTTGACTCTGCACCACCATAACTGTGCTTAAGTGCACTGATCGAATAGAAAGAAAAAATTAAAATAGTCCTGGCGTGGATAGCCGACAATCCGCCAGCTGCGTAGATGACGAAAGAAGGTCCACAACCCTTGACGTTGGAGCAATACAGGCAAAGTCAACAGAAGAAGAAGACTAAATCAGCTGAACCAACAATACCGATCGTGTTGAGGAAAAAACGAAGAGGCGGCTATGTCCAGAAATTGAAGCGGCAGAAGGCGATTTTACTAAGGCAGATAAACTTAAATCCACCACCAACTTGGAGCCAATCATCCAGGATATGGAAACAGATCGACGAGACGGAGTACCTTATTGAAGAATACTTAAAAAACAGGTACAATTAAATATAATAAATAAAAAACAGATTTTTAACACATAGCTTATAAACGAAGTGCGTCTAATCCGCACTGGTAGGGCCAGTAAGCGATCACTCACTCGTGGCAAAAAAAAAGAACATTTTTTTTTTAACACAAAACAAAACACACTATAAAAATGTGTAGTATACAAATGATTATAATCGTCGTTATTTTAATAGTAGTCGTATTAATGATAAAGAAAACAATAAAAAGTAGTATAACAGCCATAAATAAGGAAGAAACCAATCATTTGGGAGAATTGGTTGCTGATGAAATAGAGAATTTAAATATTGTAGAAAGATTAATTTCATTAAAAAATATTTTTAAGAAAAAGAAAAATTAATAGAAATAAGAAAAGAAAATATTATAAAATAAAACAAAATTTTTTTTTATATAAAAACAAAAAAAAAGAAATAATTTACATAAATTATAGAATAATATAGGTATAATACAATAACTTCATATGGATGCCTTGGAAAATTTAAAGACATTAATAGTCAATACCAGGAAGAGCTTAGGATGTCCGCCCTCGGAAGATATGATAACAGCGCAAAAGCTAGAGCCAGAAAATATAGAAAAGGATTTTGTAGATAATCTATTAAAAATTGTATCAAAGGAAGAGAAAACTCTGCTAACGCAAGAGTTTAAGAACTTACAGAAGGAGGCGTTAGATATACTAAACCTACATTTAGAAAAGAAAATTAACAAGGTAATAATACAAGGTACCATAATGGAAACGATGGGTATACATGAGCTAAATGGCATTAGCAAACTTGTGTCAGTATTTACAGGAAAAAAGGAGAATTTGACAATTTTATAACAAGATTAGAATTGGCAAATGGTACAATTACTGAAGCCAAACAAAATTGTTTTTTGAATACATATTTAAGACTTGCTTAAAAACAAAAGTACAGAATATGGTGAGACAGGAAACTGTTCCAACCAATATTTCAGAATTAATAAGGGCATTGAAAAAATCAAATAGACCAGCGACCACAAGTGGTGGTCTGAATAAAATATCAAAATTGACTCAGAAGGGTGAATCAGTGAGACAATTTGGAGACCGGGTTCAGGAACTAGTTGCAAAACTCAATGAGATCCAGATTTCACAAATCGGTGAAAATGATAGGGCATCAATAGTCCGAACGAATAATTTAACAGCGTTCAATATATTCAAAAGCGGCTTGAGAGACCAACAGGTACTATCGACCATTAACGCTAGTAGAGTTTCGACTTTCACAGAGGCACTGGAAATCGCTGAAGAGTCTGAGGCTAATTTGAGACAGAACCAAGTGTTCTATTCTACTGGTAACTCCACGAACAGTCAACAGGGTACGGAAGAAATGCGGAAAATGTTGTCAAAACCATTTTAATGGGAGATGTCCTGCTGATAGAGTGAAACGCAATAAATGTGGCAAATTGGGTCACTTTGCGAGAATATGCCGATCTAACTTGAGGACGATAATAGTCTCAATATAATATATTGGAGAAACTAATTAGATAATGTATTAGAGAAACTAATATCTACATTAGAGAGATTGAATTATAGAACTTACGCTCTCGAGAAGAGTGATAACATATTCAACATAGTCACCCATGAGAGATTTAAAGAAATCATAAATAGGGAAAAGAAAACTGACGTCAGAATAAAGTTATATAGAAATCCTCAAAGAATAGAAAATGAAGATAGAAAAAAGGAACTAATAGAATGTTATCATAATACACCATGTGGAGGACATTTTGGGGTAAGGAAGACACTACTCCGATTGAAACAAAAATATATTTGGAAGAATATGAACAGAATGGTTAAGGAATTTATAGGAACGTGTGATCTTTGCCAGAGAAATAAGCAAATAAAACACACTAAAGAACCATTGAATAAGACTGACATACCAACTCAAAGTTTTGAGACAATTGTAATAGATACAGTGGGTCCATTAAGAACATCGGGAGGTTATAGGTACATACTTACGATGCAATGCGAGCTCGCTAAATATGTAATAACTTGTCCACTGGAGACAAGGGAAGCTAAATCAATAGCGAGAGCGCTAGTGGAAAACGTAATATTAAAACATGGAACATTTAAAACATTAAAATCTGATAATGGTACCGAATTTACTAACAAACTATTAATGGAAATATGTGAATTATTGAAAGTGGAGCAAAAATTCTCCACACCTTATCATCATGAAACTCTAGGGACGGTTGAGAGAAATCATAGGGTATTAAATGAATATTTCCTATCCTTCGTTGAATATGATAATTGGTGTGCTTGGATTCCATATTATACCTTCGCGTATAATACTACTCCACATATTGACACCGATTATTCACCATTTTAATTGATTCTTGGTAAACTACCCAGTTTACCTGGAGATGATATAATTGAAAACAACAATAAAGTATATGATTTTGAGAATTACCTTAACGAGGTAAAAACTAGACTAAAACAATTATTACAAAATGCAAAAAGAATGACAGAAGAAGTAAAGTTAAAAAGGTTCGTATAAAAATAGTATAGAATTAAAAATAGGAGATTTAGTTTTAGTCAAAATAACAAATAGAAAAAAGAATGAGTCACCATACCAAGGACCGTACGAGGTCATTAGTATTGAAGATTTGAATGTGACCATTAAAACTAACAATAAAACAAAAATTGTACATAAGAATTTACTAAAGAAACATAATAAGAAATTGTAAATAAAACACAAAATTTTTTTTAATATTATAATAGGATATGTTTAAAATAAAACAATTTATTTAATCATTATTTGTTCTTTGCAAGAGCTGATTAGAGCTCTCTAAGTATTAAGCAAAGAATGTGTTTATTGATAAGAATTGGGCCAAATTTATACTATCAATATGCTTACACAGCAGTTCTATGTACAGTAGGGAGTCTGATAATGTAAAGCACATCTGCAACCCAATTATATGTACAAAGCAATGATTATTACTCAACACCAAAAGGGTTGACTGTAAACGCACAAAATATTCGATAAAGCAACAAACATTGTTGACTGTTCATTGCTTGTGTGCAATATAATATCTTTATATTTCGATAATCAAAAATGCTTTGGTAGAGTAATAACAAACATGATTCATGCTACACCTCCCTTTTACGGAAGAATGTTCATATAGCGATAGCTGTATGAACATTCCTTAACAATGCAAATCATATTAGTGGCTTAAAATTCTAGTTATTTTACAATTTCCGTTAAAATGGCTTTTGAGCCTAAATTTTTATGACTTGGTTATGTATTATGTTATATTTTCTTTATTCTATGTGAATTTCAATTCCTTATTCTATTTCTATTAGTATTTATAAATATTAAGTCTATTCTTATCTACAATTTGATTCTTGTTTGTTTAATTATCAATTATTGTTATATTATTTCTTAAATTAATTTTCTTAACCTCATAGGGTCCTTTATATTGAGGGTCTAATTTATGCCCTGTTTCATTTTTAAGTAAAACTAGGTCCACTTTTTTAAAATTATAATCTAATGTGTTCCTATCATAATTTAATTTCTGTATTAACTTAGATCTATCTATCATCTCCCGGGCTCTCTTATTTCTAATCTAAATTTTACTTCTTTAGCATAATCATCTATGTTATAATATGGACTAATTTTATCTACTTTGTTAAACTCTTTAAACTCATTTGGAAATCTACCGAAAACCAATTCATATGGGCAATAGTCATGAACGGATGATGGCGTTGTATTAAAACAGTAAGTGAAGTACCTAAGCCATTCATCCCAATCGTCCCTATCAATTGATATGTAAGATTTCACATACTCGTTGAAAGTTCGGTGACTTCTTTCCACTGTACCCACCGTTTGGTGATGATGAGCAGTAGAAGTTAGTTTATTTATTTTAAGCAGATTACATAGCTCTTCTAACATAGAATTTTTGTACTCTGTACCCATGTCCGAAATGAACGTCTTCATTGGACCATGAGTAAGAATAAATTGATCAAAAATTGCCTTTGCAATTGTTTTAGCACTTTTGTCCGGTATTGGTATTGCCACAAGATATTTTGTCATATCACATATCATAGTGACTGCATATTCATTGCCATTGCATGATCTAGGCAATGGACCTGTAGTATCGACTATTACGCTATCAAATGGTTTTGTCGGCGTTTGTGTCAATATCATTGGGCTTTTTACGTGTTTAGTAGTCTTGGCTGTTTGACACTTTTGGCATGATTTTAC
>OY821519.1:165355041-165360041 GCA_963682025.1 Cordilura impudica
TTAAAAATTAAAAATTAAAAATTAAAAATTAAAAATTAAAAATTAAAAATTAAAAATTAAAAATTAAAAATTAAAAATTAAAAATTAAAAATTAAAAATTAAAATTAAAAATTAAAAATTAAAAATTAAAAAATAAAAATTAAAAATTAAAAATTAAAAATTAAAAATTAAAAATTAAAAATTAAAAATTAAAAATTAAAAATTAAAAATTAAAAATTAAAAATTTAAAATAAAAAATTAATAATTAAAAATTAAAAATTAAAAATTAAAAATTAAAAATTAAAAATTAAAAATTAAAAATTAAAAATTAAAAATTAAAAATTAAAAATTAAAAATTAAAAATTAAAAATTAAAATTAAAAATTAAAAATTAAAAATTAAAAATTAAAAATTAAAAATTAAAAATTAAAATTAAAAATTAAAAAAATTAAAAATTAAAAATTAAAAATTAAAAATTAAAAATTAAAAATTAAAAATTAAAAATTAAAAATTAAAAATAAAAAATTTAAAATTTAAAATTAAAAATTAAAAATTAAAAATTAAGAATTTAAAATTTAAAATTTAAAATTAAAAATTAAAAATTAAAAATTAAAAATTAAAAATTAAAAATTAAAAATTAAAAATTAAAAATTAAAAAATAAAAATTAATAATTAAAAATTAAAAATAAAAAATTAAAAATTAAAAATTAAAAATTAAAAATTAAAAATTAAAAATTAAAAATTAAAAATTAAAAATTAAAAATTAAAAATTAAAAATTAAAAATTAAAAATAAAAAATAAAAATTAAAAATTAAAAATTAAAAATTAAAAATTAAAAATTAAAAATTAAAAATTAAAAATTAAAAATTAAAAATTAAAAATTAAAAATTAAAAATTAAAAATTAAAAATTAAAAATTAAAAATTAAAAAAAAAATTAAAAATTAAAATTAAAAATTAAAAGGTAAAAAAAAAAAAATAAAAATTAAAAATTAAAAATTAAAAATTAAAAATTAAAAATTAAAAATTAAAAATTAAAAATTAAAAATTAAAAATTAAAAATTAAAAATTAAAATTAAAAATTAAAAATTAAAAATTAAAAATTAAAAATTAAAAATTAAAAATTAAAAATTAAAAATTAAAAATTAAAAATTAAAAATTAAAAATTAAAAATTAAAAATTAAAATTAAAAATTAAAAATTAAAAATTAAAAATTAAAAATTAAAAATTAAAAATTAAAAATTAAAAATTAAAAATTAAAAATTAAAAATTAAAAATTAAATATTAAAAATTAAAAATTAAAAATTAAAAATTAAAAATTAAAAATTAAAAATTACAAATTAAAAATTAAAAATTAAAAATTAAAAATTAAAATTAAAAATTTAAAATTAAAAATAAAATTAAAAATTAAAAATTAAAAATTAAAAATTAAAAATTAAAAATTAAAAATTAAAAATTAAAAATTAAAAATTAAAAATTAAAAATTAAAAATTAAAAATTAAAAATTAAAATTAAAAATTAAAAAAATGAGAAATTAAAAATTGAAAAATTAAAAATTAAAAATTAAAAATTAAAAATTAAAAATTAAAAATTAAAAATTAAAAATTAAAAATTAAAAATTAAAATTAAAAATTAAAATTAAAAATTAAAAATTAAAAATTAAAATTAAAAATTAAAAATTAAAAATTAAAAATTAAAAATTAAAAATTAAAAATTAAAAATTAAAAATTAAAAATTAAAAATTAAAAATTAAAAATTAAAAATTAAAAATTAAAAATTAAAAATTAAAAATTAAAAATTAAAAATTAAAAATTAAAAATTAAAAATTAAAAATTAAAAATTAAAAATTAAAAATTAAAAATTAAAAATTAAAAATTAAAATTAAAAATTAAAATTAAAAATTAAAAATTAAAAATTAAAAATTAAAAATTAAAAATTAAAAATTAAAATTAAAATTTAAAAATTAAAAATTAAAAATTAAAAATTAAAAATTAAAAATTAAAAATTAAAAATTAAAAATTAAAAATTAAAAATTAAAAATTAAAAATTAAAAATTAAAAATTAAAAATTAAAATTTAAAAATTAAAAATTAAAAATTAAAAATTAAAAATTAAAAATTAAAAATTAAAAATTAAAAATTAAAAATTAAAAATTAAAAATTAAAATATAAAATTAAAAATTAAAAATTAAAAATTAAAATTAAAAATTAAAAATTAAAAATTAAAATTAAAAATTAAAAATTAAAAATTAAAAATTAAAAATTAAAAATTTAAAATTAAAAATTAAAAATTAAAAATTAAAATTAAAAATTAAAAATTAAAAATTAAAAATTAAAAATTAAAAATTAAAAATTAAAAATTAAAAATAAAAATTAAAAATTAAAAAAATTAAAAATTAAAAATTAAAAATTAAAAATTAAAAATTGAAAATTAAAAATTAAAAATTAAAAATTAAAAATAAAAAATTTAAAATTTAAAATTAAAAATTAAAAATTAAAAATTAAAAATTAAAAATTAAGAATTTAAAATTTAAAATTTTAAATTAAAAATTAAAAATTAAAAATTAAAAATTAAAAATTAAAAATTAAAAATTAAAAATTAAAAATTAAAAATTAATAATTAAAAATTAAAAATAAAAAATTAAAAATTAAAAATTAAAAATTAAAAATTTAAAATTAAAAATTAATAATTAAAAATTAAAAATTAAAAATTAAAAATTAAAAATTAAAAATTAAAAATTAAAAATTAAAAATTAAAAATTAAAAATAAAAAATTAAAAATTAAAAATAAAAATTAAAAAAATTAAAAATTAAAAATTAAAAATTAAAAATTGAAAATTAAAAATTAAAAATAAAAAATTAAAAATTAAAAATTAAAAATTAAAAATTAAAAATTAAAAATTAAAAATTAAAAATTAAAAATTAAAAATTAAAAATTAAAAATTAAAAATTAAAAAATAAAAATTAAAAATTAAAAATTAAAAATTAAAAATTAAAAATTAAAAATTAAAAATTAAAAATTAAAAATTAAAATTTAAAATTAAAAATTAATAATTAAAAATTAAAAATTAAAAATTAAAAATTAAAAATTAAAAATTAAAAATTAAAAATTAAAAATTAAAAATTAAAAATTAAAAATTAAAAATTAAAAATTAAAAATTAAAAATTAAAAATTAAAAATTAAAAATTAAAAATTAAAAATTAAAAATTAAAAATAAAAATTAAAAAAATTAAAAATTAAAAATTAAAAATTAAAAATTAAAAATTAAAAATTTAAAATTTAAAATTAAAAATTAAAAATTAAAAATTAAGAATTTAAAATTTAAAATTTAAAATTAAAAATTAAAAATTAAAAATTAAAAATTAAAAAATAAAAATTAAAAATTAAAAATTAAAAATTAAAAATTAATAATTAAAAATTAAAAATTAAAAATAAAAATTAAAAATTAAAAATTAAAAATTAAAAATTAAAAATTAAAAATTAAAAATTAAAAATTAAAAATTAAAAATTAAAAATTAAAAATTAAAAATTAATAATTAAAAATTAAAAATAAAAAATTAAAAATTAAAAATTAAAAATTAAAAATTAAAAATTAAAAATTAAAAATTAAAAATTAAAAATTTAAAATTAAAAATTAATAATTAAAAATTAAAAATTAAAAATTAAAAATTAAAAATTAAAAATTAAAAATTAAAAATTAAAAATTAAAAATTAAAAATTAAAAATTAAAAATTAAAAATTAAAAATTAAAATAAAAAATTAAAAATTAAAAATAAAAATTAAAAAAATTAAAAATTAAAAATTAAAAATTAAAAATTGAAAATTAAAAATTAAAAATAAAAAATTTAAAATTTAAAATTAAAAATTCAAAATTAAAAATTAAAAATTAAAAATTAAAAATTAAGAATTTAAAATTTAAAATTTTAAATTAAAAATTAAAAATTAAAAATTAAAAATTAAAAATTAAAAATTAAAAATTAAAAATTAAAAATTAAAAATTAAAAATTAAAAATTAAAAATTAAAATTAAAAATTAAAAATTAAAAATTAAAAATTAAAAATTAAAAATTAAAAATTAAAAATTAAAAAATTAAAATTAAAAATTAAAAATTAAAAATTAAAAATTAAAAATTAAAAATTAAAAATTAAAAATTAAAAATTAAAAATTAAAAATTAAAAATTAAAAATTAAAAATTAAAAATTAAAAATTAAAAATTAAAAATTAAAAATTAAAAATTAAAAATTAAAAATTAAAAATTAAAAATTAAAAATTAAAAATTAAAATTAAAAATTAAAAATTAAAAATTAAAAATTAAAAATTAAAAATTAAAAATTAAAAATTAAAAATTAAAATTAAAAATTAAAAATTAAAAATTAAAAATTAAAAATTAAAAATTAAAAATTAAAAATTAAAAATTAAAAATTAAAAATTAAAAATTAAAAATTAAAAATTAAAAATTAAAAATTAAAAATTAAAAATTAAAAATTAAAAATTAAAAATTAAAAATTAAAAATTAAAAATTAAAAATTAAAAATTAAAAATTAAAAATTAAAAATTAAAAATTAAAAATTAAAAATTAAAAATTAAAAATTAAAAATTAAAAATTAAAAATTAAAATTAAAAATTAAAAATTAAAAATTAAAAATTAAAATTAAAAATTAAAAATTAAAAATTAAAAATTAAAAATTAAAAATTAAAAATTAAAAATTAAAAATTAAAAATTAAAAATTAAAAATTAAAAATTAAAAATTAAAAATTAAAAATTAAAAATTAAAAATTAAAAATTAAAAATTAAAAATTAAAATTAAAAATTAAAATTAAAAATTAAAATTAAAAATTAAAAATTAAAAATTAAAAATTAAAAATTAAAAATTAAAAATTAAAAATTAAAAATTAAAAATTAAAAATTAAAAATTAAAATTAAAATTTAAAATTAAAAATTAAAAATTAAAAATTAAAAATTAAAAATTAAAAATTAAAAATTAAAAATTAAAAATTAAAAATTAAAAATTAAAAATTAAAAAT
>OY821519.1:165375041-165470041 GCA_963682025.1 Cordilura impudica
TAAAAATTAAAAATTAAAAATTAAAAATTAAAAATTAAAAATTAAAAATTAAAAATTAAAAATTAAAAATTAAAAATTAAAAATTAAAAATTAAAAAATTAAAAATTAAAAATTAAAAATTAAAAATTAAAAATTAAAAATTAAAAATTAAAAATTAAACATTAAAAATTAAAAATTAAAAATTAAAATTAAAAATTAAAAATTAAAAATTAAAAATTAAAAATTAAAAATTAAAAATTAAAAATTAAAAATTAAAAATTAAAAATTAAAAATTAAAAATTAAAAATTAAAAATTAAAAATTAAAAATTAAAAATTAAAAATTAAAAATTAAAAATTAAAAATTAAAAATTAAAAATTAAAAATTAAAAATTAAAAATTAAAAATTAAAAATTAAAAATTAAAAATTAAAAATTAAAAATTAAAAATTAAAAATGATATATTAAAAGTTTTAATTTCTATATTTAGTTTCTTACCTGTTATTATTATTGTGTAGTTCTTTTTTTGCATTAAATGTACCCTTAAATTAACATATTACTGGCTAATTCAGATAAAAATATTTAAAAATTCGCTTATTTTACATAATAATAATTTTTAGCCAAGAATCATTTGCATTTTTTTGTAATTATTGTATAATTTCTAAGGTCTCAAAACATTCTAAAAGGGATCAAACTTTTGGTATTATAAAGCCGGTTGTGTTAAATAATGAATTTCGTTAGTGTTCCATGAAGGAGTTGGGGAACTTATAGGATTTCTACTCTAGTAATCAAATAGTAATTAATTCTTTTTTTAGAACACATGATCATTATTTTTTATAAAAAGAAATTATAATAGAAACTGACCAAAAAGAAAAAAACAATTAACTTTAAATTTAACTGGTATTCGGAATTAATGTTTCAATATCGGCAATAGTTTTAAAGTGGAAGCCGTACTCAACATTGGGTGTAATATTGAGTTTAAGACGCAGGTGGAGGGTATGAAAAAATTCGGCACAGGCGAATTTAACACTCTTACTTGTTTGTTTTGTTTTTTTATCTGATTAGAAATTTAAAATATCAAAAAGAATTTGCAGATAAGAAAAATGCCCAAAATTACGGAAAAAGAAAAAATTATAAATTGTTTAGTACAAAATGCAGTTGACGAAATAGAATTTGCAGAAGGTTAATACCGTACCTTCAACATCCAGAAACAATACAAAAATATAACTACTCTCCTTTTGTAGATACATGTGAACATGATGCCATTGACACATTTTCGATGATTTAAATGATGACATTATTTTAGTTAAAGTGTGCCGCCGTGGAGATTGAATTCGGTTCCAAAATCAATGAAGTGGTCACAAAATGTGTTAACCCAATTACATGACAACAGATTTTTACAAATGATGAGGGTTAGTCGAATTGAGATTCAAACACTGGTGTCTATGATTTCTGGAGATACAGAATTTAACCAACTCCATTCATATGAACAATTTCCGGTTGAGTACCAGTTAGCAATTGTCCTATACAGACTCGGGCCATCTGGAGAAGGGGCTTTTCATTATTTTGATACATTTTTTGTATTATTTTGATCCACTTGCCACAAAATGAAAAATAAAAAAATAAACAATTGTTTTGGCAGCTCAACAATCAGCTGTTTCAGTGTTTAGTCTTGTAGATGTACTATATATAGGGTAAAACCTTGTACTTTAAACACTGCGTAGTAAATTTCAATTTCATAGATTTTGTTCTTGGGGTGTTGTAGGAGAACGGCGCAGGGAAGCAAGAGGGGTAAACAAGAAGACACGATTTCTGTTTTTGAAGACTTTTTTATATTTCTCATATCTTTTTTCTTGTTACGTTTTATTTTCTTTCGTACTTTGAAGTGGCCACTTAGTGAGATCAAGAATCGCTTACATTTTTATTAATTTTTTATTTAATATTTATGCGAAATTTTGTTACTCTGAATAGGTTTTAAGTCTTGTTTACACATGAAAGTTTTCTTGCTGAAAGTCTTGAGTTTATATATATGAGACGGGAGAGAAGAATGGCAGGGGGTTCATACTTTCATATACTCTGAAATTCTCTTTTGTTATTTGCTTCGTAATTTTCAAAGTGAAGTTATTTTACGTTTTCTTTCATGTTTATGTTCGTTTGTGTTAAGAAAGATAATAATTTTAAATAAAGTTAATTTTAATGAAATAAAATGATAAAATAAATAGATAAAATGACAGAGTAAACATGAACAAATCTTGAATTTCAGTGCAAAAATTTCAGTGTGTAGACACGGATGAAAGTTTGAAAGAGAATTTCAAACAATTTCAGAAAAAAAAATTTCATGTGTAAACCGGGATTAACTTTAAACTTTTAAATATTGATACGTTCTGCTATTTGATTAGAAATTCGAAAGATCTACTCTTAATAATTTAAATATTAAATAGGTTTTTGTATATAGTTTTAAAAATTATGATAAATTATTAAGTAAAAAAATATTAAATCTTATAATGAAATAACGTAAATAATATTTAACAAATAAAGAAATTGGATTGAAAAATAAAAAAAGTAATTTGAATTTACATTAATTCATATATTTTTTATATTTTTCTTAATGCGGAAAATAAACTAAAGCAGATTTAAGATAAAGACATGCAACTAAAAATCATCGTACGAATGCAATAGTTTTTCGGTAACAGTATCAAAAGAGAATTAAGAAAAACAACGTCGTAAAAAATCATCATGTGAATTGGTCCTATCATGTTGGGTATCTCTTTAGGGTTTCTGTCCAAGCACATAAACTTGGATAGTCACTAAATAGAGACTATGTTGATTTCTTCTTCCAGCACTTGAACTGGAAAAAGACCTTGTTGGTAGTTAATTTAAACACTAGAAATTTGTTTTAATGACTAACAAGAGATATATTTTCTGTTCAGTTTATATACAGTATAAGTGCAGAACTGCAATAAAATAAAATGTTGTAATAATTAAATATAAACAAGAACTACTGACTAAATCAGAACAATAATTAAGTCGTTGACTTTTATTCTAGATTTTATGCAAACACGGTATTTAAGTTATTGAACTTAATTAATGTGTAAATATAAACAAAACTAATGATTAACCATAATAATATTTTATTCTAGATATTTATGTCAACAAACAGTGTTTAAGTTATTGAACTTTAATTAATAAGTTTGAATGTACATTTTTCATGTTGTTGAATCACAACAATGATTAACCCATGTAGATCTGAACATTCTCCTCGGCGTTGAACGGAGGTTCAACTAAGAATTAAGTATCTATGATGTCGATTGTTACTGGCCTTGGTTGTGGAATTGGTTTTGGCGATAATGCGGCTTGTAGAGTTTCCGTGCCGCAAACTGCAGAGAATTCGGGGGTTTCTGTCATAGAAAATATCCATTTCTTCGGGTTGTTTAATTGAGTCCATGTTGAGGTCCCTGGCAGTCGGGCTAACTTGCAGCTAGCTGTTTTTTGTTGTGGAATATGTTGATGTCACATGAATTTTTGTCTGATTTCCTCCCTAACTTGAAGTGCTTATTTTTGCACATGTAAATATCAGGTTTGACCTTTAAGCAGTTGATGACATCTTCAGTAGACAATGGAATGTACTGGTCTCTGTGTGAATTTACTGCCACGAAGGAGCTATCTGGTATGATGGTGATGAGGGTTTGGGGGTTTCGTTCTTCTCGATTGGAACTACAACTATCTTAAATAACTCTTAGACTTGCTGGTAAACTAATGGTAGCTTAATTTCGAAAACTTCCTCTCCCTTGGTAACAGCGCCCTTGGCATTCATTAACTTGTACAGCTGACTCAGGTTGTCATCATCAATTGGAAGTGCATGAAAGGCCGGTAGATGAGCTTTGATGGTAGCTAGCTCGAACTTAAGCTGGTGAGGTGATAATAGCAGTGGACTTATTCTTTCATTATGTGCGTCTGTGAGTACATTAATGACTTCCGATTCTGTTCTTTGAAGATTTGTTGCTATTAGTATGAGACGAGTTGACAGCATTCCGAATAGTTGTGTTTTGCTGACTTGTTGCGATTCCATGTCTAATAGAATCGTTTTTTGATTGATTCTTTCCAAGATTTCATTAATGCTTTCTTGGGTTCTGGTTTCGTCTTGCTTTATGACGTTTATGGTTGAGTCTATGATTGATGTCTGATTTTTGAATAATTGTAGGGTTATTTTTACTCGATTTTCACTTGATTAATATCTTGACATTTCTTCGGCATAATCTGAGTCCAAAACACCAAATAATGATCGTGCTATATTTCCAATAATGTTGAATGCTGCTCCTTTTGCTCGATGTGTTGTAAATATCTCCTTCTCTTGACGCAATTCATTGCATATTTGGTCAAGGTTGTTGGTTGGGACCTCGCACATAGGCTGATGTTCTATTTCTGGGCACAACTGTTGCAGTGCTTGTATTCCTGATGAAAGAGATTCTAGTTCTGATGAAAACGGAGTTAAGTCATACAACATCATCATTTTCCATTCAGATGTATCTAATTTCGTTGTTCCAATTCCTTCAAAATAGAGTCCAGGATCAGTGCGAAACTTACTGATCTGTATGTTGCTACTTATGGCTGCTGGGATGAGAAGAAGTGTTATGAGCATGGTAACTAAAGTGGAGTTCTTAATTGGCTTCTGGATCCTTGACGGAACTTTATCTTGTTTTATTTTCCTCGGTGGAACAGGTTCTGCTTCGTCTGTAGGCAGTGGCCGATTTTT
The DNA here is from genome assembly GCA_963682025.1 of Cordilura impudica. Lineage (NCBI taxonomy): Eukaryota > Metazoa > Arthropoda > Insecta > Diptera > Scathophagidae > Cordilura > Cordilura impudica. The sequence goes on from OY821519.1 coordinate 165,379,771, forward strand.
TAATGTTTCCCTGGCTGCGGTTTTCTCTTCATCTTCATGAAATAATGGTGCTAGTCTAGTGATGGATCGCCTTGATATTCCCGACGCTGTCTTTAGGTCTACCACCTGAACGTTACCGTCATTTGCCTGGTAGGTTTTGAGAATTCTTCCTACTGGCCATTGCATAACAGGTACGTTGTTCTCCTTTATGATGACCAATTGCCCTTCTTGCACATTGTCGGATGATGTTTACCATTTTCGTTTTTCTTGAAGATGATGTAGATACTGTGTAGACCAATTTCTCCAAAATTCATGTATAAGTTGAGATGCATATTTCCACCTTTTGGCAAGGGACTTAATTGGCTGTGCTGCACTGGTGTCCACTTGAGCTGTGAGTGCTTCTCCAATTAAGAAGTGTCCTGATGTTAAGGCGGATAAGTCATTTGGGTTGGTTGTCAGTGGTGTAAGCGGTCGTGCGTGAGCGAAGCTGTTGATACACTTCGTAATAACATTTGTTTGGCGGATTTAACTGCCGCTTCCCATAATCCTCCAAAATGAGGTGTTTTAAGGGGTATGGATTTGAATTCAATATTCTCCTTGCTGCATGGTCGGATGATCGATTCTTGTGAGGTCTTAGCAAAGATGGCCTTGTCTAATTCTTCTAGTTGATTTAGTGCACTGACGAAATTTGTAGCATTATCTGAATAAATTGTCTGACAGCGTCCTCGCCGTGCTAACAACCTTTTAAAGGCTCCAATAAATACATCGGTGGTGAGGTCACTCACTACTTCTAGATGTACGGTTTTTGTAGAGAAGCAGATGAAAAGTGCTACGTAGACCTTATGTGGTCTTTTACCTCTTAATTTATAATGGACCCAAAAAGGACCACAGTAATCGACTCCTGAATTAATAAATGGCCGAGCTGGCGTGACTCTGCTTACTGGTAGTTCGCCCAGAACTTGGGTCAGTAATTTTGGTTTTGCCCTTGTGCATCGGACGCAATTTTGGACGGTATTTCTGGCCATTGATTTGCCCTTGATGATCCAGTATTGCTGTCTGGAAATTGCTAATAATATTTGTGGACCACAGTGATGATTGTCCTTATGAATCATTTTCAATATTAATTTTGAAATTTGATCGTTGTATGGTAACAGTATTGGATGTTTTGCATTGAAGGATAGGTGTGAGGCCTCTAGTCTTCCCCCGAATCGAAGAACATCATTTTCGACAGGGAAGGGAGATAGGCTGCTGGTGGAACTGGAATTGCTAACTTGCTTGTTTGTTTTTAGTTTGGTGATGTCATCCTTAAAATCAGCTGCTTGTATGGTTCTGGTGATAAGGCTGTTGTTGCTCGATCGGCCTTTGTTAGCTTGGCGTTCTGAACTAAGCGCAACATATATGCTACTATTCTTTGAAGGACCTTGAAGGAATCCCGATGATTGATTTTGTAAATAATATCTTCTAATCCTGCGTAAGCAATTGAAACGGTGATAACAGTTTTTTGCTTGAACTCCATGTCCAGTCGAGAATGCCTTGGGCCACTGATCTTCTTAACCATTTAAGAAAATTGGTCCATAGAACCACAAGGTGAATGCTGATAACTTCTCGGGACTTAAACCTCTAGAGATTAAGTCAGCGATTTGCTACAAGGATGTGGAGTGAGGATGATGGTGAGTTGACCCAATGTAGTACTATTTCGGAATCGGATCAGTTTCTTCAGTTTCTTTCGAACTCTTGTGGTTAGTTCGGCTTCAGGAACAGCAGCACATAGCTCTAGCCTGGGTAAGGTTAGCTTCTTTAGCGGAGATACATGTAATTTAGAGCATAACAGTCTGACGATGATTTTGCCATCCTTCAAAACCGAACGTGTATAAACTGAGGCACCATAGGCCCTTCCGGAAGTATCTACGAACGTATGTATTTGCGTGTGAGTAGATATTTGAGCATCAAGAATGTGTCTCTTACGCTGTTTAAATGGTTTTAATTCATGCGAAATATTGTCTGATATAAATTAGATATGCTGGCAACGGCTGATCCTATGCGATTTAAGATTCCCATAACTGTTGTATGAAAATTTTGGCCGTTACTACCACAGGACCTGCTATTCCTAATGGATCAAATATTCTTGCAACGTCCGATGTAACAGAACGTTTTGTTATTGGTTTCTTGTCTTGGACGTCTGCCTTAAGACAAAACAAATCTGATTTGGGAGTCCATGTCAATCCTAAAACATTGGTTGATTCATTGTCAAAGTCTAGGTTTACTTCCAGGTCTTCAGGTGGGATGCCTCTTATTAATTGAGAATGGTTTGCGCACCATTTTCTTAGTTTAAATCCAGCTTCTTGGAGTAATCTAGTAAGTTGTTGCTGTATCTCGATGGCTGTTCTTAAACAGTTAGAGCCACTCATGCCATCGTCCACGTAACAATCATATCGTAAAGTATGCGCACCTAGCGGGTATCCTTCCATGTTCAGTTCTGCTAATTGTTGTAAACATTTTGTTGCGAGATATGGTGCTGCAGACGTTCCGTATGTTACGGTATTTAGCTTGTATATTTGAATTGCCTCTATTGAGATTTTCCTCCAGAATATTAGCTGCATGCGACGGTCAGCTGGATCGATTAGAATCTGACGGCACATTTTTTCTATGTCTGTGCAAAAGACAAACCTTGGTAGTCGAAACCTTAGTAACATGCCAAAAAGGTCACCTTGAGTGGTGGGCCCGGTGTACATAATGTCGTTAAGAGATAGGCCTGAAGCCGATTTAGCTGAAGCGTCAAAAACGACTCGGAACTTGGTGGTGTTACTTTCTGGCTTCAATATGCAGTGATGAGGGATGAAAAAATGCGTTTTTCGACTTCATTGTCATTAATACGGGTCATGTGACCCAGTGCTTCATATTGATTCATAAAGTCGATGTATTGGGACCTTAACGACGGATCCTTTGCTAGTCTTCTACATTTTTGGTTTCACCTAGGGATCCTCCAAAAATGGCAATCGGACTATGAATCTGCCATCTTTATGTCTGGTGGTATTTTGAACAAAATGTGTCTCACACCTTTGTTCATCGATTGTGAGGGTTTTATCCGTATCGAAGTCATCTACTTCCCAAAATCGTTTTATGAGTTCGGTCGTAGGTGCTTCATCTTCACCGTAAATTGCGCAAATTGCTGAGGTTTTCGCCTCCTTCGTTATTTTGCCGCTTACTATCCAACCCAATCTTGTGTTCTGGAGAGTTGGTAACTCATCTGATAATTTAATTTGACAGGTCGTCATTAAATCGTGGTAGTATTCTGCTCCCAGCATAATGTCAATTTTACTGATATCATTAAAAATTGGATCAGCTAGTTGAATATTTTCTGGCATTGGCCCTGATGAAATGTTGAAGTTTTGAGCTGGTTGATCAGGACTAATACTTGGGAGCAGGAACGCCTCTAGTCTGGTTTTATATTCGCTTGTCCTGGTTTGTAGACTAATGTTGACACATTTGGTTGTGTGCTTCGATTTTCTGCCAATTCCTTCGATTCGCAAGGATGTTTCTGATGGGTTAATGTTGAGTTTGTTTATGAGTCTCTCCGTTACGATGCTGATTTGCGATCCGGAGTCCAAAATGGCCTTGAACTCACCGAATTGCCTATTATTTGCTTGGATTCTGACTCTTGCTGTTGCCAGAAGCACATAACCCTGCCTGGTGCCATGATGTTGCACTGAAGCAACCGTAGATGGATCTGGTACTGCTTTCATGACTTGATGCTAATTATTATTTTCATCGTTCTGCACTAATGTGTTATGTTTGTGTTGACATTTGGTGCAATGTTGCGAAGAGCATTTATTTGCGAACTGCCCTGGTTTTAGGCAATTAATGCATAAATTGTTTGACCTTAGGTGATGCAACCTTTTATGGATTGGATGATTTAAAAATGCTTGACATCTGCATAGCAGATGATATTTATTTTGGCAAGCACTGCATTTTGTTTCACTATCGGATGGCCTTGTTGCTGCCATGGAGCATAGATTGCTTGCTCTTCTGGAATTTTGCCTCCAATGTTTGAAATCTGTTTTCCAAGAACTTGAGGAATTCTTGAAGTGACGGAATTGCCTTTGGCTGTGATAAGGACTGCTCATAGAGCATGTGAGTACCCTTTTCCAATTTGCTGATAATTATATGAATAATAATTGGCTCCCAAGTTTGTGTGGTTATACCCACGTTGTTAAGTGCTGCCATTATTTCCCTTGTTGTACCATGGAGTGATTTGATAGCTAATGCAAACGGGCTACCAGAGGGTAACCTATTCTGTCCAGTTAACCTTTCCAACAATGTGAACGTTAGAATTCTGGTATTGTTGTATCTATCCTGTAGCATTTGCCAAGCTGTTGTGTAGTTAGCTTCAGTTGGTGATAAATGCTGGATCAGATCCTGAGCTTCTCCCTTCATATGGTCCTTCAGGAACCACCACCTCTTTTTTATAGCTGGGATTGGCTGCTTGTGGGTCATTTCATTAAACATATCGTAAAAGAACTGCCATTACAGATATTCGCGATTGGAAGTTTGTATTGTTTCCCTTGGCAAATAAGCTGATGTATCTTGGGTGTCGATATGAGACCTTCTTGAATTTCTTGAGCACGCGTTATCTTATCCCAAATTGACGCCTCTGTGGGCAAGTATCGTTTCAAATCATATTTAATGTCTTCAGCGCATATTTTATTATGCAACTATTGCACAGTGTTGAAATGGGTTTTTTTTGCTGTAATTTTGCAGCCGTATAAATGTTGGTTCTGCTTGTGCTCTCCGCCAGTAGGTTGTCCAACACGTTGTGGGTGGTTGCGATGAATGTTTGCTATTTCATTACTAACCCTTGTTTTGCAGGTTGTAATGAAATTTCCGTTTTGTCGTCTTGAATTGTAGGTGGTAACGAAGGATCATATTTAGGTTGATTCACTGACGTTGTCGCCATTAGAACCTTCACGAAGCCTCCTATTTCATTTACAATGTTGCGATACCGTCGGCCTATATCTTCATATAAACCACTTTTGAAATATGGGTGATCCTCGGGAACTTTCGATAATTTTCGGATCATGTTGTCTGTTTTTTCAAATGTTTTCCATAATATGGCTAGGTCGCTGGCCTTTTTTTTTGTGATACTCCAGCGTTTTTCTCTCCTTGGGAGTCTTTTGGATTGTGGATATCGCCCTGTTTATGTCCAAGGCCAGATCATCTTGCTGGACTGCGAGCTCCTCTATGGTCGTCATTCTGGATAACAAGTTGATTCACTTCTCGAGTTGGGAAGGCTGAATCCTGTTGAGCAGCTAGGCTGATGTTAAACAGGAGATATCAATGAAGCATTGATGTTGCTGAGAAATCTTGTTGCGTGTGAATTAATGAGTGTTCGAAGCTCCTTACCACTGGTGGGGGAAACTTGAAATTCAAAAATCACGTCGGGGTCACCAAAGTGTTGGGTATCTCTTTAGGGTTTCTGTCAAAGCACATAAACTTGGATAGTTACTAAATAGAGGCTATGTTGATTTCTTCTTCCAGCACTTGAACTGGAAAAAGACCTTGTTGGTAGTTAATTTAAACATTAGAAATTTGTTTTAATGACTAACAAAAGATTTATTTTCTGTTCAGTTTATATACAGTATAAATGCAGAATTGCAATAAAATAAAATGTTGTAATAATTAAATATAAACAAGAACTACTGACTAAAACAGAATAATAATTAAGTCGTTGACTTTTATTCTAGATTTTATGCAAACACGGTATTTAAGTTATTGAACTTAATTAATGTGGAAATATAAACAAAACTTATGATTAAGCATAACAATATTTTATTCTAGATATTTATGTCAACAAACAGTGTTTGAGTTTTTGAACTTTAATTAATAAGTTTGAATGTACATTTTTAGGTTGTTGAATCACAACAATGATTAACCCATGTAGATCTGAACGCATAGTAAATCCCAGTGGTGCCAACTTCTGAAAGAAGAAAATCGTCATTGGCAGAGTAATTTTGAATTATATTATGTTAAAAAAATATATTTATATTTATTGACTCCAAACACTACTACTTGGGAAATAGTGTTTGGGCTTAAATACGTTTTTCTTAAAGCGAAAAAACAATGCATATCCTTTGCATTTCATGGGTACATTACATACCATGAAGTTAAATTTTGATGAACACTACATGTCAATTTAGGGATGCCAAACGAAAAAAAAAAAAAACAAATGTCCCGATAATTTTAAATAATATAATTTGTCAAAGCAATTGTGAATAATAATATATAAATAACATTCTGATCAATTAGTTGTACTTCTTTTATCAAAATTTGTTCTTTTGTTTAAAAATTATTGCGCGTTTTATGCAACAATTTTTATGTGCGCAAATATCAAAATCCTAAACTTCATTCGATATCTTTGAATTTAAATTAATGTTTTCTTTTCCTGAAATGCCATTAATGTTTCATGAATTACAATTTTTGTTTTTAATTTCAGTTGATTTTTTAAATGTAATTATATTTTATTTATTATACCCTCCACTCCAGTGTGCAGAGGGTATAATAAGTTTGTCATTCCGTTTGTAATAATTAGAAAAAAAATTTTGGACCCCATAAAATATATATATTTGTGATCCTTATAACAACCGGAGTTGATATAGCGATGTCCGTCTGTCCGTCTGTCCCTCTGTGGAAATCACGATGGCGGCATCAATCGGGCAGCTACGGTGCTCGCTGGCATAAAAAATGATTCATTTACATCCTGAAAAGTTCGCTATTTAAAATCGTCCAAATTAGTCGGTTAGGGCCCGAGATTTGAATGAAGAACTAAAAAAAGTCTTGAAAAAATATAATTTTCTATGTTGCTTTTGTCACGATCACGCCCTCAATAGAATAGCTAAGGTGATCATTTTTAGTGAGGATGATTCTCCAAATTCATGGGAAGATTTTTATTTCAAAAATCATTAAAATTGGTGGAACAGGTCTAGGGAAATCTCTGTAAAAGTAAAAAAAAAATTAAAAATATGATGTTTCTATAATGTTCTTGTTGTTATTCTTAATGTTATATTGTTGTCATAGCTGGACTTGTTGTTTTTGTGGTCGTTGTGGTAATAATATAATAAAAACTAACCCTTTATACATTTTTTTATCAACTCTGGTAGAAAAATTTAAAAGTTTCCATTGTTTTGGCATCACTAAAAAAATTTACTAGATCATTTCTGTCATTGCCACGAGCCCGCCTGCAAAGTTTCAGATCGATTGGGTCACTAGAAAGGGGTTAAAATCGATCCAAAATTTTTTCGACAAGCAGACACTACGAGTTAATATAAAGGGAGTAAAAATTCACCAGCATCTAAAGCAAATAATGCTAAAATACCTAGTTGTTAATAAAAAGAAAACAATGTAAATTTAGCAAAAAAAATGTTTATGTATTAATTTATTTAAAGAGAAAAACACAAAAATAACGTTTGATGTTGTATTTTGTGTGTGTAACATTTACATATACATACATACACATATTAAATAACACAAATAATATACATATATTCTATATATTCTATATATGTATATCCATAATAGCTGCATGTTAGAAATAAATCGGTATATTATTTTATTTATATAAAATTCTGCAATATTTTGTTGTGGGGTAAATACATTTCTTTTGCATTAACAGAGTGTCATTTCATTTAGCTCAGCGTGACTATGCCACAGTAGATGGCGCCAAAATTTTTGTTCTAATTAGCTTTGCAATAGTTATTTCTATTTTAACATTAATGTCAATATATTCAAATATATATTAGACATAACAATGTTAAGAGTATACACGGGCTGGTCTTTTATTTCATAAGTTTTTTCATTATTCTTTTACAAATTTTTAAAAATTGTTTATAATTACTAAAGCATTATTATTCACATAAATACAATATTGAACTTTTTAAACTTTCCATTAAAATTTAAGAAAATATCAATTCTAAAAACTGGAATTAAAATTTCCAATTATAAATTAGAAAATATTAACTGAATTTCAGAAAATCATATCAAAACGTCGGAAATAATAATTTTAAATTTAGAAGACATCAATTGCATCTTTAATATACATATAAATTTTATTCGTTAAACACAAATTGAAATTCCAAAAAAAAAACACCAAATATGTTTACATTTAAAAAATGTTTACATTAAAAAAAAATATTGGCATTTAGGAGAAACTAATAGCTTTTCAGTAACTTCTTTTAACGATTGTCGAATCGTTAAAAAAGAAAAGCAAAATTATCAGTAAAATTTTTAAACGATATTCGCTATTGTTAAAGTCAGCTGTTGTTGTTATCTAAACGACAACCATTTTTGTGTTGTTTATTCAATCGATAAAAACTTAAATTTTTAGGTTGAAATGTCGTCATACATAAATAAAAATCATAAAATAGTGAAAATATTTTGCTTCTATTAAAAAACTTTTTTATATAAATAAAAAAATTAAATAGCATATTCAATTCATTATTTCATTTTCAAATAAATAAACAGAAATATTAGTAAAAAATAGAGATATTAAACGTAAACATAAAATCATCCTGTCAAACACGAAGTAATTTGTTTTCTATTCTTCTTTGTGTTTTTCGCTTATTTTAACAGAGATGCCACTCGTTTACAATTTAAATAAATAGAAAAATAGATTTGTCGACTGTCGTTAAGATGTGTGTACTTAGTGAATCACTTAATCCTCAGTGCAAACAACAATAGCTGTCGATATATTTTGCGATTGTCGGATCGTTGAAATTCTGTCGGATCGTTGAATTCGCACTACAGAAAACATTAATTTAAATTCAATGAATTTTAGAAAACCTCAAATGATATTTAAGAATTGCGAACATAAAAATTGTTACATAAATAAACGCAATTTGATGAGAATGTTATTTATATATATATTTTATTTTTAAAAATTTTTTTGTGGATGAATATTTGAAGTTTTTCAGAAAATAAAGATAACAAATTATTTTATATATAATGTTTGGGACATATGGTTTTTTGCGTTTGGCATCCCTAATTTGATTATTTATTATTATAAATTTATTCTCTATGTTCTCCAAATATGGCAATATTTTAATAAAAAAGTTGAGAGAGCTTTTTTTTGGTTATTATTTTGTTACTCCATCCGACCTATATGGCCGCAATGAAAAAATATTTCGCCATATAAAAGAAACGATACAGCCATCTCCAATTAGCACGATTTAATGCATATAGCCACCCTACACAACCATTACCTTTGCAATGGAGGTTAAGGCGAGCTATTTAATTAGCAAAAACTAAATTAAACGAGAAGTTATGTCATATAACCGGAAACGCATGCACATATGAAACGCAAGCATATTTTTCCAATATTTTGTTTACATTTATTATCAATACTCAAACCGAGGTGGAGGGTATCAAAGATTCGGCACAGCCGAATTTTACACTCTCACTTGTTTTTATTTTAGTTTTAATAGTAATTTTTTTTCCTACGTTTTCGACAACTAAAAGAAGTTCAGGGTGACAGCTTCTATAATGGCGCTTAAAGTTAAAGGCTTAGTTAGCCACACGTAACCGTAATCATATGTGTCAGCTTTTTTTTGTTACATGAAAAGCATTTAGAGCAGTTACCGAACTGAATTGTCACGTAACCGGAACGTCCTAATCTGTTGAAAATTATTGCTACGTTTGTATGATAAAGTTTGGTTAATTTTACACAGGTTCGTTTTTTATGTTCTATAATTATACTACAGTATAACCCGTTTAATTACCCCACGCTTAATTACCTTTCCCGCTTATTTACCTCGAATTCTATATCCCCGATTTTTTGGTCACTTTCTCTTACAAAACCCCACGGTTAGTTAACTTTCACTTAATTACCCAATTCGGGTAATTACCTGAAATATTTTATCCAGAAAATAAAATTTCCATTAAATTTCCTGGGTTTAATAATCCAAAGTACTTCTTGGCTGACGATATGGTTTAACCCGATTCGCCTGAATAGTGCTGTCATTTCTGGAAAATTGGTAATGAATAAAGCAAAGGAGTTTGCTATAAACATTAATTCAGATTTTGAACCGAACAGTGATTGGTTGTGGAGGTGGCAGAGGGGAGAAAACATAAAATTCACAAAGATACATGGATAAAGTCATGAAAATGGTCGTGAATGTGCCCGAAATTTTCTGGAAAGTAGAAATTTTCCTCAATTCTTCAAAATTATAATCCTGAAAATATATTAAATGCTGTTGAGAGGGGCCTTTTCAAACTCTTTCTTTTAACTCATACTCTCTGTCTGTCTGTCTGTCTGCCATGGGGCAACCAGATTCCGCCACATCCAGCTGATCTTAAACCTTGCCCATAGTCTTGTTGGGACAACAGATTAATTTTGGGGTAGTCACGCACAGTCACGGAGTGCATTAAAACCCATTTCCCTTTATCCGATCGATCTGAAACTTGGTCGATAGACTTGTCGTGAAAAAAGATTAACTTTGACATTGTGACGCATAGTCACGCACAGTCACGCAGTGATGTAAGCCCCATTTCCTCTCATCCAATCAATCTGAAACTTGGTCCATAGACTTGTTGTGACCAAAGATTAATTTGAAAATAGTCCCGCAAAGTCACGCACAGTGACGGAGCTATTCAAACCTCATACCAAAGAGTATTTGCAATTTACTTCTTTATGTGATACATATGAATTATTCCTATTGTTTAACTTAAAATGTTTAAGTTATTTTAATAACCCTGATTTACATATGTTCGGATAATTGACTTTTTTATGTATCTAAAAGTATTCGTCTAATTGCCTCTTATGAGGTAATTAAACGTGTTCGTTTAAATGCTTTCCCCGCATAATTACCCAAAAATTTTGTAAATTTTGACGACGCAATTAACCGAGTATGACTGTAAATGCTAACGTTACATTTTAACAACGTGTGGCTAACTAGGCCTTAAGTGCCTTTACTATTTCAATACATGGTAACACACCAGCCACTCCGCTTCATTTAGCGCGTTTAAACAAAAGAAAAAACTACTTTCTCATTTTTTATCCCACATGATTGCTTTATTTTTATTAAACATCTCTTTTCTCTATTATGTTTAAAAAAAACGTGTTTGTACGTAACCGCTAAACTCAAAAACTACTGCACCGATTTTGCAAAAATATTATACACATATTCTATGGACCATGAGTCGTGTTTCAGTGCAGTTTCGCATTTGTCCGATAAATTACGCGATTTAAAAAATTTTTTTTATTGGTTTTATTAAGTGTTTTTGCATATATTTGTTTTGAAAAGCCATTAAATACGTTCAAACCAATATTATTAAGCTTAAAAAAAATAATATGTCAAAGCAAAACCCAGTAACGATCGTTCGGGTGTATACCATTTCTTAATTGATTAGCTTAAAAATATACACGTACAAGTCAGTATTTAATAAAATTTTGTTTTTCAAATATATTAATTACATATTTAATCAAAATGCCACGACCACATGGAAACATTGGTCACAATACACGAATATATTGGTCGCAATGTACGTACATAACGTTCACAACAAAGTAAAGAATAACGCGCAGCAGTAATTGAACAAACTAGATATCGAATATCACGTTTACGAGCAAATTACACAGAGCAAAAACTCGAGATACGAAATAAAGAACAACCTTTAAGAAGCAGGCATACTATTCATAACAGTAACCGAATAATATTTATGCGTCTAGCATTTAACTACGAGCCAACAGTTGATTACAATTCACATAACAATATGGATCAAATATGTGTCCGTTGTAAAGCGCTGATATACAAAAAAGAAGCCACAGGGTTGTGTTGTGTTAATAGTAAATTGAAAGTGCTAGAACTAAAAAACTACCCGAACCATTACAAGCAATGGTATCTGGAACGACGCCGCAATCAAAACATTTTCTTAATAATATTAGAAATACAACAATAAATGATGTTGGCCGCATAAAAATTCTACCAGCTACTTAAAGTCCACGACACATGCATAAATATGCACAAGACGCTATGATATACGTTCGAAATTATGCTGTCCTGATTTATTTACAACTTTTACTTGCAATCTGAAGTGGATTGAAGAATTGTTAATTGCCTGGACAGTCGCCAGCTGATCGTCATGATATAACAGGACGAATATTTAAGCAGAAATTAAAATCTTTGATAGATTTAATTGCCAATCACAAAATTTCTGGATCTGGGCCCAAATCACCGCATTCGATATCGAGTAAAATCAATCGAAATTTCATATTTTTGTTTATTATTTAAAGAAGACGGACAAACATGAGCCCTCGTTTCACTTTTCCCATAATTCGTTAACTATGACAGAGTAAACTTATTCTTATTAGTTTATTTTGGAAAATAAAAAAAATAATTTCGTTCGAAAAATTTCGATAACGAACACGGTGATTTGGTCCCAGTTCGTTGCTGGATGTATTCAATTGAATGGCAGAAGAGGGGATTACTCCATGCTCATATTTTAAATTGGTATATGGATAAAATTCAGCCAATTGAAATTGATAATATTATTTCTGCAGAAATAGCGAATTTTACAATTGATCCTGAACTGTTTGAAATAGTTACACACAATATGATACATGGCGCATGTGGTGCACTTAATATACATTCACCATGTACGATTGGTGGCAAGTGCTCTAAGCGATATCCAAGACAATTGACTAGAGAAATAATTACAGGCAACGATGGATATACACTGTATCGAAGACGTTCAACAAAATACAATGGTAGATCAATAACATTAAAAGTACAAAATAACAATGTTGAGATTGACAATCATTGGATAGTGCCATATTCAACATTATTATCAAAAATTTATAAAGCACATATTACTGTAGAGTATTGTAATTCGGTCAAATCCATAAAATATATATGTAAATATGATAACAAAAGCAGTGACATGGCCATTTTTGGAGTAGCACCTGCAAATAATTTAGATGAAATCAGACAATACCAAATGGGAAGATAGATCAGTAGCAATGAAGCAGTATAGCGCGTTATTTTTATTTCCTATTCATGAAAGGTATACTACTGTAGTACATTTCGCTACAACGAGTATATTTTACAACAGAAAATGTTATAGAACCAGCAGCGCAACGTCCAGCAACAACATTGACTGCATTTTTTTCATTTTGCCAAATGGATGACTTCGCTATAATGTTATTATATTCAGAAGTTCCAAACTATTTCGGAAACAAGGACAACCAGTAACTGGCCACCCCAACGTATTTTCAAGTGATGCTTTAGGTCGATTATACACAGAACATAATGCTGAGTGCTATTATTTGCGTTTGTTATTGATTAACTTACGTAGCCCGACATCATTTCAAAATTTAAGAACAACAAATAATGTACTATGCGAATCATATCGTGATGCCTGCCAACAATTGTATTTACTTGAGAACGATGAACATTGGGATGATTCACTGGCCGATGCATCAATTGCTGCTGTTGACAATATAACAAAATATGTAAAGAAATAAAAATTAAATAAATTTATTAAACGCCTTTTGATTATTTATGGAATTATAGCATTTCATTTTGCGTTTTTTTTAAACAAAATAAAATGTTTCATAGCACTAATTTATTTTACATATTTTGTTAAACTGTCAACACTGTTTTTGTCGTGTAGCCATGCAGCTGTGTTGGTCTCAAAATAATCGTTTTCATATCAACGTGTGTATTTTATTTTTGACAGGCTGTAGTCGTGTAGCCGCTGTCGTCTATGTGTTTCATGCATGAATGAAATTGTTGCTTACTCAAAAACAACAACAATAATAGCTATGACATACAAAATAACAAGAACAAATAAGGGATATCATATTTTTCCAAAATAAAATTGTGGTGCCATCTACTGTAACATAGTCACACTAAGGAGCAAACTTGTTTGCTATTACCAACCAATTGTATTTACCCTAAAACAAAATATTACAGAATTCTGTATAAATGAAATGCATGAAGAGAAAACAATTTTGAGCTGATTGGTAGAAAACATTAACCTTTTATATATATTACAATATTATGAAAGCATTTATATTATAGCACATTATAGCACATATAGCCTTTGGTTATTTTGCAGTATGGGCCGGTGAAGCTTTTAATTTCAAACGGGCCGGCAAAATCCATGCCGGTATTAGCGAAGGCCCGACTAAGGGAGGTCCGTTCTTCGGGCAACGCAGCCATAATTTGGCCTTGACGCACTTTGCGATGGACAACGCTTTTCTTACACGAAAATCACGATTTGATCAGTATCTTTGCCCTGACTATCCAACATTCGTGTCGAACCTCACTGTGGACTAAACGCAGGCCTCCATGATGAGTCATTTTGTGAATAAACTCCACACACAAACGAGCTAACCTACTAGCATATGCCAATATAACTATTAGCATAAATAATTGCATGGTCATCTAAACAGGGCGTTAAGGTCAACAACGGGCTACTAGTATCAATTTTCTTCTTGTGCATCAAGCAATTAAAATCATTCGAAAAGTGAGTCTGTTGGGATAGTGAAAACAGTCGATTTCTGACAAATGTGAGCTCTCCGATAGATAATCTTACAGATTGATATGGGACCTTCCCTTCAGAAGTTGGTCGAGGTCTATGAAAAAATTGAAACTTATAAGCTATAACGTGAATGGCCCTGGGCAAACTAGAAAAACGGTCTAAAATATCCTCAGCTTCTCAAGATCTAGCAACATGAACCTTAACCCCTTTTAGTTATTCCGTTGTTTCATACTCGTGTGGGTTTGAAGGCCACGAGGATTTTTGCAAACTTAGCCACGCAGGGCCATGCCACCAGCCTTTTAGCTCAGACGGGATCAGCCCCCCGGTTGCTAGATCAAAGGGATTATCCTGAAATATTACGTGGGACCACTGCCTGGTATCCACTTTTTCCAAAATGGTGGCAACTCTGTTAGCCACGAAGGTTTTCCAGCTACAAGGTGGTTTTTTCAACTAGCACTATCGTTGAATCGTACCAAAGATATAGAGTGTAACCTTTCAAATTAAATTGGGGCATTATACTATCGACCAGCTTCGCTAACAGTACTGCCCCACACAATTCTAAACGTGGAATCGATGGCTTTTTAATAGGGCCACTTTCGATTTTGCTACCAAAAGATTTGTGTATATTTTTTTGCCGATCTGAACTCTAACATACAATGTAGCCACATACGCCAACTCTGAAGAGTTACAAAACCCGTGAAATTTGATAAGGGAACTTGAAGAATAATGAACCCACCAAGGAACCGTAATCGCATCTAAATCGTTGTAATTCGAAACAAAAGCCTGCCAATTTTGAAGAGCACCTGGTTTAGTTTTTCGTCCCATTAAATCTTCTCGAGCCACATTTGCTGCATTAATATTTTTGCTGTTATTGTAACCGGGGCGAGCCAACTAGCTGGATCAAAAAGCCTAGCGATCACGGAAAGAACTTCTCTCTTCGTATATGACGATTTTAGTGGAATTCTATCCGAAGTTAAGTAAAAATAATCCGCTGAAGCATTCCATCGAACACCCAGAGTCTTCGCATTACTTTTATCATTTAAGCTCAAAAATTTTCGTTAAGTAAATGGTCCGAGGGCAACCCTAAAATCTCTTTCGAATTCGAAGTCCATTTCCTTAATTCAAACCCAGCTGTTTTGAGAATCTCTATCAATTGATTGCAAGCCTTTAAAACATCAGAGATGTTGTGAGCACCAACTAAAGCATCGTCCACGTACATGGAGTCTCGCAGAATCATTGCGCCGAACGGATACCGAGCCTCTTCATCGCCTCAAATAAGGCACGCAGTTTACACCGAAGGTCACGGTTTTCAATTTATAATCTCCTATCTCTTCATCAGGAGAGATACGGAAGACAATTCCTTGAAAAGAAGCATGCTCAGGGTTTATTAGAATCTGCCTATACATTTTAGAAATGTCCGCGTTAAAAATGAACTCAAAAACCTCAATTTTAATACCAAAAGCACTAAATCTTTTCGAAGAATGGGGCCAACGTGTAAAATGTCGTTAAGGCTCTTTCCACTAGCCGTAGTGCTTGATGCGTTAAAAACCACTCTTAATTTCCTAGTGGTACTTTCTGGCTTAAAAACGCCATGATGAGGCAGGTAATGACTCGGGCCAGCTACGGGACTCTCAACTTTTTCCATATGTGCCAAAGTTAAATATTCTTTAAGAACCTCATCATATAAATTTTGATTTTCAGGTTTACGCAATAATTTTTTTTGTTTCTAATAAATTAATTCAGAGCTATGTGTCTATTTGGACCCAGTGATGAAATTTCATATTTAAAAGGCAAGTTAACTATATATCTCTCTTCAGTATTTCTCACAGTAGTGGACCGAATTATCTCCTCACATAACTTATCTCCTTCTGAGATAACTGGCTTATGAGAAACTTCCTCAAGCTCCCAAAATTTTGACAATTCATCATCAATCGATACTTTAGAAAAGTGAACTAATCTTGAGGCTGTAGGACTAGTAACGATCCAACCCAGTATGGTTTCTTGAGCCACTTACGCTCCAAAGAAACCATGTTGAATACCACCTTACAGAATTGCTGGATAAACGTCACCCCCTAAGAGAATATCAATAGCGCAACTTTCATAGATGCAAGGATTTGCATACATCAGATTTGGCAGCTCCATGCCAGCAGGAGGGCTAAAAGTGTGAGTCGGAACATTTCCGGTGACTTGGGGGACCACTAAAGCATCAATTTTGAAAGAAAAACCTCGATTCACTATCGAAGTTATAGTAAACGATGTCATTTTTTCAACCTTAGTAATAACATCGCCACCTAGACCTGCCACCTCAGCCGATGCAGGTACAGTGGGCAATTTTAACAATTTTTGAATTTTTTCAGAAATGAAACTTTCGTCAGAACATGGGTCAATCAAGGCTCTTCTTTTGTAACTAGAACCACAAAATACTATATTAACCCATGCAGTATCAAGCATCACATTTTTGGCAACAGAGTGATGGTGATTTTGCACAATGCTGGATGTAGCAGTGTTTCGAGTGGACTGTATACTATTTGAAGGAACGCTATCTTGGGCCACATTACCAGATGTGTTTCTTCTTAGAACAAATTCTTTGTACAAACGCGTGTGATGCTTTCGTTCGCACTTTGAACAACTATTATTTGTAGAACAATCTCCAAACAAGTGACCTGTTTTAAGACAATTGAAACAAAATCGAAATTTTCACAGAACAGAAATTCGGTTTTTGTAATCCATACCCAAAAATTTTCTACATGCACTAATAGCATGAGCTCCTTTGCATAATTTGCATTGAGCGACTTTCGCCTGAGTATGATGACTTTTAAGATATCTTGGTTTATTCGAGTTGTGATTACTTTTATCAAAATCAGATTGGGAACCACTGGGCCCAATAACGTCTGAAACACTTTCAAGTGCGTGAAACCTATCGGTTAAAAAATCATTAAACTCCTTTCATTTGGGATCTCTGTTTTATTTTTTACGGATTGTTCCCAAAGGCTTCAAGTTTTCTGCGGTAGCTTAGAGGAGCATTGAAACAAGAAAATTCTATCCCACGCCTCAATATCTATTCTGTATAATCTAAGCACCGACAGCGATTATTCAAATCTTTCTGGAGCGTCTTAATTTCGGTAGAAGAATTTTTTTTTGGCATGGAGCCAAATTGAATAATATCTTTAATTGGCTATTTACTAAAACGCGCTTATTTTCATACTGGGCCTTTAAATTTTCCCACGTGATATCAAAACCGTCTGCAGTTAAACTTATGTTTCTGTTTATTTCTCGTGCCTCGCCTTTTGTTTTTTGAAGAAGGTAATAAAGTTTTTCAACGGGTCCTCTGGAGGTTTGCCACGAAACATAGTCGCCATGAAATATATCTGTATCACGAGGTGGTACGGGTACCGAAATTCCCTGCTTGGGAACCACTGAATTTGAATGATATGTGGTGAAATCCTCTTCCTTGAGCCTTGCTTCATATTTTTTGTTTGAAAACAAAAAAAACTTTACCAGAGAGAAAAAACTTTGCCAAAGAAACCACAAATATTGCACAATGTAAAAAAATTTTCAAATTGTTCTTATAGAACCACAGAAAAAAGTGCACGAAATCAAAATAAAATTCCAAAAAAATACCAGGAAGCGCTCACCGAACTACAATTGCTGCCAAAGGTCTAAACATTTACAAAATATTCACTTAGATCACCAAATTTACGAATCAAAATACATATATGTTTAATCACCACTTTCCAAAAAATACAAAAAAAAAAATTACAAGGACACACCACAGAAACGCGTAAAATTTATAAAAAAAGATGGCTCCACAGTGTCAAATCGGCCAAAGCACGAAAACCTTATAATATAGAAAACGATGGCTCCACAGCGTGAGATTAACCAAGGCACGTAAAATTTTATACTATAAGAACGATGGCCTTAACTTTCCCCAAAAAATCGCGTTAAATTTTATAAAAAATTGTGGGCCACGCTGTGTTTCAACACATAACCTTTAAATCGTTACGAGCCACTTTTTCCTTCACCAATCAATTATAATCCACATTAATATATCTCAGGTACGTACCTTTGAATATACCTCGTTTGAATATACCTCTTTTGAATATACCTCTTTTAACTTTAATTTACAGTACTAAATCTATAGTCTGATTTTGGCTCTTTAATTTCAAGTAATTTTACATGTTGCTCTTGCCAGTAAAATTGGTGTTGCTGTTTCTGCGGGTTTTACGACGAATGAGAAAAAAACATGGGCACAGCGAACCATCTGCATACATGCATTTACTAGCGAGTAAATCAAGGTATGCAATTTTGTGAAGTGGATGTGCATAAGCCGCTGTATGCAAATCGCTGTACCCACACACTGGTCAGGTGTGAACAATTTTGACGAAACATATTTGGAATATGAAAACACCAAAAAATGTAGCCTAAAGGTTGAAAAAGTATGAAAAATCACATTTTTCTTCAAATCCGCTGAAATAAAAACGCTGCCCTCGCCAAATTAAGAACGAGATACCGGCATAACAAGAACTACATAACAATAGACGAGATGCAATAAACGTTACATAGGATCATTTTGGGATCAGGGGAATGCAAAAATATTGATGTTGTAAATTATTTCAATGTCTTTAAAAATGTGATCTCGAGTTTCTTAATCAAGTGGTCCGCGGCGCATTTATTGCCTGGAGAACTTGATATAAGTTTGCTGTTTTTCAACCGATAATAGATTTTGTTGTTTTATTAGAAAGATAATTTACTCTAGATTATGTTTTATTTATTAATTTAATTGAAACGCAATTATTAATATCAAAATTTTTGTGAACAATTATTTTTTTATAATTTTTACATATAAATGCATATTTGTACTTTGAACTCAATGCGCGTCCAGAGAGCATTGTCCGATTTCATTCAAATTTTGGGCACTAAAGTTTTAGATCCAGTGTCACAATAATCCGACCCGCAAACATCAAAATTCGACCAAAAATTTTTTTCATGCAAACCTCTGCCACCCTAATACATATATTAAACTAATTTGAAGAGTTGCGAAAAATGGGTGGGATCGGACCAATTGGCGTGGCACCCACCATACAAAGTTAATATTAAATGTCATATTTCTGGAGCATTGTAACAGTGAATGCGTTGGAACTTTGTCTGACTTCATGAGTTATTAATGTGAGTAGTCGGACAAAAAATGGGCGATATCGGAACAATGGGCGTGGCACCTCGTATACAAAATATGAAGTACTATGAAAATGACAATCTTGATACTCTTGACAAGTACGTTAATTACCTATGTGAGTAGTCGTGTAATATATGGGCGGAATCACCAAAATGAAAAATCGCCAAAACCGAAAATCGCGAATTTCAAAAATCGTCTAAAATTTGTGTAGCGCACAAATATATCTAAAAACAGAAAATGAATTTCATATAAAAAGCGGAGTACAGAGATCGTATGTACCAAAAACAGAATATCAATTTCATATAAAAAGTGGGCGTAAAAGTAGGCGTGGCTGATAAGAAGCATATGGCGACATTCCGTGGAGTACAGAGATCGTGTGTACCAGAAGAATCCGTTGAAAGATAAAAATTTGTATGGCGAATAAATATACCAAAACACAGAAAATTAATTGTATATAAAAGTGGGCGTGAAAGTAGGCGTGTCCGGTAAGGCGCATATGACGACTTTCCCTGGAGTACAGAGATCTATGTACCAAATTTCAGAGAAATCCGTTGAATAATAAAAATTTGTATAGCAAACTAACAAACAAACAGAAAATGAATTTTATGTACATAGATTGAAAAGATCATATATTTATAAGCTATTGAAAGGAGCATATATATACAAGAATAAAAATTCATTGTGAAAAAACTCTGATTAATTATAAAGGTAGACCAACTCCCCATTCAGCGGACTATTCAAAGAGCATACGGCAGGTTTACAAAAAATATAGTTTTTCGAATCTACGTTATGCCTTCTGGGTGCCTGAAGAGCAAAGGAGTTAGCATACTTATAGGTTTAAAAATAAAAAAATTTGCTCCAATATTTATTGTTTACAGAAACTTAATTGAATTTAAAGATTTTATGAAATTCAACATCAAGTTACAACTCAAATATTATAACTTAGTTATAGTATCTGAACCATATATAGATGTTCAATCATACAAGCTGGAATTATCTGATAATGTGCAGATAATCTTAATATTGTTATTATTGTGAATATTGTTGGTGGATAAGTGCCATGACAGATTAACATCGTCTTGAGCAGTTTATTTCGACAAATTTTCAAATTCTTGACATGCTACATGGCGCAAACACGCCAAACTGGGCTTGCGTATAGGATAATTGACTGGAATACGAACTTTGCTAAAATAATTTTGTTATCAATACTTAATGGAGAGCCACATTTTATAAGAGTGTTTAACAGGTTCGTTGAATGTTATATTTTTCAATCTGTTTCTTTATACGGAAATCAAAAATCAGTCTTCTATCCAAGTATACCCCCAAATATTTAAAATTATCGGCCCACGGTACACGAGTCCCATTAATTTCCAATTGGCTGGTAGGAAAAAAACAATACTAACGATTTCGGATAAAAAATATATCTTGAGCCTTATTCTCATTAATCCTTCTCTTCCACTTTTGGAAATAAGGTAAGAATAAGTTGAGTGCGCACTGCTATTCAGTCTGCTATTCTATATCTGGACCAAACTGGGGCGAAAAAATTATGCACGTGTCATCAGCATATGCTGCACTCACATCTTTTCGGAATGTCTGAACAAAATAATGCACATAAATATATAGTGCTGGGCCCAATTTTAGAATTTTTAAATTAATGTACCTGTTGTATCCTCTCTTGTTGTCTAAATCATCTAGCTGCTTCTTGTAATAACTTTCTCCAATGTTATAGTTTGCACCATAAATACGAGTTCTTCGGTGTCGATTAGACATTCTGAAAAACAAAACAATGTTTTTAATGTTTTAAAAAATAAAAAAAAAAACTTATTTAACAGTTATTTAACATTTTTTTTTTCCAAATATAAAAAAGGCTTTAAATTTCTGTTTCATTAGTAAAACAAGATATATTTTCTTCTTACTAAACTTACAGAAAGAACAGAAAGTCATTTTTACATTTTTTTTTCAGCTTTTGTTCAAACGGAGTAAGATATTACAATTATAATATTTTTATTTAATATAATATTTTTTATTATAATAAAATGCAACATTTTAGGTTAAAGAGCATATCATATTGCTTAAAATTTCAAAACTAAAGGCCTAGTTAGCCACACGTTGGTAAAATGTATCCGTACCTTATATGTAACGTTATCATTTAGTGCAATAATAGAACGTAAAAAACGAATCAGCATGTTGCTGTGTAAAATTAACCAAACTTTATCAGCTGTTCACAAATGTCACGTACAAACGTAGCAAAAATCAATTTTCAACAGTTTGGGACGTTCCGGTTACGTGACAGATGAGTTCGGTAACTGCCCTATATGCTTTTCATGTAACAGAAAAAACAGCTGACACGTTTGGTTAAGGTTAAGTCAAGAATCATATATAATAGAGGATGTGCAAACCATGATTTTGTGACAAGAAAGCTTACAACGCAAGAGCAAGAATCATATATAATAGAGGATGTGCAAACCATGATTTTGTGACAAGAAAGCTGACAACGCAAGAGTGGATGAGATGGGAACCAACATCGGACAGAGAATTGCGATATAGCAAAATGAATCTGGGAGCAAATTGTGTGACATACATTGTTTGTGTCACAAGGTTAAGATAAAAATTTTAAGATAATTTAAATTTATATTTTAAACATAGCAATTTATGTATTTTCTTAACTCTGTGTTGTTATGACTTATGTATTGTGAAATTTTTCATTTACATTTATAAGTTTGATGTTTTTTGATTAATTTGATTTATAATAATCATAATTGATTTTATATTAAAAAAAAGAAGCAATAACAATAAAATCTCTTTTTGAATTTGTTTGAGGAGCTAATAAATGAAAAAAAGAAAACTAAAAATTGTATTAATAAATAGTTGATATGTAATTGTTAAAAAAAAAATAAGTTAACATAAAAATTTATGTTATTGTCTTTAAAATAAACATAATTAAATTTGCTTTTAAATTAAAATTTTATTGTCTTTCATTTAATAATTTAATAATACATTAGTTGACATAAAAAATTATGTCATTGTCATTGGAAAATACTTAAGAAAAAAATTTTAATAAACTTATATATGATTCTTGGCAAGAGTTTATGAGATGGGAACCAACATCGGACAGGGAATTGCGACATAGCAAAATGAATCTGGAAGCAAATTGTGTAACATACATTGTTTGTGTCACAAGGTTAAGATAATAATTTTAAGATAATTTAAATTTATATTTTAAACATAGCAATTTATGTATTTTCTTAACTCTGTGTTGTTATGACTTATGTATTGTGAAATTTTTCATTTATATTTAAAAATTTGATGTTTTTGATTAATTTGGTTATAATAATCATAATTGATTTTATATTAAAATAAAGAAGCAATAACAATAGAATCTCTTTTTGAATTTGTTTGAGGAGCTAATAAATGAAAAAAGAAAACTAAAAATTTTATTAATAAATATTTGATATATAATTGTTAAAAAAAATAAGTTAACATAAAAATTTATGTTATTGTCTTTAAAATAAACATAATTAAATTTGCTTTAGAATTAAAATTTTATTGTCTTTCATTTAATAATTTAATAATTCATTAGTTGACATCAAAAATTGTGTCATTGTCATTGGAATATACTATAAGGTTATTATATGATTTAAAATGTTATCATATAATTTATGATGTTAACAACACGAATGTTTTTTAAATAAAAATACTAATGTTGTTTGCTTGACTCTAATCTTTCGAATGTATTTATTTTTTCAAGTTCTTTCTTATATATATATTTTACATATTATTCTAATTCTCTTAATTGCTATTTACTACTCTTTACATAATTTGTCTTACAACTAGCTAACAAACTATTTTCTCATGTTTGCATGTGTGTGTGAGCGGTCATTTGTCAGTCCGTAGTTCGATTTGTTATTATAATCCCAGTGCCCCAAATCACTGGTGGTTCATTGGCATAAACAAAAATCAATTTCATAAATGTAACATAAAGCCTTTACATTTATTTCTACACCAGTGACACACTTGGATCAATATATTTTATTGTTAAATTTTGTGTTGTTTTAATTTACTTTGTTGTGCCCTCGCACGCTGCAATACATGAATGATATTGTGTATGCTCAAATATCATTTTAAATGTTTGTACATTTTGGTACTCTATATTGTGGATACACAACATCATTACACCCCCAACGCACAAGAGAGAAATCATCCAATTTAATTGCGAATTTGGATGGTTTCTTTTCTTTATGTTAATCCGATGTCTGGTGTTGAACTATAAAAAAATTTCTTATTTTAATGAAATATCATATTCTTAAGTATTACATTATCCCTTTTATTACTTTATTTTTATTTGTTACTTATTGGTTATCTTAGTCATATGCGCATATTTGTATATAAATATAAAAAAAATGTTCTTAAAGTGTAAATGTACTTACATATAAACAGAATTTCTTAAAATTATTGTATGTTGTTTTTTTTTTATATGTTTACAATATTATAGTAGTATGCTTGTACGTAAGTACGTATTCAAGTAGTATTTTTATTTTAATTTATTTATTTATTTTTTTTTTTTTTTCATTATTCAAATTACATATTTATTGTTATTAATATTTGCCTAATTGTGTTAATGCATTTTGTTTTTGTATATTTTACTATAGTAACATTGTATTCATTCATAAAATTTTGTTCTTGTTTATTATTTATTGTATTTTTTCAATAAATTTTTGTGGAATACTTTAACTATATTCTTAACTTTAATGCCAACATTCACACCATCAATATCAACAATCTCATATGGACCGCGATATGGTGATTCGTGTTTCTTTCTATTTTCTATTCTTATTAATACTTGATCTCCTATTTGGATGATTATTCTATTTTCTTGTTTCTTTGAATCTTTAGATCTTTTCAATTTTATTGTCTCTATAATTTTTCTAGCATTTTCTAAAGAATGCTTTAATCTTACTTTTAGTTCGTACGTATAATTCTCAAAGTTATATATTTGTTGTATTTCATTGTCATTGTCATTGTGGTCACCTGGTAAACTAGGTAATTTTCCAAAAATTAACTCAAAAGGTGAGTAATTTGTGTCTACATGAGGTGTAGTATTATAAGCAAATGTATAGTATGGAACCCATGAGTACCAATTGTCATCAGTCACGAATGAAAGAAAATATTCATTTAAAACTCTATGATTTCTTTCCACAGTTCCCAGTGTTTCATGATGATATGGTGTTGAGAATCTCTGTTCTATTTTCAAAAACTCACATAATTCCTTCATCAGTTCATTCACAAATTCGGTTCCTCTATCAGATTTTAGCACTTTAAACATTCCATATTTCAATACAACGTTTTCAATTAAAGACTTGGCTATGTTTTTCGCCTCTTTAGTTTCCATTGGACATGCTATGATATATTTTGTCAATTCGCATTGTACGGTAAGTATATATCTACAATGTTCTGATGGCCTTAGTGGACCTACTGTGTCAATGACAAGTGTGTTGAAACTTTGTTTTGGTGTGTCAGTTTGACATAATGTTTCTTTTGTGTGTCTTGTTTGTTTGTTTCTTTGGCATAGATCGCACGTTTTAACATATTCTTTTATCATTTTTGACATATTTTTCCATATGTACTTCTTTTTCAATCTGAGTGTAGTTTTTCTAACTCCAAAATGTTCTCCGCATGGCGTGTTGTGATACAATTCTATTAATTCTTTCTTTCTGTCGTTGTTCATTATCTTTTGAGGATTGCTGTACACCAATATTTCGACGTCGATATTCTTATTTTTATTCCATATTTGTTTAATTTTTTCGTAGGGTACCCTTTTAAATACTTCGTCACCTTTCTCTAGTGCGTATGTTTTGTAATTTAATGTTGTCAAAATAGATGGTAGTTTCTCCAAGATTCTATCCAAGTAAAATGGATTTTCGCTACATCTGACGCGCGTTTCATTTATGACCTTATCGTTTTCAATTTCAATTATATTATTTTCATTTTCTTCCCTGTACAGCTTCTTATTGGATTCTAGTTTCTTCGATGTACCTGAGTAGCATGAATTGTCACTATATCCTATGCGCATATTAATATTCTGATTTCCATTTCTATTATTTTTATTAGTCGACTTCTTCTCAAATATAAATTTAATTTTTCTTGCATGCTTTATATCATTAATTGATGTACATTCCCACATCTTGAGGCGGCCAGTCCCAATAGGAGATGTATCACCATTATCCTCATTTACAGCTTTGTTATTTTTTGTATCACTTTTACTCGTTGTCATTGCTCTAGTCATCAGAGTCTATTTTTACCCTCGACAGTGCGTCTGCATTCGTATTGTTGCTGCCCTTTTTACATACTATATCAAAATCATAGTCGGATAGTTCTATGCGTATCCTTGTCATTTTTGAGCTCGGATTTTTATGTGAAAATAACGAAACGAGTGGTCGCTGGTCAGTCACCACTATAAATTTTCTGCCAAATAGGTATGGCCTGAAAAATTGTATACCCCAATGTATTCCGAGTAACTCTTTCTCTATTACTGGTTTATTTCGTTCGTGTTTGTTAAGTGAGCGACTGGCATATGATATCGGTCTGTCCTCACCAATTTCTCCCTGTGACAATATTGCTCCCAATGCAAAATCAGATGCGTCTGTTGTTAATATGAATGGTCTTTCGAAATCAGGATATTGTAAAATTGGTGGACTTATTAATTTCCGTTTCAAATTTTCGAATGCATTTTGACATTGCTCTGTCCATTCAAATTTCATTCCTTTCTTCAATAGTTGATTTAGACAGCTTGCCATGTCTGCGAAGTTTTTGATAAATCGCCTGTAATAGTTACAAAATGCTACGAATCTCCTTACCTCGTCAGCATTTGTCGGAATTGGGTACTTCGTTATTGCTTCAAATTTTTCTGGATGAGGTTTTATTCCATTTGGTGTAATTAGGTGTCCTAGGTATACCACTTCATGTTTAAAAAAACAACATTTACTTGCGTTTAACTTAAGGTTATATTTTTGTAATCTGTCCAAAACCTTTATCAGATTTGCATTATGATGTCTCAGCCTGCATCCGAAAACTATTATGTCATCAACATATAGAAAAGCTTCAAACTCTAAACCTGATAATGCTATCGTCAACATTCGTTGAAAACTATTTGAAGATATCTTTAAACCAAAAGGCAATCTTGTATATTGGTAATGACCGTCGGGTGTTGAAAATGCCGTGTATGGACGTGATTGATGATCTAATTCAATCTGGTGGAATGAACTTGGCATATCCAGCGTAGAAAAATATTTAGCTCTACCTAATTTGTCCAAAACATCATCCAATCGTGTCAATGGAAATTTATCATTAACAATCTTGTCATTCAGTTTTCTAAAATCAACGACCAGTCTCCATCTTTTTAAATCCGTTTGTCCTTTCTTAGGAACTAGTAACAATGGTGCGTTATATGGACTTATTGATGGTTCAATTATATTATCCTTTAAAAGTTTTTGTACCTGTTCATTTATCTCGCTTGTCTGTGCCTGTGGTAATCGGTAGTTTTTTATGTATACCGGTGTTTCATCGTGTAAATCTATATGCTGTTCATAGAAATTATTGGTGGTTAATTCCTCATCCTCTACGTGAAAAACTGATTGGTATTTTTCTAAAATTTTCATTAATTCCTCATCATTATTATCCGGCTTCAAATGGACTAGTAACTTTTTGAATCGCTCATATGTGTATTCATTATTATTTTCATTTATAGAGCATATGACATAGTCCTTCAATGCTATGGTTTCTATTTTTAAATTATCTACTATTATGACTTTATCCGTTACGTTCAACAGTTTTATATGCTGGTTTCCACCCTAGGAATAATTGCATTCGCCAGGTATACGCCTTTCCTTATCTCTCTATTTAGGATTACGCTGTCCTCTGTTAATTTTATTTCGAATGGTATTATGATTTCACTTCGTGGCGGTATTCTAACGTGATTAATGCTGAAAGCATCATTTTGTATCGGTATCACGATGTTATCATCCGTTGTATCAAACGTTAGAATGTATTTGTCATAGTCAATGCTGCATCGATATCTGGACAAAAAATCTCGTCCCAGTATCCCATCGGTTTTTATCGGAAAATCACTTGCAACTAAATGTACTATATGTTTGATAGTTGTGTTGTTAAATATTATTTTCGCATCTACTGAACCCAATGATTTTATTTGTTCCTTCGAAATTCCCATTAGGCAACAATAATCATCTGTATCCTCTTGGTAACTGTATAAAAAATTTTCCTTGCACAGTGAGACATCCGCTCCTGTGTCTATCATAAATGTTAATGGGTAATCTGTTTCTAGTATGTGTAATTTAACGTAATTTTTAAGATCTGGAGATATGCTAAATATTCTGTTTTCATCTATTGGTTGATCACCGGAAGTTCTTCTTGGGTGAACTCCGGTTGTCGGGAGTTTCCCTGGTTCTGTATATGGTTTACATTATAGTTTCTTCTGTTGTTAAAATTTCCTCTATTTCTGTAGTTATTTCCTCTAAAATTATTATTATTTCTATTAAAGCCATTATTATTGTTTCTGTTGTTGTAATATGTGTTTCTGTTGTTGCTACCATTTCTAAATTCGTTACTGCCATTATTGCTATTGCTGTTGTTGTTGTATCTGATATTGTTATAATTGTTATTATTACCATTGAATCTATTATTATTGTAACTGTTGTTAGTGTTGTTAGATCTGTTGATGTTATATCTGTTGTTATTGAAGTTTTGACGCGAATTTCCGTTTTTATTGCGACCACGATTTCCATTTGCTCTACTGTTTACGCTCTGATATAGTACTTGCCTTTCCCGTACTCTAGCTGATGAATCTTCTGCAATTCTTAGTGCTTCTGAAAAGGTGTTTACTCTACTTGCTTCGATAGTTGATATGATTTGTGGATCCCTTAAGCCACTTTTAAAAACGTTAAATGCCAAAGCATTATTTGTTCTGCATATTGCAGATCTGTCTGCTTCGCCAATCTCCCCAATTTGCACTTCATTTAACTCGCTTATCAGATACTCTATCTTATCTGCAAAACCTCTGATATTGTCACCTATCTGAATCGTATTTGTTAGTTTCTGTAGTATATTGTTCGATGATTTAGTGGGTTTGTAGGCTTTTTTCAATGCCAACACCAACTCACTAACACTTGTCGGAACTGTTTCTTGTTTTATTCTATTCTGTACCTTTAAATCCAGACGTGACTTGAATACAAAAATAAAGAAAAACCTTTGCTTTTCAGGTACTAATGTCTCATGCAGTATTTCGAGATTCGTTACAAAGTTATGTATCAGCTTTGAAATTGCCGATAATTCGTTCATGTCCATCATGTTGTTCGTCATTTCCTGTTGTGTTAGTTTCCCTGTATTGTTTTTATTTGTGTGAGCTTCTAAAATTTCTAACGCTTCTTTCCTTAGTGCTTTGTATGAATCAGTAATATTTTGTCTATTTTCCTGTGTCAATTCAGGATCTATTAAATATTTTTCTAATTGTCTCTGTAGTTCTGCTATCTCTTTTCTTTTTAATTCTACTGTTTCTAAAGAATAAGGTCTACCTAGTGATTTCCTAGCATTCACTGTTATAGCTTTTAGTTTTTCCAATAGGGCTTCCATATAGAAAAAAAAAAAATTTATTCGATTGTCTTCCTTTTTTTTTATTTTATTTTATTTATTCAATTTTTGTTTTTATATAAGTTTTTAGTGAAAATTTCCATTATATTTTCATGTTATCCTTTTTTTTTTTTTTTTCTTAATATCTAATTATTTAGTGATATTTTTATTTGTATATAAGTTTCTAGTGACAATTTTTATTATATTTTCATCTTATCATTTTCTTTTTTTTTTTTTTTGTTTTGCTTACAATAATATCTATTTATTTAGTGACATTTTTGTGTGATTCTAAAACTCTTTTGTTTTTCTTTTTGTTCTTCAAAAACATGTTCAATTCTTTTCTTGTATTCTTTATTTTTTCATCTAGTTGCGTCTTTCTACTTATTTCTTCTTCGTAACTTAATTCACTTTTTAAGATGTTCAATTTTCTCCTCATGCGGCTTGCAAAATCGCCCCTATTTTTCTTTACTATCGAAAGATCTACCTTCGGTATGTCTACAAGTCTGTCTGTTTTATTCCTATTCAAGGTTTTTATTGGCCTCGGGCCAATTTTTAAAATTTCTGGTCTCTCTAACCTTTCTCCTGCCTTTAATTTCTTTCTCCAGTTTTCCTCAGTGATTTTTATTTCCTTTAATACATCTTCCAATCGTTTCTCCATTTAATTATATTTATTTTAAATAAATCTTATAATTTTAAATTTCGCTTTCAGTGTTAATTGCTTCCTAAATTATTTCTGACCTGTAGTCTTCTGATTTGTTCCTTCACGTACCGTCTAAGGTATTTGACTAATAACATTAAAGTTGTTGCTATGCATATTAATATTACTACCTCTATGCTAATACTGACCGCTGTGGGTGCGTTTACTGAAGTTGCAACAGCTTGCTGTACCTTATTGTGGGTGTTTCCCATTTCCACTATTAAATTAAAAAATGCCCGTATGTTATCCTTTCTAAAAAAAAATGTCAATACAAAAAAAAAAAAAAAATGGTTGACTAAAATCACACAAAATTCACTCTTTAACAATTTTCAATATTTTAACAATTTCTTTGTTTTTCAACTTAATTCAAACATTTAATAAATTCTGTTCTTAATTTGTTAAAAAAAAATTTTTTCCACATTTTAACAATTTATCACTTATTTTCTTTTTTTTTTTGTTTACATCAATATTGTAATCTCCTCCAGATATGCCCATGCAACTTCTGGGTTTTAATTCACAGTTATACCATACCAATTTCTTAAATTTTCTGCTGGATAATGTTGCTTGTTATTTTGTCCGCTGGATCAGTTGAAGGGTAACAGCTTTACTTGCACGATAAATTGAAAGATTCCACAGTTCGCAGGATCAGTTGAAGGATTCCATCGTTCGCAGGATCAGTTGAAGGATTCAATCGTTCGCAGGATCGCCATATAAGGTTATTATATGATTTAAAATGTTATCATATAATTTATGATGTTAACAACACGAATGTTTTTTAAATAAAAATACCAATGTTGTTTGCTTGACTATAATCTTTCGAATGTCTTTATTTTTTCAAGTTCTTTCTTATATATCTATTTTACATATTATTCTAATTCTCTTAATTGCTATTTACTACTTTTTACATAATTTGTCTTACAACTAGCTTACAAACTATTTTCTCATGTTTGCATGTGTGTGTGAGCGGTCATTTGTCAGTCCGTAGTTCGATTTGTTATTATAATCCCAGTGCCCCAAATCACTGGTGGTTCATTGGCATAAACAAAAATCAATTTCATAAATGTAACATAAAGCCTTTACATTTATTTCTACACCAGTGACACACTTGGATCAATATATTTTATTGTTAAATTTTGTGTTGTTTTAATTTACTTTGTTGTGCCCTCGCACGCTGCAATACATGAATGATATTGTGTATGCTCAAATATCATTTTAAATGTTTGTACATTTTGGTACTCTATATTGTGCATACACAACATCATTACAATACCTAAGAACAATAAATAATAAGAATAAAAAAATTTTAAATTTTAATAAACTTAAATACATAATTCTTAATACATAATTGCATTGAAAAGGAAAAATAAGTTAATATAAAAATTTATGTTAGTGTCGTGAAAAGAAACATTTTAATTTGTTAATTTGTTCAATTTTTTATTTTCCTTCATTTGTTGCCTCTTATTAACAATCAAGGTATTTACTAATGTTTTAGAGTTTTTATATAACAAAACAGTTATATAAAAATCTAAAACTGATTTCCTATGTAATCTGCAGGAATCGGTTTCATCGAACCATCCAGAGAATTCCTTCGATGTAGCCAGAATCCGATGGATTTCATTTATTATACCATGTCGTAAGTTTATGTTGTGGTAATTATACCCTATACCACTATGTGGTTTGGGTATAATGCCTTTGTGCTGCTGTTTGTAACAACCAAAAATATTTGACCTAGACCCATCTTTAATTATACCGATCGAATCAGAATCACTTTTTGAGTTGATTTAACAATGTCCGTCTGTCCGTCCGTCCGTCCGTCTGTGTGTCCATGTAAACCTTGTAATCAAACTGCAGGTCGCAAATATGAATATATTTTGATGAAATTTTGTATATAAGCTTTTATCGGCCATGGGATGAACGGCATAGAAATTGGTGAGAATCGGTCCATGTTCAGACCTAGCCCGCATACAAATTACCCCTATGAAATCGACATAAATTGCCATAAGATCCAAATTGTCATATAGATCTTACTCAAATTGGGTTTGTATGCGTTCATTACATCCATTAATGAGTAGTCCAAAAATGATCCCTTTGGCCCCATATAGACTGCTTCCCGATCTTCACTTAAATCTATTAAAAACAAAAATAATGCACTGATTCTTCTCCAATTTTGTTTGTATATATTTTTGCAAAATACAAGAGACTTTACCAAACATGATCAGGATTGGTCCATTTTTGGACCTAGTCCCCATATAGATATAGCATCCGATATGAACTTTTTCATATCTGCAGCCAAAAAAATTAATAAAAATCCCACTCAAATTTGGTTTTTGCTTATTTTCTATGTCCAGTTAGTTGGGCCTAAGAGATAGGGTTTCTAAACGCATGGTATAGGGTATCGTATAGTCGGTCTAGACCGACTATAATTTTCTTACTTGTTTTTCATGAAGAAGTTCGTGTAAATTGAGAAGAACATTTTAGATATATCTGAATTATACTTAGATGCTACTACAATTTTATCTATGTTATGGGCCTTGTTCTGCACGAATGTTGTCACTGCTGCTGATGGTCCATTTGCCATTTCTAAACATCTACCGCATTGGATTTTCTTTACAAAATTTGAAAACATTACAATTAAGAATGGACGATTTTGAGTTCTACGACATCATGTTCGATGAACTAACGGAGAAACTTACATATTTAATCTTTTTTTTCGTCAGTTTCTAATTTTTTTTGCCAATTTTGTTTTTTCTATTCTTCACTTTAAATGAATTTAATGTTTTAAATGTTTTTATTTTAAATTTTTTTCAAAATTTGTTTTTTCTATTTTTTACATTAAGCAAATAAATTATTTTACTTTTAATGAATTGTTTTTATGAATTATTTATTTAAATTTTTTTGTTAAATAAAACTTTTTGGAAAAAATATAATTTTTTTCTTTATTTGTATTTGAAATTGTTATTCTAATTGAGATTTTTACTTAAAGCATGTCAGACAAATTTAATGTTACAAAATGTAACATGAAAATTGGCAAAAAAAAAAAAAAACTAAAATGGATGAAATGTTTAAAAATTGAAACTTTTAAATTTTTTCCCATATAAAACCTCATTTTTGAATTATTGCAATGAATATAAAATATTATAAAAACTGTGTGTGTGTGTTTGTTGATTTCTTGGTTTGTTGTGTGTATACCCAGTTTGCAAAAGCGTGTTATAATTTCATAAAATGCGCACTGGGTTTTTCGTTTTGCTGTGTTACAATATGTCTCTTGTGCGAAATAACAACGCGTATATATTTTGTGTGATATGGTACAAATTAATTATTTTTTCGTTTAATAAATAAAAAACATTTTTACTTTTTATTACAACTGCTTTATTTAAAACCAAAAACCAAACTGAAACTAAACTTAATTTTTATTTCTTATAAAGTTTTACTTAAAACTATTGACACTGCAAAAAAAAGTATGACAAGCCACCACATCCGCAGCAAACAAAATAATTCTTTGGAATTTTGTCTGCTTCGAATACTGCAAACAAGTAGTTTTTTTTATTCAGTTGACAACGAATTTGTTGTTCACTCTTCCCCGCTAAAATGAGAGCGTCCTCGATCGATTTAGAAATATGGAATCTGGGAGATTCTGGGTACTTCTCTTGTTGTTACTATCATCCGTGGAGGTGACTCAATAATGGGTGAATGTGAGGATAGAGGGGTAATAACTTCTTTCCTATGTTTTCGTATCTTATTCAATAAGATAATTAGAAGGGCTATTATAAAATATAGTAGTAAGTTAGTGGCAGAAACTAATTTATTTTTAATATCTAATAGATTAATAGCTTTAGTATTGTTCATGTGCAATTCCTTAAGGGTTTCTAATGTTACCTTGGTTTCAATATATGCACCGGGAAGTCTCGGTTGAAGTACGGCCGGTAAAGGCTGAACATGAACGGTTTGCAAATAATTGTAAGTTTTATTTAAAATCGTTATTGAAGCATTACTATATTGTAAGATGAAGGTTCCAGTTAAAATTTGTGGTTCACTATCAATGATGATAGTACCATTAAATTGGTTTATTAACAAGGTTCCTGGGAAAATTTCTTCTACAGTAGGAATATCTTCATTGTTTGTGAGAGTGCAGTTGGATGTGCGACTATTTAAAAGATTTGCTAGGCATGTGTCATTTTCAATTTTTTTAACATTTTGCATTTTACATATAGTTAATTTATTATAAGTTTTACATTTTTCTTCTATGTTCAATATTGTATTATTGCCTTTTAGTACATTTGAGTAATCAATTTTATTAACAAATTTACCGAACTTTGTCGGTTTAATTAGTATATTAGAACAATAATTATCATTAGCTGTTGGTATGTCTAAGATATAAATTAACGAATTATTGCTAGAGGCAATTTTAACCTCTGAAAATTCAAACACTTCTTCAAGATTTACATATGGTATAGATTCCCTTTCGAATATCTCTTTTACAATATTTACTTCAGAATTTGATAGAATAAATGAGTTTACTACTCCCACTTTTGCCCAATGTATGGCATATTGGATGTTCAATAATTCTTCTTTTAATGTATCAATTTTATATTTAAGTCTTGTAACGAAAGCTTCTTTAACTATTTCATTGCTTCTAATAGTTTTAATTATTTCATTTGTAGTTTTGGTCAACTCATCTATTCTTTCAATGGATAACTTATTGACTATTACTTGATGATTATTGTTTTGTAATACATTGTTAATTTTCTGTTCAACAATCTCGAAATCATTATGGTCTGGGTTCCCAGCAATCCACTTCCATGCTGACCCAATAAAGTTTAGCGACCTTTTAATTCTCGGTTTTAATCTGTTCAAATGGCTTTGAAGTTGAGTTATTTCATATGAGAGGAAAGGATATAGGGGATGTGATTGACTGATGTTACGCTGTATGGAAAGTTGTAATTTGTCTATCAATTCCTGATAATCTTCGGTTTCGATAACGTGTACGAGTTTGAATGTTCCAGTTTGAAGTCTAGCGTAGCCAATATTAATCGTGACAATTTGGGAATTGGTGTAATCGAGAATCTTTACCTCTGCTCCCGCTGAAGCGAGTACTACCCTGTAATGAATGGTAGTTATTAGTTCCTTATATTGTTCTTATGAATAGTCCTACCCGATTCAGTTATGACTACCGAGTTTTTATTTTCCTTAACTATTTCTTCGGTGTATGTTTTGCTCAGTTTAGTCCCTAACCGTCTGTTTCGTTTCACGAAAATTTTCTGTCCTATTTTATAATCTATCGGGGTTTTCCTATTTTTATTCAGAAATTCAAGGTCCGTCATCTGTTTATCCTTTATGTTCTTAATTATTTCCAGTCTGTCCCTTTCCAATTCACGAGGGTCTGCAAACAATTTTTTTCCAAAAAATGCATCCGCTGGCTTCCTGTGAATTGTGGAATGTATGGAATTGTTATATTCATATAGGGACCTGTATAGAAGTTCAGAGAATGTGGAGTGAGCGTTTTCTGACTTTAAACATCGCATTATTCCTGATAGCGTAGAATGGACTCTTTCGATCTGTCCATTTACAGTACTCGAGTATGGGGGAATTTTGAATATTTTGATATTGTATTGATTTTCCAGCATGAAGGTAATTGCTGCTGAATTAAAGGATTTTTCATTGTCCATTATGACAATCTCGGGCATACCGAATGATAGTAGAATCTCACAAAGGGGTTGTTTTATATCAGCAGTAGCTCGCGATTTTAGCAATCTTGCTTGAACGTACTTAGAAAATTTATCGATAGCTATCTATCTATGTGGACGATCTGTCCAGGATATTGCGGAATGGGCGTTTCACTTAGAGTGATCTTGTTCGGATGGCGTTCGTATTTATTCTCCTTGCATATTTTACATATCCCCGTCAGTCGTCGTATTTTTGCGCTCATCTGTGGAAAGTAATATTTAGTCAAGATTTGTTTCTTATTCTCTTCGCTATTTCTATGTGCCCTATTGTGTTCCCCAATGATCACTTTTTCTTGGTCTTCCTCATCCCGAAGGTCGGTTACCATGGTCCTGGTGTATCTTACCTTGTACCGACTAAAATTCTCCCGGAATATTTCTTGAAGTTTGCCGAGAATATTATCGGTTGTCTTGATGCAATTAATTACGGACGGATTTAAATATGTTTTTAGAATATTCTTTAAGATTTCAGTGGAGGTGTCCGGTTCTACAATCGTGTGTCTATGATACGTTGGAAAGACTATCTCAAATTTATACGATCGTGTATCATTGTCAGAAGAGATAATTATTTGGTTTTTGTAGACGTTCAGAGGGACATTTGTAAATTGAATTAAATTTTGAGATGAGCTCTCGTCGCTATGTTGCGTTGCAGTTATAGAATTTATGTGTGCAACTTCGTTTGGAGGTCTTGACAAAGCATCGGCTACGACATTGGTGCTACCGGGTTTATAAATCAATTCGTATTTAAAGTCCTCTAAGAATGCCTTCCATCTTTTGAGTTTGTGATTGGAGTTTTTATTATTCAGAGTATAAGTTAAAGGAAGATGGTCCGTAAAAATCTTTATCTTTGCCGAACCATAGAGGTAGTTCCGTAATGACTTCAAGGCCCACACTATCGCAAACATTTCTTTTTCATTTGTCGCGTAGTGTTCCTCTGATTTTTGTAGAGTTTTGGACAGGAATACAATTGGTCGGTCGTCTTGGGACAGAACTGCTCCAAGTGCATGGTTGGAAGCGTCCGTCGTCAAATGAAATTCCTTATTAAAGTCGGGATAGGCCAAGAGAACATCCTCTGATATTAGAGTTTGTTTCAACTTGTTAAAGGCATCAATGGCATCTCTGTCAAGATTTATTTTGATTTTGCTTGAAGCATGTTTAGACGCACGTCCTCCTTCCCCTCTTAAAAGATTTGTTAGGGGCTTTGCTATCTTAGCGTAGTCCCTTATAAATCGTCTATAAAAATTAGCAAGACCCAGAAAGGATCTCAAATCCTTTAAGGTTTTCGGTGTCGGAACTTTACTGATTGCCTCTACTGTCTTAGGATTGGTCTTAATTCCAGATTCAGATATTATAAAGCCTAAAAACTCTACTTCGCTTTTCAGAAACTCGCACTTGTCTAATTGGACTTTCATGTTCGCCCGTTCGAGAGTTTTGAAAATAATTTGCATATTCTGTAAGTGTCTTTCTTCATCCTCCGCAAAAATAATAATGTCGTCTATGTAGACGAAACAAATTTTGCCTATATGCTCCCGTAAAATGTCGTCCAACGCTCTTTGGAAAATGGACGGGGCATTCTTCAAACCGAACGGCAATCTGGTGAACTCGTATTTACCGTTGTTCACTGAGAATGCAGTTTTTTGCATATCGCTTTCCCTTAGTGGTATCTGGTGGAAACCACTTTTCAAATCTATTACAGAAAACCATTTGCTCTTAGATAATTGTGGCAAAACGTCATTTATATTTGGGATCGGGTATTTATCGGGTACTGTCACGCTATTGATTTTCCTATAATCGATAACAAGTCGAAATTTCTTTTTGCCAGAAGCGTCGGCCTTTTTTGGCACGATCCATATTGGAGAGTTAAAGGGTGACCGTGATGGTCGAATAATACCCTGATCTAATAGTTCCCTGATTTGACTTTCTACCTCATCTTTAAGGTGCATTGGATATGGATAATACCTTGAATAAACGGCATCTTCATTTTTGGTGTGTATTTCACCAACAACTGAAGTTGTATAGGTTAATCTTTCATTTGGGTCACTAAACAATTGTGCGTATTTTTCAATTATTTTCCCGAGTTTTTTCTTTTGTTCTGTTGTCATGTGATCATTTCGAACATTTATAGTGTTCACAGATTGGGATGGCTGTTGTTTTATGTTAACTTTTATTCTACCTTGAATAATCATATAGTTATCGGCGGTATGAATAGTAGCTGATAATTTCTTCAAGGTATCATTTCCCAATATTCCGTGAAAGGACTTTAAAGTTGGGAGCAGAAAAAATTTGATTTTACTATTATGAAACAGATTGATGAATGTGTGTTGGGATATTTCAGTTCTACCGTTTACAGAATTTGCGTAAAAGTTTTCGTCGTTAGGGATGGGATTTTTAACTAATTGGGGTTGAATATAATTCTTATTTGAACCAGTGTCAATGAGAAATTTTAGAATTTGGCCTGAACTCGTCCTACATTGAAAATATGGGAGGGACGAGTTCGTTAGTCTAAAAAATGGATGTCAACGAACTCTTGTGCATTGTCCTGTTCACTTTCAAAGTTTTCCCTATTTAATTCATTAATGTAATCGTCAAAGGGTGGGAGCTGTTCCTCATTTTCATAGTCTAAAATATCTGAATCGTAGTCGCTATTAGTCATTTCCCGTTCGTTGCCAGTATCCAAATGAAAATTTCTCTGCATCTTCATCGGTTGGCGGACTTGACCAGATGTGATTAATGGTCTTTTGCCTGCAAATCTATCGTCCTGCGCAGGCCTGTTCATATAATTCACTCTTCTAGACTGTATGGATTGGTCAATGTCCATGGGTTCTGGTTGGGTTTGAGGTTTGGGTGCGGTTGGTCTTTGGGGTTGAAAATTCGGTGGTGAAAAAAATTGACGTTGAGGCATTTGATAATTCTGTTGCCGTTGAGGCCACTGGTTAGGAAAACTTTGCCCATGAGGTTGCATTGGCACACCTGTATTTCGGAATGGTTGTGATCTAAATGCCTGTCGAGTATAAGTCGGGGATAATTCTGAATATTTCTCCGGGGAGGTAACTGAGGAGGCAGTTGGTGAGAAAATTTGTTCACCTTATTCGAATTTATATTAGCATTCGCATATTGGGTTCTGTACTGTTGATTCTCCAACTTCAAACACAAGTGGAGAGCCTGTGGCAGGTCTGTAGGTTCTCTTATACCAAGAAGCCTTGGCAAGTCACCTTTTAAACCTCGGACAAAAGTGTCCAGAGCCTTATCTCTGTATGTTTGGGTCAAGAGGTCTAATGCTTCCTTTCCCATTGTCATACTAGAAATCTTGTTCATAATTAAAGACAAATGTGAGTAAACAATTTGATAAAATTCCTGGAATGTGTTGTTGCCCTGCACCAATGTAGTCATCTGGTACTCCAGCGTTGTTAGGTCCCGTTTGTCCGCGTAATGTAAAGTTAAGCATCTTGAGATGCAATCCCAGTTAAGTGGTGTATTATAAGATTCGAGAGCGGCGTCCGCATTACCAACAATTTTGTTCCTAATAACGCTCAAAATCCCGTAATATTTAGGAGATCCCTTGATTGAATCATAAACCCTCAAAATGCGCTCCACACTCTTTCTCCAAGAACTGTACTCGGATGGATTTCCTGAAAATTCGCGAAGACACCGAACTACATCGGGTATTTTGTCTAAGTCCGCGATATTCCCGTTATCGATTCCCTGATCAACACCCGATATGTCCGCGTTTGGGTTCATAAATTGACGAACGGCTATTTGGCACTGCTACAAATTCTCAAAACATCGTCAAAATCTACTGGTCTTGCGCCACCCTCCATATGATTGGGATTGGGATTTGGATTTGGATTAATAGGATTAGGAACATTAAGGATGGGAGGTCTGATAAGGTTACTTGGGTTAGCCATTGTAGCTTTTTTCTTTTGACTTGATATATTACAAAAATATAATTATTCTTCTCTCTTTAAACTCACTAAATGCCAGTATTATAAATCTAGTTCGTAAAAATTACTTTAGTTTTTTTCTTTTCCCTTAAAATTATTTGTATAGATCTTAATTCTTAAATTCTGTTTTTTCACACGTTTTCAAATTATTGCAGAATTATTCGTACAAATTTAAATTTTTATTTTCTATAATCTTAAAAATTTTAGTTTTCTTTGAATTTCTCGCACAATTTTCTTTTAAATTTTCCAAAATTCTGTCATTTTCACACTTTTCCAAAATATTTAAAAATTATTTATATAAATTCAAATTTTATTTTCTATTAAAAAAAATTTTTGTTTTCTTTGAATTTCTCACAAAATTTTTCTTTCAAATTTTTATTTTAAATTTTCCAAAATTCTGTCGTTTTCACACTTTTCTAAAATATTTAAAAATTATTTATATAAATTCAAATTTTTATTTTCTATTAAAAAAAAATTTTTGTTTTCTTTGAATTTCTCACAAAATTTTCCTTTCAACTTTTTATTTTAAATTTTCCAAAATTCTGTCGTTTTCACACTTTTCTAAAATATTTAGAAATTATTTATATAAATTCAAATTTTTATTTTCAAAAAAAATTCGTTTTCTTTAAAAAGGTCTCACATAGTTTTTTTTCAAATTTTAAATTTTTCTAGATTCTGTCGTTTTCAAAATTTTTCAAAATATTTTAAAATTATTCGTATAAATTTAAGTTTCAATTCTTAAAAAAAAATTTTCATTTTCTTTGAAGTTCTAACACAGTTTTTTTTTTCAGATTTTATGAATTTACAATTTAAAAGTCACATTTACTTACAGTAAGATAAGCGGCCACATGAGTCCAAAAATAGGAGTATTTTCCCTTTCCCAGTGTACTAGGGGACTCGATATTTTCTTTCGGCTCATGCGAGTTGCCTCTGTAGACAGCCTCTATTCCACTTATCTGCCAGATGACGACTGTGGTCCTTGTGGTCTCCTCGGTTGGTGTAGCCTTTGGGGTACTTTTAAGCTGATGACCGTCGCATTACAGCCTTCAGTTGTAAACAGCCTTTGGGTTGATAATCTTTTGAATGGCTATAGTTGTATTTCAGTTCTAGCAGCCTTCAATTTGTCCAGCAGCCTATGGGATACTTTATTTGTCCAGTAGCCTATGGGATACTTTAATTTGTCCAGTAGCCCATGGGATACTTCCAGTTTTTTTTTTTGTAGCTTATGGGGTACTTTCAGTTTTTTGGTAGCCTATGGGGTACTTTTAATTTGTCCAGTAGCCTATGGGATACTTTCGTTTTTTTTTTTTTGGTAGCTTATGGGGTACCTTTAAATTTTTTGGTAGCCTATGGGGTACTTTTAATTTGTCCAGTAGCCTATGGGATACTTTCGGACTTTAACGTTGGGCGCCAATTAATTATTTTTACGTTTAATAAATAAAAAACATTTTTACTTTTTATTACAACTGCTTTATTTAAAACCAAAAACCAAACTGAAACTAAACTTAATTTTTATTTCTTATAAAGTTTTACTTAAAACTATTGACACTGCAAAAACGTAAGTATGACAAGCCACCACATCCGCAGCAAACAAAATAATTCTTTGGAATTTTGTCTGCTTCGAATACTGCAAACAAGTAGTTTTTTTTTATTCAGTTGACAACGAATTTGTTGTTAACTTACATATTGGGGGTTTTTTTTGTTCGTTCAATTCGTCTTACCAATTTCTGTCCGATGTGTGCATACAATTTATATATTTATATTATATGTCTCAAACGACATATTGTTTTTTCCAATATTTTGTATCACATTGATTGTGTTTAATTCATCTCAACAATTTCGGTCCGATGCCAAGAATCATTTCCTATCTTTTATCTTAAGATTTTCAGAATCATCATGGGACACGGTCTATCAGTATTTTAAATGCTCGTGGACAATAAAAATTTGCTGGTTCCTATCTCTTCACTCTTGTTCATGTCACAAAATCATGGTTTGCACATCCTCTATTATATATGATTCTTGTTCTTGGCTGTAGCTGATATGGCATGCACAATGTGCACATACATGCTGAGTAACTTATCACCTTTTGCACATTCTCTTTCTTTCTTTGTTTTTGTTGTAACTGCGTCCCGTTACTTTTTTGCCTACAACAACAACAAGACATATGTTCGTCTGGCTAATTGTATTGACGCACTCATATGTTTGAGTAGATGGCTGGTGATAAGGAAAACCACCCCTATATAGTCCTTTCTCGCTCTCTCTTTAATTTACTATAGGTTAAGATTTATTTGACTTGTTAGCTCCTAAGAGATCATATTTTGAAATAGAAAACAGTGTCTTTCTTATAAATAAATAAGCAGTTTAGTCGGGTTTATTCCGAACATCCTATATATAGGACGTTATCCATGTCTAAGTAATTAAATATAAATTTTTGTTTCGACGTCGGATTTACCATCTACATCAGCTTCGGAGTTACCATCGACCATATCGATGACGGTTACTCGATCCAGTGATAAATTGCGCTCCGTGGAATCAATTGGACATGTATCGCATCTGATATCTGTAGCCAAACTGCCGTCAAACAGATAGATACTGCAAGTTTTTTTTTTTACAATATGCGGTTTGTAAATGTTGGCAGAAAAAATTGTGCAAAAGAAAGTGCTAAGCTAGCAGTGGATAGAGAGTAGATAGTATATAGGAGAACTTGGAATTTGAATTTTTGCCACCAATAGATGGACGAAGACGGCGCTGATAATTAGATCTTCTGGTTGCGGTTTAGACTAAGTGGTTCGTAAAAGAAATGACTTGAGGGCAAGATACTTGTGGCTTGTCTGAAAAAATTTTTTAGACTTTTCGAATATGTCATTTCCAGTTTTATTGCCGGCACTTGAAATTTTCAAACAAAATAACCCAAACTTCAGCATCAACATTTATGAATTAAAGAAAACAAATAATAAGTTTAAAGTTGTGGCCCCGGCAAGACAATCCAAAACTGTCAAAGAGTACCATATTAATTTGATCTAAAATTCTCAAAAATATCCGACAAATTAAAAACAGCGCTCTTAAGATACAACAACATGTAGTCTTTAAGAGTACTACATTGAAATAAATTCCAATCCATTTTAGCAAAAGTATAGTCTTCCTCAGAACAATCACTGTCATCTAAATGATTATAAAAATGCTCTCTGTTGGGTAAAGACTGCTCATTTAGTTTTTAAAAACTATCAACATAGTCGTATGGGAAAACGCCTTTCCTATTCATAACTTCGACATGTTCTTGTTTAGGGTATTTCTTGTTGAGTATCTTAAAATCTTCTTTATTTAAGTAGCTTGCCAACTTTTCTATACTGGAATTTAAAAACCTGTTCGAATCTACAAAATTTAATGTGCATTTTATTTTATGTCCGCATAAATTTTTTTTGGTCATTGAAATATATAGCTCCTTATTACATGGTATAACTGAAAGATCACTACCTAATTCTGTAATAAAAAGATGGATATCAGACCTACTTAAATTATGAAAGGCAATTGGTATAAAAGGTACGATGAACTTATTATACCCTCCACTCCAGTGTGCAGAGGGTATATATAAGTTTGTCATTCCGTTTGTAATAATTAGAAAAAAAATTTTGGACCCCATAAAATATATATATTTGTGATCCTTATAACAACCGGAGTTGAATAGCGATGTCCGTCTGTCCGTCTGTCCGTCTGTGGAAATCACGATGGCGGCATCAATCGGGCAGATAGGGTGCTCGCTGACATAAAAAATGATTCAGTAACATCCTGAAAAGTTTGCTATTTAAAATCGTCCAAATCGGTCGATTAGGGCCCGAGATTTGAATGAAGGACTAAAAAAAGTCTTGAAAAAATATAATTTTCTATGTTCTTGTTACGATCACGCCCTCAATAGGATAGCTAAGGTGATCATTTTTATGATGAATGATTCTCCAATTTCATGGGAAGATTTCTATTTCAAAAATCA
The DNA here is from genome assembly GCA_963682025.1 of Cordilura impudica. Classification (NCBI taxonomy): domain Eukaryota; kingdom Metazoa; phylum Arthropoda; class Insecta; order Diptera; family Scathophagidae; genus Cordilura; species Cordilura impudica. The sequence goes on from OY821519.1 coordinate 165,423,437, forward strand.
TTAAAATCGGTGGAACAGGTCTAGGGAAATCTCTGTAAAATTAAAAAAAAAATTAAAAATATGATGTTTCTATAATCTTCTTGTTGTTATTCTTAATGTTATATTGTTGTCATATCTGGACTTGTTGTTTTTGTGGTCGTTGTGGTAATAATATAATAAAAACTAACCCTTTGTACATTTTTTTATCAACTCTGGTAGAAAAATTTAAAAGTTTTCATTGTTTTTACATCACTAAAAAAAATTTACTAGATTATTTCTGTCATTGCCACGAGCCCGCCTGCAAAGTTTCAGATCGATTGGGTCACAAGAAAGGGGTTAAAATCGATCCAAAATTTTTTCGACAAGCAGACACTACGAGTTAATATAAAGGGAGTAAAAATTCACCAGCATCTAAAGCAAATAATTCTAAAATACCTAGTTGTTAATAAAAAGAAAACAATGTAAATTTAGCAAAAAAAATTTTTATGTATTAATTTATTTAAAGAGAAAAACACAAAAATAACGTTTGATGTTGTATTTTGTGTGTGTAATATTTACATATACATACATACACATATTAAATAATACAAATAATATACATATATTCTATATATTCTATATATGTATATCCATAATAACTGCATGTTAGAAATAAATCGGTATATTATTTTATTTACATAAAATTCTGCAATATTTTGTTGTGGGGTAAATACATTTCTTTTGCATTAACAGAGTGTCATTTCATTTAGCTCAGCGTGACTATGCCACAGTAGATGGCGCCAAAATTTTTGTTCTAATTAGCTTTGCAATAGTTATTTCTATTTTAACATGAATGTCAATATATTCAAATATATATTAGACATAACAATGTTAAGAGTATACACGGGCTGGTCTTTTATTTCATAAGTTTTTTCATTATTCTTTTACAAATATGAACATAAGTTTGGCATATTAACTTTTTGTTGTCTTTACAAAATAGAGTTACCGAGTTATCAATGAGTTTTTTGCTTTCAAAGAAGTTCTACATAGTTATATAGAATTATTATTCTGCTTTACCTACAAAATATCTGATTGCGATTACATCTAATTTTTAAAAATTGTTTATAATTACTAAAGCATTATTATTCACATAAATACAATATTGAACTTTTTAAACTTTCCATTAAAATTTAAGAAAATATCAATTCTAAAAACTGGAATTAAAATTTCCAATTATAAATTAGAAAATATTAACTGAATTTCAGAAAATCATATCAAAACGTCGGAAATAATAATTTTAAATTTAGAAGACATCAATTGCATCTTTAATATACATATAAATTTTATTCGTTAAACACAAATTGAAATTCCAAAAAAAAAACACCAAAAATGTTTACATTTAAAAAATGTTTACATTAAAAAAAAATATTGGCATTTAGGAGAAATTAATAGCTTTTCAGAACTTCTTTTAACGATTGTCGAATCGTTAAAAAAGAAAAGCAAAATTATCAGTAAAATTTTTAAACGATATTCGCTATTGTTAAAGTCAGCTGTTGTTGTTATCTAAACGACAACCATTTTTGTGTTGTTTATTGTATCGCTAAAAACTTAAATTTTTAGGTTGAAATGTCGTCATACATAAATAAAATTCATAAAATAGTGAAAATATTTTGCTTCTATTAAAAAACTTTTTTATATAAATAAAAAAATTAAATAGCATATTCAATTCATTATTTCATTTTCAAATAAATAAACAGAAATATTAGTAAAAAAAATAGAGATATTAAACATAAACATAAAATCATCCTGTCAAACACGAAGTAATTTGTTTTTTCTATTCTTCTTTGTGTTTTTCGCTTATTTTAACAGAGATGCCACTCGTTTACAATTTAAATAAATAGAAAAATAGATTTGTCAACTGTCGTTAAGATGTGTGTACTTAGTGAATCACTTAATCCTCAGTGCAAACAACAAAAGCTGTCGATATATTTTGCGATTGTCGGATCGTTGAAATTCTGTCGGATCGTTGAATTCGCACTACAGAAAACATTAATTTAAATTCAATGAATTTTAGAAAACCTCAAATGATATTTAAGAATTGCGAACATAAAAATTGTTATATAAATAAACGCAATTTGATGAGAATGTTATTTATATATATATATATTTTATTTTTAAAAATTTTTTTGTGGATGAATATTTGAAGTTTTTCAGAAAATAGAGATAACAAATTATTTTTTTAAAATGTTTGAATTTGATGAGAATGTTATTTATATATATATATATTTTATTTTTAAAAATTTTTTTGTGGATGAATATTTTTGAAGTTTTTCAGAAAATAGAGATAACAAATTATTTTATTTAAAATGTTTGGGACATTTGATTTTTTGCGTTTGGCATCCCTAATTTGATTATTTATTATTATAAATTTATTCTCTATGTTTTCCAAATATGGCAATATTTTAATAAAAATGTTGAGAGAGCTTTTTTTTGGTTATTATTTTGGTACTCCATCCGACCTATATGGCCGCAATGAAAAAATATTTCGCCAGTTAAAAGAAACTATACAGCCATCTCCAATTAGCACGATTTAATGCATATAGCCACCCTACACAACCATTACCTTTGCAATGGAGGTTAAGGCGAGCTATTTAATTAGCAAAAACTAAATTAAACGAGAAGTTATGTCATATAACCGGAAACGCATGCACATAGGAAACGCATGCATATTTTTCCAATATTTTGTTTACATATATTATCAATACTCAAACCGAGGTGGAGGGTATCAAAGATTCGGCACAGCCGAATTTAACACTCTTACTTGTTTTTCAATAACTATGTATATATCCCATAAGAATCCCACTAAAGTAATTGTAAAACTTTTCTTTCTCACCGCTTATCTTATTACTGCATGCGCAACAATTTAATTCTTCTTCTGGTGTTAATGGAACATCTATATGTGGTGCGCCTGCTTTCCAATACATGTCATACACTGCATTCATTCTATTGTAAAGATGGTCCAAAAATCCTCGTACACATATTTTTCCTGAAAAAGAGTATACAACTTAATACGGAATAAATATTTAAGAATGAATAAAAACATACCTTCAAGTAAATAATATTCATCTAATTCGCCTTTATACGTATGTTTTATATAGTATGCTAATGCACACGCTTTCTGGTTTTCAATTACAATAGTTCCTTTCCCTCTTGTTTTGTTGTATATAGGTAAAAGTACAGATTCCATATCAGCATACACCACAACTGGCGGAGAAATCTTTCTTTCGAAGTGAAAGCATTAACCTTGTTTTGGGTATGTTGTTGTTACTTTTGAACATTCCGATTTGTGGCGCACGGAGTTAATGAAATAAAAATTTTGCGTTTTCACCAATTTCTGCATATCTTTTATTAAAGAGTAATGATAGTTTCCATTATTTACTAAAATTCAGCAAATTAATATGGTACTCTTTGACAGTTTTGGATTGTCTTGCCGGGGCCACAACTTTAAACTTATTATTTGTTTTCTTTAATTCATAACTGTTGATGCTGAAGTTTGGGTTATTTTGTTGGAAAATTTCAAGTGCCGGCAATAAAACTGGAAATAACATATTCGAAAAGTCTAGAGTTATTCCCCGAAGCTTAGTTTTATTGGAACTTATATCATTAATTTTATAATATTTGGTATCACATAATTTTTTTTATCGGAAGCATTCCAGTTGTCCTTCTTTAATGCAATTGCGGCTTAAACGCATCATTTAAAGCAGAAAGAATCGCTATTTCTTACGTTTATAACAGCGTTTTTGCTGATATTACTCTCCAATTTGCACACAGTCATGTCGATATATTTGAAATGGTCGATTGCCCATCCGCTATCTCTCTCCTGGAACTCACTCGCTTGTCTTTCCAACTCATTATTAAAATCTCCAATTACTTCATCAATTTCACCAATATTTCTTATACTATTGAATGAAGTTGCAAAATGTTTTAATGATGATATTGGTTCTCCTTCGGTTGAACTTTTCAAGTACGGTCAAATTAGCACCATATTCATTTTTATGAAGTCAAACTCCATTAATCTTTCAATTATTGGTTCTTTTGCGAATATTTTTATATCAAGTAAAAAAATTTTAATTGCAATTTCGTTCTGCAAATTACTATAAATCCGATATTGTTTTACAACCATCGGATTTTTTAAAGTAATTTCGAAAATGTTTTCCCTCAAAAAGTTTTCGAAATTATCCTTATGCACATTTGTCCTCAAACGCATTTTATACTTATTTTTAAGGATATTTTTTTTGCATACTTGGCAAAATATTTTTGGCACACTAACTTTCACTTTTTGTGACATTGGATTGTTACTAAAAATACCGCGTCTTTTAGTTTTACCGATGCATTTTTGTAGAAGGTGTAGCTCCAAATTTGCTACTTCTTCAACAACAATTCCACAATCGGAGCACGCGATTTTCATTAAGTTTTCCATTTTTAATTTTTTTTTTTATTTTTTTATTTCGAGCAAAATTTTTTTTTCATTGATTCCTGTGTAGTTGACTACTGAACGAAATTTCATTTTTTCCCTTATATTATTTTGGTTAATCTATCCGTAATTATGATAAACAATAATTTAATCTGTCTTCACTATACATAACATAGTAAAAAGGTACCCAATTTCCAATAACTAACTTATTTTTTAAAAAGTGTTGTTATTTATTTTAATGTTGATTAACCCTATTTATAATTTATTAACCAAGCTTATCATTTTACAAAACTACACCTCTTTAAAAGAATGTATTTAGGTTTCATACTCAAATTAAAGATTTTATGATCATGGTAAAATCTAGATTTTCGTTATATAAAAATTTTTTCAAGCATATGTACTGATAAGTGGCCACATTTATGTTTCAATTTGTTTTAGTGTTCACAAACTATAATCTAATAAAATTCCGCTTGAGTTTGTCGATTTATTTCAATCAAGTTTCGTTTTGATTCAAGTGTTTTGGTAATTGTGGGGTAAACTTTTATATGTATGCATTTTATGTACCAGGCGCACGGAGATTTTAGAAAGTATTTTTCAGTTGATTAGAAATAACTTAATCTGTCTTCACTACACATAACATAGTATAAAGTTAACCAATCTCGAATGTTTACAACCTAATATCTAATTCGTTTTATTGCAACGGTATGTTTATTTAAAAATTGGAAAATTACACTAAATATTGATTTATAACCATACTAATGACACCTGTAACGAATTTGTTGAATTAAGTTGTTACTTATTTTAATGTTGATCAAACGTATTTATGATTTATTAATCAGGCTTATCATTTTCAAAAAACTACACCTTTTTATAAGCATGTATTTTATCATCACTTGTAAGCCTTTAATAGTTTATTTAATTTTATTGATGGGAGTGTAAATGTTTAAACGATAGTATTGGTAGCACAAATTCAAATTCTTGGTTTTCCTATATACTATCTACAAAAAAATTTTGTTCGGACAAGCCAGAAGTGTCTTGCCCTCAAGTCACATCTTTTACGAACCATTTAGTCTATACGGCAACCAGAAGGTCTAATTAGCAGCGCCATCTTAGTCTATACCGCAACCAGAAGATCTCATTAGCAGCGCTATCTATTGGTGGCAAAAATCAAATTCCTGTTTCTCCTATATACTATCTGCTACTACAGCTGTAATTTTTGACAGCAGATGCGCATACCAATACGTGATAAATTTAAATGTCAAAATGAATTGCTAAAACTGTACGGCGACTGGAAAAATGCCCACAAACAAAGTGCAAATAGCAGAACGGATACATCAAGATCGAACCTGAACATTTTCAAGGAAACAATAGACTACCTGTTCGATATCGCTAGTGCAAACGCCGTGAATGAGATGCGTATACAAGAAAACAAATGATTTTGTTGATGCAAAGACAGAAAGGAAGACCAGGATACATGGCTGGCGTTGACAAGAAGTAATACGGCCGAGAACAGCGATCAGAACAACGAAAGCAAAAAGAAGAATCGCGGAAGAGAAAATATTCAGAACTTTACAATGAATCTTGTTAGTGAAATTATTGAACTGTTTGAATTCCTTAAAACATGAATCATCAACTGATATTTTGCAGTACTTGATACAGTTTACATTGGAAGTGAAGACGGATATGAATTCGATGATAACAGTATGGGTAATTGCATACCGATGATCACAGCAAACGTACAAGAGGACGACATCATTGGATCTCGCCACATCTTACTGTAGTACTTGATAAGGCCAAAGTCAGCTGTTCAGATGCTGTCCATATTTTCATAGCATGCGCAGATAATGTAATAACTGACATGAATAATGCTGTGACGCCTCTGATCTCTGTTGGTGAGCTTGTGACCAATCGATCTGAGTTACGAAAAGAATATCGTAAGTGAGGAGTGGAGGAGACTCAAAGAATTCATTACAAAGGTAGTTTAGTTCAAAATTTATATATATTCGAAGTTATACGAATAATGTTAATTTTCACCGATTTCTATTTTATTTTTAATACGTAGATCAATAGCGTACCGTCATTGGTTATTCACTGGGACTGAAAATTGTTGCCGGACCTGTTTGGTAGAACCAAAATTTATAGAATCGAAATTCTCGCAATTCAGTACTGAAGGGACATCTAAATTTTTGGGCGCTCGCAAAGTTCCTGCTGGCATAGAAGAAAATAATGACGAGGTCGTTAATGATGTATTTTCATCGAACACGATGTTGGAAATGGTATTGAAACACGTCTTTGAAGTCAAACATTCCGAAACAAGTGGGCCTGAAGTGGCTTTTTTTAATCGTTTTGCTGCCACGTATGAAAATCTCGACCACAAATCGTTTAAAAGCGAACTCAAAGACCCATTTGTTTGCTCAACAATTAGTAACGCTGACTACGAAGCCATTAAGAATTTCTGCAACCAACAGCTACAATAAACACAAATTCGCGCGGATTACAAGGAACTACTACAATTAACAAAAAAGTTCCTTGGTGAAGTTGGCGGAAACTTTCGTACACCTGGTCCAACATCCCATGCAAGGTTCATGGGAAAAGGCATATACACCGTGAAAATATACCTCTTTAGGGAGCAGTTCACTTTGATGCAACGAGAACTGAATGGACTACGCGATATATGTATTTTTCTCGTGCGAATGTATGTCAAAGCTTGGTTTACATGCACAAACGCTATACGAGTCCCAAATCAAGATATACAGTTTTTGAAAGACTCCATCGCATATACAGCAACCGACCCAGATGTGTCTGAAGCGTTTTTCGTAAATGGAAGAGTCATTTGTGTATTTGGCACCGGAAACAATGTCTTTAGCGTTTCTCGATCGGATGTTTCACACGAAGTGAAACGAAACATGCTTAGGCGCCTGCAATCAACAATCGTACAATTGGATGATGATCGAAAATTCTCCGACCCAAAACTGTTGCTGTACAATAATTTCAGCTATTTCGTGTCATACAAAGCCAAAAATTTTTTCGATGCCTTCCGATTGACCGCTGAATTCTTGAAGCATGATCCATCTATTTGAGAAACGAAAGAAGATTATCAATATGCTCTTGATGTTTGTCGTGATCTGTTTGATGTTAACGACGCTGCTGAATGCGATGTACGATTTATGAATGAATACAACAGGATCCCTTCGAAAGACGAAGATCAGAATCAATTTATCTTACAGTGTATTGAAGCATACCGTCGAAAATATCCCTAAAGTGGGATCATATATAATCTTCAAATTGTTGTAACTTTTTTGTTTCTCTAACGATTTTCATCATTTATGGCTTGTTAGAATAGAAACTGTATTTAAAATCGATGGCAAGTCTAGTTATTTAAAAAATATTTTTAGTTGCCTAAACATACGTATTTTGATTAAAAGTCACATATTTCACCAGATAAAGTGTGTTTTAATTCTTCAATGAACTTTGGGTAGACCTTAGCGTCATCCGATCGGCCCAAAATTTTTAACTAGAGGCTTGTAGGCCAAATGGAAACTTTTTCGGCCCGGCAATCAAGGATCGCAGCAACTATCAGTTTCTGCCTCATATGTTATAAACGGTCTAATGTACATATATATAGATGGTGTTTTTCTTTCAGCCCATATGCGTGCCCGGAGTGGACTTGCTAAAAAAGTCAGGCAAAGAATATGTGCCGGGCGTGTCTTCCAAAGTTGCCAGCAGAATCCCAACAGGAGATAAGTAGCTTGAGCTGGGCCACTCAAAGCCGATCTCCCATTCGAAGATTTCGATTAAAAGTATGTTCTCGTGGGAATTAAGGTTCTTGAAAAATCTCTTCTGGTGGGCGAAGACAGAAAAATATAATGGAACAACTGCGGAGTCATTGTATATTGTAGAGTTAGAGTAACGTTTTACGTATGATGAAAAATATTTGCCTAAGCAGTAAGAATTCTCCTTTCGAATACTTCCATTTCCCTTGCCATAGTCGGCGAAATGGTGAGCCAGATGGGGAAAGCATACAGCAATACTGATCTTATAGCAACCTTATAAATCAGTATAGTAGTTTGGTATTATTGGGAAGGTATCTGCTACTCAACAGACGTGAGAGCATGCCAGAAACTCGCTTACCTTAGGCAAGATGAATTTTTGAAGTTTATCAAATGTTACTCCCAAATATTTTAAGGTGTCTTTGAAGTGGATTTCACTACCAGCCAGAGATAAATGTATACGTTTACTTTCTGGAACTACAAATCTAGGACATTTTCCCGATGCGTTTGTTATGCATATTGCCTCAGCTTTGGTTGCGTTTTTGTGGATACCCCAAACTTTGTACAAATCATTGATGATTTGTAGATGAGTTGAAGCTCTTTCCAAAGCTTGGGCTGGAGATACATCATGTGAAAAGATCAAGCAGTGATTTGCATATAATAAAGCTTTGGAGTCAGTCGTTTGATGCGGAAAGTCATACAGGTACAAGTTGAATAAAAACGGCGTTAAAATAAACCGAAGATGCGTCGCAGAAGAATTCGCTACAAGTGATGATGAAGGGCAAGTGCAGTTTATGTCACCAGACCATCATTAAATATTTTTTAATAATCTTTGTTTTATTTTATTATTAATTAATGAATCAAAATCAATATTTTATTAATACTAATTCTATTCAAAGCCATATACAAAACTTAAATTATAGGGCCTGTTCGGAAATGCATCACTGCGTTGCATGTGATGCGCATAGCATTCGTAAAAGCATCATCTGGCAACATTACAAATGTCAGATGTTCGAAAATGCAAATGATGCTCAACAAATGCGCAAACAATCATCAAATACGAATCACGAAAATGGCTGATGCAATGCAAGAGTAAGTATAAAATTTATTATTTATTTAATTTTTTCTTTAATTTGTTTTCGTTTATGTATTTTTTAGAGTCGAAGTTGATGCAAAATTTTCGAAATTATTGATTAGAGTGCGGTTGGACATGGAAGAAGATTTTGTGTCCAGAAGAAAAACAAAGTCGGTATTGTGGGGCAGAGTTCTACAAAAAATGAAGGAGAAGAGCGCAAACTTGGACCAGACCAAGGAACAAATAAACAGGAAGTTTTTAAATTTATTAACAACTTACAGGAGAATAAAAAAAATAAATATGGAATCTGGAAGGAACGCGACAATATGGCAGTTTTCTTGATGATTTCGATGAAAGTTAAGGAACCAGACATTCAATTAATCCTCCTTCAAGTCATCTCCTGTCGTCACTAGACGAAAGGACGAGCTCAGTACCTTATGAAGGTTCCTCTGAACATTCTGATAATTCACCAGAGTCTTCTGAGAGCTCTTCTGAACCACCAGTCAAAAAGAGAAACAGTAAGAATGAAATTGTACAATATCTAGAAGAAGAGTCTTTAAAGGAACAGAAAAGTCATGAGGAATTGCTTGCAATGGAAGAAAAAAAGCTTCGTATAGAAGAAAAACGTATAAATACCATGCTGGAACTCAAGAATGTCTTGGAAAGGGCATATGCCAACAATTAAAGCAACTTTTTTATACCTTAATGTATTACAAAATGAATATATGTATATGAATTATTTTTGTTTTGTTTATTACATGGTAATAATTTTTTTTATTGTATCAATACTACATGAAATGGAAAGACTTATATTTTTTGTTTATTACTTAGTAATCATTTGTTTTTAATAAATAATTTGTAATTAAATAATTTATTATTAACAAGAAAACAATGCTGTTAAATAATTACGCATAGAAACCCCGTCTTCATCTTCCTCAGTTGCTATTTCATTTGTAATCGGGTTTATATAGTTCTCATGTTCTAGTACATATATTAATATCCTGTACTTTATATTCAGAAGAGCTTCCATTATTTATAATAAAATTATGGAGAGTTGTACAAGCTAATATGACCGCAGAAATGTTTTTAAGGCACGCGCAATCCAAGCGATCCAACTTATTCTTTAAAATTCTAAACGCTTGCTCAATAAATACACGAGTAGAACTGAGACAATAATTAAACTTCTGCTCACGTGTAAGGTGGCCGTAATCCATATATGGAGTCAATAAAAATTTTGATATAGGATATGCTCAGTCGCCTAGGATTATGGTGTAGGAGCGAGTTGTACTTGTCCACCTAAAATCGACTTATGTATTGAACTATTTCTCCACACATTGGCATCGTGACAACTGCCTGGATAACCAATGAAAACGTCCAAAAAACGAAACTTACTATCGCATATAGCCTGAAATTTAATTGAATATATAATTTTTAATAAATTGTAACATATTAATCGTGCTGCTTACTTGCATATTTATGGAATAAAATCCTTTCCTATTGAAATAACCTATTGGGTCAACTTTAGGTTTTGGTATTCTAAGATGTGTACTATCGACACATCCGACAACATAAGGAAAGGGGTTCTCCCTGCTGTTTTGAAACCTTTTCATTAAAATTTTTTGGTGTGGTACTGATGGCCAGGCTATTTCTTTCTTCAAGCGATAAATAGTTTTTATGGTTTTGTAAAAAATTTTGTGGCCAGTACACTTTCCAACATTGAAACGGTCACTAATTTGACGAAAGGTTACTCCACTGTTACTTAATATCCACAACGTGATATATAAGCATTGTTCCAAATTAAAAGCCAATCTACCTTCGTCAAATGTAGTCCAGATTGGTTTTAGAGCACACAGCAGCCTGAAACCCAAAATTGTGGCACCCTTAAAAGTTGAACAAAAATTCCTATATGTACTTACTTTAAATGTTGAGCGGTTCATTCCAAAATGGTCAAAAAAATGTCATCCGGGTATTCTTTAATAGTCCTTGTATAGTCTAAAACTTCTGGACTGTGCCGTTTCTTAATCCATGTGTTTTTCAATAACAAATTTCTTTTCTTGTACTTCATAAGTCTTTTTTTTTGTGGATTGCACAATTTTATATCATTTACTTTCATCCAATTCACAAAATAAATTTAATATAAACTTTTCCATTTTTAACTTTATTCCGTTCGAAAATGTAAACAAACTGCACATCAAACAAGCATCGGCATCAGCTGTTCTGCATCAGCATCGCAAACTAATCACACATGCGCATCACATGCAACGCAGTGATGCATTTCCGATCACGCCCATAAATATGTAAACATTTGTTCAATTAATCTAAGAACATTTCTTCGATTAATAAATTTAACAAATTCAAAAATTTCGCGTAAAACTACCCAGATTGCCGGACATTCTTGCGATATAAGAAACTTGGTTCGATGTGAAAGTATCTCAGCTGTACACAATTCCTCATTACAATTATGTACATTGGTGTAGGATTGATGAATATGGTGGAACCTTTTGTATACAATAGTAAAAATTCCTGTATACTGTGAATTGTTTTGAAAGTAGAGATTATGTCGATATAATTCAGTTGAGGCTAGACAATTTTATGATTAATGGGAAACCATTAGAGTTCATGACGTTCTATCGATCACAATAATGTAGAGTAGAAGAATTTTTGGAGATTTTGGATAACAAAATAAGTATTTTTGCAAATAATGCAGCCGTTGTTGTAGGGGATTCAAATATAGATTTATTGGATGATGCACACGTAGATGATATTATAAATTTATTCAAGTCTTATGGGCTTAAAAGATGCCAATGTTGATTACAAGGCCAATAAGTGGAATGTGTATAGATCCATACATAGTAATGTTGAAGAAAGATTTGCTATTGATTCCATAGAATGCCATTTATCTGATCATAATTTTCTTTGCTGCAAATTAAATTCGGAATTTGGTCAATATGACTACACTGAAAGAATAAAATTCATTTGCAATTCTGAAAGTGTAAAAGAATACTTGAATTACAACCAGCCTAACATTCCTCAAACAAATAACCCATTGGAAATTACATCAAACTTAATAAAGATGGTTAATGACGCGATTTCAATCAACACAACTGTATCGAGGAAAAACAATTTAATTAAAAAAGATCTAGCTCCTTGGATTAATAAAAATTTATGGCTTTTGATGGAAACGAAAAAGAAGCTATTAAGAATGAGAAGAAAGAATCGGTTTGATACAACCGTTAGTGATAGATTAAGAAGAATAGGTCAGATTATACAAACTAGCAGATTCCCGCCCTCGAAATTCGAGTGCAAATTCTAGGAAATTTAATTTTTTAATTAAATAAAGACCCTAAAGTATGCTAATCAATTATAGCCAATTCACAAATCAACACAAAAAACAAACTCATTTTTATTACAAACACATTAACAAATTTAATAAACACACACATAGCATTGTATAATTTTATGTATGTGTTAGTAGCAACTTTAAATGCAATTTACTCAAAATAAAGGAACAAATTTAAAAATCTGTAAATTTGCAAAACGGCTGAAAAGAAATATCTTTCAAATAATATATGTTTGGTCAAAATCGGGATAAAACGGTAGAAAAAACATCATTCACAAGAAATCGCCTAGCATATTAATGTTATAGATATCAACCAGGGAAAATATGAACCTATATTATGAAAATAACTTATTGAAATTTGGAGGTAATGTTAAGAGTTGCTGGAGATTTTTTAATAATGTAATGGGTCGTTCTAATCAAAATATGGTAAACATAGTTAATTCCGAGGGGATTTGTATAGATGACAATAAAATAATATCAAATATTATCAATGAATATTTTACCAACGCTGTCGATTCGCTAAAACAAGGTATTGAAAAACATGCTGACGACAACTTCAACTGCTGGAGAATACTCAGGCATTGTAATAACAGGTTCTTTTTGAGCGAAGTAACTTTGAACGAATTAGAAGATAAAATAATGAGTTTGAAAAAATCGATGATAATATTTCATCTAACTTCGTAATCGATTATAGCACTCTTTTATCACCTATTTTATTAAGAATATTTAATGATCAACACTTCTATCTATCCTGATGTTTTAAAATTACATAAAATAATTCCAATTCCAAAATCACCTCGCGCAAAAACGGTTGAACAAATTAGGCCAATAGCGTTGCTATCTGTAATAGATCAAATTTTTGAGAAGATAATTCATGCTCAGCTGCTAAAATTCTTTGATAATGAATCTTTGTTGAGTGAAAATCAGTTTGGATATATAAAGGGGAGTTGAACGGACGAAGCTGTGGTCAGTGTGATTAATATTACAAGAAATCGCCTAGCATATTAATATTATAGATATGTGAAGACTTGAACAATGGATTTAATGGAGTAGCAGGCTTGTTTTACGATTTCAGTAAGGCATTTGACCTTGTTGATAATTGAAAAACTTAAGTTATATGGTATTTTCGGTAGAGAATTAGAACTAGAAAAAGTTTTTTGTCTAATAGACTGCAATATGTTGAAACCGGTGAGGAGAAGAGTTCAGTCCTTTCAGTGAGTTGTGGTGTGCCACAAGGGAGTGTCTTAGGGCCCCTCTTGTTCATGATTTATTTAAATGATATCAGCAACCTTGGTCTTTTGTTAAAATTGTTCGCTGATGGCATTTCAATACTTTATGCCTATAAATATGATTTTAGTCTTAAAACTCAAATGGAGAGATATTCTGCGTTAATTTTTGAGTTTGCGAGATTGAATCGTTTAGTTTTAAATGCAAATAAAACAAAACTACTACGTTTTCGACCCCACTCATTGACTATTAATAATGATTTTTGTATATTTGTGGATGGAAATCCTACATATGAGGAGCATAAAATCAAATATCTGGGTATAACTTTGAAAAGCAATTTGTCTTGAGATGCTCATATCAAATCATTGAAAACAAATATTGAATCAGCGGTTGGAGTTCTTTTTATATTAAGAAAGAAACTTAATGAAAAAACAAAATTGATGATCTATCAAGCCATTATACATAGTCGCCTTGAATATCGAGCAATAATTTACGCGCATAAAAAGACAAATGAGTTAAAATTTCTACAGGTAGTACAGAATAAAGCCCTCAAATGTGTATCTAATCTAAGTGCAAGGACTAATACGATTAACTTATACAAATATTATTGTAAAACAATTCTTCCCATTTATGGCTTATATAGAAAACAACTTCTATTTTATGTTTTTAAATCAGTTAACAACATTGGACATAGAACAGTTAAATTTAATAGAAACCAGAACAACTTTAATACAAGAAATGCATCTAATCTAAGAACGTCGAGGTGCAGGTTGGAGACAACTAGGCAGAGAATGGAGTATGCGGGTAGTTTGCATTTTAATAATTTGCCAAGTTATTTGAAAAACCTCAATCAATTATCTCTTTTTAAAAAAAATTTTAAATTGTATCTTTTGGAAAACTTGGAAATGCTTCTTCATTAATATTTTCTTTTGATTAATATTTTCTTTTCGATTTTTGCTAAAATAATATAACATTTAAATTGTTATTATATGCCAACTCGTCTCACTAGCCATTTGGCACGAGACAACTTATATTGTGAAATATATTATTTTGTATAATTAAAAAAATAAAAAAAAATCAAATATTTTGCATAAAAAGTCACGCTGTCAATCTCTAACACGTATCTAACAAAACCTTAAAGTGCCAGATCCATTTTTTGAATTTTGTTTAATAAAATTTTTTAAAACTTGAAAAAGTAGCTTTCAAAATTTTATAAAAAAAATTTCCCATTTTCGGTTTCAATGCGCAATAGGTTAACCACATGGTAATAAAACAATACTTCATATCTGAGTACTTATAGGTATAGAGACAAAAAAAAAAAATGACGGCTTTAATCAATTTCTCAAAGTTGAAAAAAATCCCATCAAATTTCATGACCTAGTTTTTTTGGCACAAAAGTGTTCTGGGGCATTTGTTATTTCTTGGCGAGTTTTTATTTGATTTTGAAGTTTTATAGGTTTTTCGATTCATGTAACAACTTGTCGGAAAAAATTGAACTGTAGAACGAAATTTTCGTAAAAACTGAAAAAATTCATATTTTCCCCATATAAACACACTTGAAATTTTCAATCGATTTTCTTTATCCATCTCTCCCCAAAATCGCATCTTTATTTTTAAGGACCACTCTAGTGGGCATGTTACCATTTTCCACTTAATTTCGTGACATCAATTATTGTGGGCATGTCTAACTTCTCATATCGCATTCTCTTTTCCGCCCTTGCAATAATCCTGTCTTGTTATATGGAATATCGCATCAAATAAATAAAATAAAATCAAAAATAAATCCTCTACAACATTCTTCGCCATAGACCCCATATAAAGTAGTTTCCCCATCTATCAAAATACAAAACTTTTGCATAGAATTTTCTCAAATTTGGTTTGCATATGTTTTGCCAACTATACCAAATATGGTCACGATCGGTCCATTTTTTGACTTAGTTCACCGTCGATATTAACGGCAGACACGAATTTTTTTAACTGCATCAAACCATAATGTAATTAAAAAAAAGATAATAAATATGTTATTAATTTATTGGGAAAAAAATTTTTGGTTGTACGGATACTTTTTCTAGTGAATGAATATGAATTTGAGGGATGACATAGTCGTAATAAAAACGACTTGTTAAATATTTATACCACTTTGTTGTTTTTATTTGTTTAAAAATATATGAAAATTACTTTAAATTCAATTGAAAGTGAAATAGTTCAGTTTTTAAAGCATATTTTATGTTTTAATATATATTTTGAGTAAATTCTAACGACAAAATATTCTGAGTGGGATGAGAAGTAAACCAACTAGTTGGATGGAGCAAATAAGCATAAACCATATTGACAATGTTGCCTTAGCGGGAAATCTCTTAGCGGGAAATCTAGCGATTTTTTTTTTTTTGCAAAATGGCTTCATAGTGAACATTGATAAACAGCTTATAATTCGCCAAGGTTTTTTTTTTTAGTATTTTTTCTGTAAAAACAACTAAGTGAGACTCGAATACCGGTATTTATATTAAAAAAATGTTATATGAAAATGCGATTCCCAGTAATTTTGCTTCAAGCTTTTGGGATTTCATATACATAAAAAAATACATATAAAGTAAAATTAAATATTTTTTAATAAAATCTTGAGTTTTATATTGGTAAGTATATTAAATTTGTATGTTTATATTATTTTGAAATACTTTTTAAACATATTTTAAGGTAATGGGGTCAAAATACCTTCAAAAATTTCGCGCAGAATGGCTAAACCATGAAAAACAACAAAAAACCATGAGCAACAAATGTTGCTGCAATTATGAAGTTCCAGAAATGGCATTCAAAATCATAGTCACCAATTCTGCCTACGAAAATACCAATACTGAAGATTGGCTACAAATTTTTAGTTAAAAAACTTAATATTTTTTAATCTTTTTATTAAATGTATTATTACCCTACCAAAAAAAATGTGTGTTACTTTTCGAATTATATATAACTATATCCGAAAAATGAGAACATATAACTCATCATATTAGGTATAACTTGATACAATTATAAATAATTTTATAAAATTAGATCAAATTTGATGGAATTATATATTGTTTGATACATATTTATCCGAATTTTGTCCTTATCCAAATGTACCAAATTATTTCTAATGCAATACATTTATATCCAACTAGATACAATTGTATATAATATGTTTTATATATATTGTATTACATAAAGTGATATTATTATATGTTTAAGATACAATGATATGTAATTTTATAGAACTTGATATATATATTTTGCAATATATAATTATAAGCAGTTATATTAAGTCATATATAACTATGTATATCAAAACTTTTTTGCTTGGGTAGTTATTTTATTTTTGTTATACGTATATTTTCAGGAATGTGCTCAAAGTATTGTTTTGTTAATAAAATATGTTAAAAACATAAAACTTAAACGTTTTATTAAGATTATAACGTTTATTTTTCAAAATTTAACGATTTATTGCTAAATTTTCAAAAAAAATTTAATAAGTTCGAAAAATTTAGCTATTTTTTTATAATTTTTAGATAGAATATGAAATGTCAAAAAAATTTAGCGATTAATAGCTAAATTTTCGAATTTTTTAAAAGTTTAGCTTTTTTCTAGCGATTTTCCAGTCCGATTTAGCGGTATTTTTTGAAAAAAAGTTTGCAACAGTGCATATTGATATAAATTTGTTGCCTGCTGATATGTCGCAAAAACATATAACCAAATTTGAGAAAAATCTGT
This sequence comes from Cordilura impudica, assembly GCA_963682025.1. Classification (NCBI taxonomy): domain Eukaryota; kingdom Metazoa; phylum Arthropoda; class Insecta; order Diptera; family Scathophagidae; genus Cordilura; species Cordilura impudica. The sequence goes on from OY821519.1 coordinate 165,441,019, forward strand.
AATATTTTATTTTTTTTTTTGACAGATTTAAGTGAAGATCGGAAATCAGCTTTATATGGGGACTATGACTATAAATGGTCCTACACGGTTTATTATTGTGTGTAATAAACATACATATACCACATTTGTTTTATATGATAATTTAGATCTTAGGACAGTTTAAGTCGATCCCATATGATCGAGCAATCTCCATTTGGACTTGGTCTGAAAATGAACCGATTTGGGCCAATTTCAATACCGTTCATGCTATGAGCGCCAGGAGCTTATATAAAGCATTCATATTTGCGACCTGTTATTTGATTAAAAAGTTTACGTGGACGCACGGACAGACAAACAGACAGCCGCACTGTGGTTGAAATTTTGATTTCATCGGCCAAAACTCTAATTATTTTTCTTACCGATTTTTAAAATTTTAACGCCATTTTGTAGGTAATATATCCAGATTAAGGTAGCCAAAAAATTAGTTTAAACAATTGCTGATTGTGGGCGTGGCATGCTGTCAAACTCAACTGTTTTTTAATTTCAAAAAAAGGTGATTTGTTTTGTTTTTTTTATCGAAAATAAATGGTTATTACTCGCAAGTTATCATCGATAATGCCCTGCGGTCTTTATTACAAGGTTGGTGGGATTGCAGCCTTTAATTGTTGTAAGTGGTCACAACCCTACTGTATAATAATAGGGGAGTTCTAAAATATTTTTTAAACTACCATATTTGTGTCAAATGTACACTTTAGTGGAACAGAACTTCTAGGGAACAAAAGGGAACAAGAAACATATAACACCCGGAGAAAGGCGAAAGTGTCCTTTTTAACTCTATATATACTTTTGCACCCGCCACGACCCGCCGGTAGAACAGTTTTTTCCTTTTATTAAATTACTCAAAAAAAATTTCAAATTACGATAATTTAAATAGCCCTATAAGTACACAATGGTGTGTTAAATTTGTGGTTTAAGTATTTTATTGCTTATAATAGTCGTTATTTATTCTATTACCAGTAATGATATCTGCTTACAAAATACACCACCCTTTTGATATATTTGTAAGTAAGAATATACAGAGGATGTATTTCATTTGTAACCTAGGTTTTTTTAATTATCATATCTTTTTTATACCTTTTTATTTTACCTAACAATGCACTAATGCAAGAGGTAAAGAAAACACACACAGGTAATTCATTTGTGTAGTGGGTTTCTTATATATTATTTTAGGTAGTAATGCACTAATGCCATTTTCTTTCCTTTTTATTTTACCTAGAAACATAGTATGATGGCTTATGAAAAAGCTTATAAGAAAATGGCATTTGAGTACAAACTCAATTGCTATAATATATTTCAGCATAAGTCTCAAAAAATAAAATATTTCGAAAAATGTGAAAAACTTCAGTTATAAAGACTGGCCGAAGAATATTTTAGGAACAAAAACCAGGAAGACGTTCTTAAAATTAAACTTAAATTTGTGTAGGATCGAAAAAAGAGCAATTATATAATTTCGTCAAAGCACTAAAAAACGCTACAAAGAAGTTAGCACAATAAACAAAAGTTTTATATAAAAAGCGCAAACTGGTAAGAAGGCCAACTTACTGTTGCAAAAGAAACAATAAAGCAAGATAAGGCCGGAAGACCATGCAAATCATTGGACAACTGCAGCGGTAGATCTAAGAGGCGGAAACTTAAATATGTTAACGATGAAATTGGATGTATAAATATAAAAGAATCATTCTTAGATCAATTATGAACACAGAAACAATTGACTAAAGTGGATACCATTGAAAAAGTTGTTAAAGTTGTCCAGTAAGAACAAAACAGATTCTTAAAAGGATACTAACTCCGAGCGATCCACAACAGTTCACAAATAAGGAGGCATTAGCATTATTTCTTGATTTGAAATTAACAAAACATCAATATATTCAGCTCAGATTGCGTGCGATTGCAAACAGCTCAAATATGTATCCAGCATATCATCACATAACCGCTGCTAAAATGGACTGTTTGCCATCGAAGGACACTATCACAATCATACCAATTTCGGCAGAGGTACAACTACAACCTCTACTTGATCACACAGCCGAACGCTTGCTACAATCAATAAAAGGAAATTAGTTAAAAAAATATAGAAACACAAAGTAATTCTTTTTTGTAAATGGGTATGTGATGGTTCTTCGGGACAAAAACAATACAAACAAGTAGTATACGAAAATATTTCGGATTCAGATATGTTCATGGCATCATTTGTACCATTCCGATTGAAAAAGATTTTGGAAGATTCAGAGCCTGCGACCAGTATACGCAAACAAAAGATATTTGGAAAAATGAGACACCATCTTCTACGAAATACTGCAGGCCAATCAAATTTGAATTCAAAAAAGAAACTCATGATGCCATTAACAAAGAAGTTACTGATATCAGGGCCCAAATTGAAACACTACAGCCATTAAAATAACAGTTAGATGGGCAGCAAATTGAAGTAAGCTACCAATTAATGCTGTCAATGATAGATGGAAAAGTAGGCCAACCTTTGACTAACACGAAGGCTGCATCCAGCTGCATCATATGCAAAGCAACATCAAGCCAATTAAATGAAGTCCAGACAAAATCACTAGATAATTCTGATGCATATGAGTTTGGACTATCACCACTACATGCAAGAATACGACTTATGGAACACATACTAAAAATAAGTTATGATTTGGATTTCGGTTTTTCAGGTTCAATAAGAAACAACGAAACCATCAAGGAGTTAAGATGTTCAAAAAAGAAACATGTTCAAGATGAATATCGCAAATTTGGATTGATTATAGATCAGCAAAACAATGGTCAGGTAATACAAATGATGGCAATACCGCAAGAAGATTATTTTCAGATCGAGAAACAGCATCTGAAATAACAGCAGTGTACTTAAACCTTATTTTCAGATTTAAAATAATCCTAGAAGTACTTGCGTGCAATGAAGAAATTGACTCCAAAAAATTTGAAGATTATGCTAAGGAAACTGCAAAAATATATACAACCAAGTACCATCGAGAAATATGTCTGCAACAGTTCACAAAATCCTCTATCATGCAGAAGATGTCATTAAATATCATTTGGTGCCACTTGGAGATCTATCAGAGGAGGCTAAAAAAGGAATAGGGATTACAGATTTTATAAAGGGCACAATACTAGAAAAATTTCACGAAATTCCACAAATATATTATTGGCAACGTCAGATCCGTTCATCTCCAGTATTCGAAATCACTGGAAAGTGGAACTTAGATGAAGAAGTCAAAAAACTACTAAAGAACAGAAATAATACAGAACAAAAAATGGAATATTTGCAATCAATATTTGAATCAAATTAATAATAATTATAGTTTCATGGGTAATAATTATAAGTACGAAAAACATAGTATTAGTAAAAAACAATAATAAACAGATCATCCCATTGCTACAAATGCTGTTAAAATCTATTAAATTTTCTTTTTTATGGTTTTTTTTACCCACATATGTATGAAATGTTTTAATAAATAAGAAAGATTCAAAAATAAAACCCTTATTTTCATATCAAAATCAGAATCATTGCGCTAATGTTCAAATGTGACAGTAAAAATTATAAATTTCTGTAGTAATAGCAACGTTCATTTAAGTGTAGATATTCTTTGAGTGTAAATATTTTATATTTTTCACTAATAATAATAGCATAATTTCCAGTTGATTTAGTTTTTTTTTATTGCAAAATTTTTTTTGAGTGCAAACGTAAAACAAAATCCCATTATTACAAAAAATGCTTGTAATTATTATTAAAATCCAAATACATCATTTTTAAATAAATAAAAAAAAATAAAATGCCCATATTCAAGCTATAAGTTAAAAAAAATGAAAAGTTTAACTTTGACCTAGAATTCCTTAAGAAGTTCTCAGTCAATTTTAATGAAATTAAAACAGACTCAAGTTCAACTAAATATCTATCCACTGGAAAAAAATTACTAAAAGATTTTGATCGGTTCAAAAGTTACAGAATTTTGGCCAATGAAAAACGATTTTCAGCCACTGTGAGCCGGACTGAGATTACTGAAATGACTACGAATCGATATAATAAGAAGTGGGTCTTTGTCTGATATTTTTGGTAGTTACAAACAACAGCACAAATTCATAAATATGCATAAATATTTACTTCAGGTAATTTTTTTTGTTAATACTCGTATTTCAAATATTATATACCCAAAAATTTCTTCTGTATTTTTAGAAATCGATTTTCCTACACCGAGCTCCAGTCCGGCAACGTATTTAAAGTATGAATTTAATTTTTTTGTTGTGTATTTCATACTAAAATTCAATTTTTGATATTTATTTACCATATTTATACCATAAAGAAAACAAATTCTAGTAACTATAGTAAGAACGCTAGGTTGGAATTCTTGTTTTGTAAGGTATAGTTTAAAACTATTTATAAAATTGTTTTCATTTTAAAGCATATAAATATGCATAAATATTTACTTCAGGTAATTTTTTTTGTTAATACTCGTATTTCAAATATTATATACCCAAAAATTTCTTCTGTATTTTTAGAAATCGATTTTCCTACACCGAGCTCCAGTCCGGCAACGTATTTAAAGTATGAATTTAATTTTTTTGTTGTGTATTTCATACTAAAATTCAATTTTTGATATTTATTTACCATATTTATACCATAAAGAAAACAAATTCTAGTAACTATAGTAAGAACGCTAGGTTGGAATTCTTGTTTTATAAGGTATAGTTTAAAACTATTTATAAAATTGTTTTCATTTTAAAGCATATAAATGACAATCTGGAAGAGATGAAAATCGAAATATACTGTAATCTATTTATTTTATATCATATTTTTTTTATTTTAGAGTAAGCCGAAATATTTATTTTGTCTGAACAGATTAATTGTAATTTAAAATGAGTTTTAAACTTTTATAATTAAAAGTTTTTCGATTAACACTTTATGAATAGTTTTTATCACATAGCTAAATAACAAAACACTTCACTTGATAAATTCTAATTAATTATTATATTTTAAGACCTTGAATTGTGCCACATGCATACATAATGTAGAGCTAACTGCAATAATATTAAAATTAAGTAATCTATTAAATGATGTATGCATTACGCTGATTATACAAATTTTTTTAGATAAGGAATTGGTTTTCCGAAAAGTTATTCATATCATTCTTAATGATGACATTTTCAACAGTTTAGTTTGATGAAAATGTTTTGTATTGCCACTTGATAATGAAACTGAAATCAGTTTGCTTTTACAACAATTAACTTCATTTAATTAAATTTTTATACATAAAATGTGTAAAATACTTTACTTAGTATTAATATCTCAGTATTGGTAAGGTTTTAATGTAAGAACAAATAATATAACAAATACAGTATTTATTTGTTCAACACAAGTCTTTTGACATCAGCGTTACACTAAATATATCCCACAAGTACTTGGCTTGCCTTTAAAAAAAATCATAAAATGTTTTCAATACCTTCTAAAAATACATTTGCGTTCTCATACATAGCTACTCCTCAAATGTTTTTTATACCCTATACCACTATGTGGTTTGGGTATAATGACTTTGTTCTGCTGTTTGTAATTATCAAAAATATTTGACCTAGATCCATCTTTTATTATACCAATTGACTCAGAATCACTTTCAGAGTCTATTTAGCGATGTCCGTCAGTCCGTCTGTGTGTCGATGTAAACCTTGTAATCAAACTACAGGTCGCAAATATGAATATTTTTTGATGAAATTTGGTATATAAGATTTTATCGGCCATAGGTGAAATTCGGTCCATGTTCAGACCTAGTCCCCATACAAATGACACCAATGAAATCGACATAAATTGCCATAAGATCCAAATTATCATATAGATCTCAGTCAAATTGGGTTTGTATGTGTTTATTATATCCATTAATCAGTAATCCACAAATAATCCCCATATGACAATTCATAGGCCCCATATAGAGCTGTTCCCGATTTTCGCTTAAATCTATCAAAAAACAAAAATAGATTTTTTTCAAATATGGTTTGTATATATTTTTTCAAAATATGACTTTACCAAATATGGTCAGGATCGATCCATTTTTCGACCTAGTCCCCATATAAATATATCACCCGATATGAGCTTTTTCATATCTACAGCCAAAAAAATTAAGAACAATGCCACTCAAATTTGGTTTATGCTTATTTTCTATATCCAATTAGTTGGACCGAAGAGATAGGGTCTCTAAACCATGGTATAGGGTATCGTATAGTCGATCTAGACCGACTATAATTTTCTTACTTGTTTTTATTTACAATACATTTGAAATAATTTCTGAAAATAATTTTACGAAAATTAATATAGTTTACACAGTTTCACTAACGTATAATTGGGGCTTTTGGGGGGTATATTCATTTTGAAAACGTGTACAATAATTCTGATTTTCATTATAATTAAAAATAAAATAAATGTTAAAAACTTTGGCACTATTAGCTGAGGGTATCGTCTTAAACTTTTTGATAGGATAATGTACAAAACTAGCACTTTTATATTCGACATATACCGATTTGATATATTTTGATAAAAGTGAGAGTGTATTTGCTGAGATTGAGATATTATTTTTTGTAGGAGGCTTAAGAGGTATCTATTAGTTATTTCTAATACATAAATCTATATTAAGGTGATAAAACGGGGTAGAAAACAATTTCATTAATTCATATTTGCTGCTTAGTAAGCATAGTCAAATTTGATATTAATTGAAGAGAGATTTGAAGACCTATTTAATGCTACAGAAAATACGCACAGACATGCTTTTTTATGTTAGTCCTTAAAATATTAAAATTTTAAGTGCTTTTGTATAAAATATTTTACCGAATAAGGTTTTTTATTTTTTTAAATATTCCAGCTAGTTTAGATTTTAGCCAAGATTTGGTAAAGTAGCCTCTTATCAACTTCAATTATCCATTAATATATTCAATCAATTAGGTTGTATCGCTTAATCTGTTAACCCGAATAATTTAAAGAAGTATTTAAACAAAAAAAATAATATTGTAAAGGGTCCGCCAAATAACTTTCTTTTTGTCAAATCGCAGCTCCGAGGTGGCCAAACGACATCAGCTCTGCGGCTGATAATGCGATCTTCAAAATCAGGGCGCAAAACATCGAGTGTAGCTTCGGCTGTGTGGCACGTAGCGCCGTCGTGTTGAAACCAAATGTTGCCAATATCCTCCCCTTCAATTTTTGTGAACAAAAATTCGTTCAACATGGCTCGATAACGATCCCCATTAACGGCCACTCCTGGCTCATTTTCGAAAAAAAATGGGCCAATTATGCCTCTGGACCAAAATCCGCACCAAACAGTGACTCGTTTTGGGTGTATCGGCTTTTCAATTATGCGTGCGGGTTTTCTGTGCCCCAAATGCGACAATTTTGCTTGTTTACATACCCGCCAAGATCAAAATGAGCTTCATCTGAAATGATGATTTTTTTTGGCAAAATCGGCATCTTCTGTAAGTCGATCGCAGGCCCACTTAGCGAAGCGAAAAGCATTGGATGGTCAGTTGGCTTCAACTCCTGAACCAATTGGACTTTGTATGGCGTCATACCAAGGTCTTTATGCAAAATTCGTCTCAATGATGCCTCCGAAATGTTCAATTCTTGAGAACGACGGTGAATTGATGTTGATGGCGCTTCACGCACACTTTCTGCCACAGCAGCAATATTCTCGGATGTACGCACTGTTTTTGGCTTTTCACGCTTTGGTTTATCGATGAGGATGCCAGTTTCTTTCACTTCTTTCACAAGATAACGAACATACGGAGCTGACGGTGCTTCTCCCCTTCCAAAATCCGTACGCAATTTTCGCACACATTCTGCAACATTACCATGATTTTCAAAGTAATGTTGCAATATTTCCCAGCGTTGTTCAAGCGTATACGCAACCATATTCGTTCAGCGGAAGGATGAAACTAATTATCTGTCAAATCAGACATGAGCTAAGTTTCACCATTCACGAAATAAGCACTAGTTGAAAAAAAAAAACGTTAAATGGCGGACCCTTTATATCTGATAAACTGTTAGCCAAAAAATAGATAGACGCAACAGATGACTTGGTATACATACTTAAAAACAATTTTCTCACCAACTTTAAAAAAATGAAAGGCAAAAATCGCTTACAGAAATCAAATTAAATTTTATTTTGAAAAGACTATTTTAAAAAACGAAACTAATTTGTGTCTCTAATAGTTCAAAATTCTCCCGAACTTTTCTTTATAATTTTAACAAATTGCATATACTCTCCAATTATTTTAAGTTTGGATGGTTCTACATTCGAAACAATTTTTTGACAAAAAAAAAAAAATTACTGTATGTCGTATTACTTAAGACCTTTTTTTACCATTTAGGTTTGGACGAATCGGCCCCACGTTGGACGCCATTTATTTTGTCGCGTTACTTAACCCCTTTTTTTGCAACATTTTGGTTTGGACAAGCTGTTGAAAGGTGTAGTTTATACTTTATGGCGGCCCTACACTCTCAGAACCATATGGTCCCACCTATGACAGACCTCTGCCATGTTCTCGAGGCTGTCCCTACCTCTGGCTCTACTTACCCTTCGTTACCTTATTCCTGACAACTTACTACTCTAATAAAGAGTCCATTGCATGTACATTTCAAAATTTACGTTCAAAAAGAATTTATTTAACTTTTTTTTTATTTAGGTATGTATATGAATAAATATGTATATGTTTATATCTAATGGGTGTTAGTATATAAATTTAATTAAAAATATATATATTAAATATTTAGAATAAGTAGAAAAAATAAGTAAAAATTGTACTATACTTTTTCTTACTCAACGGTTAGATGATGAAAGATGATTTGGTGATACCCCATAGGCAGCTTCGTTAGGGAAAGTTGATGGTTTGGTGGTGGAGCTATTACGTTGGATAAGGTTTTTGGCTGAGCTGGTACATATAACTGCGTTGGTGCTGGTGCTGGATGACCACTAGGTCCAGAGTTGTTTATACGAAGACTAGACATATTGTTACCAAAAAAGATTTCTTTATCTTAGGGTTTTTGTCTTTTCTAAGTTTTTTTTGCATTTAATTATGTAGGTATATTTACACAATTTTATAAATTTAACATATTGTGTTTCTTTTTCCTTTCAGGTTATCAAAATTTAGGTATTCACAAGTTCTTTCTTTCAGGTTTTAATTTTCTACAAAATTTATATTTTACATTTTCCTTTTCAGATCATCAAAGTTTAAGTATTCACAAGTTCTTTTTTCAGGTGTTAATTTTCTACAAAATTTATATTTTACATTTTTAATTTTTAACACTTTTTATTTTTCAGGTTTTATTTTCTATATTTTACGTCTATATTTATATTTTGCTAATTTGAATACTTTTTACTTTCTTTCAAGTCTTATCTTCTAATGGTTTCCCTCTTCCATTTTGATTTTTTTTTTGTTTAACATGCCTTCTTTGAACTTTTCAAAATCTTAGTCATGGAATTTTTGTTTTACTTTTGTAAATTTTTTTAAAATTTTTTTTTTGTTAACACGTTTCGGGTCAAAGATTTTTTTTTTAACTTTTTTTAGTTTTCATCTTAGTCTATTTTACATTTTTACCCATATGCTACACTTTTTGTGTCTTTTTCTCTTACGTTTTTCTTTGTTATTTCGTCAAGTACAGTTTTACGAATTCATGTTATACTTTTTTTTTATATGCTGTTCTTGACTGTCTCCTTTAGCGTGTCGTACCCAACTGACCTACCTCAACAAAAACCCAAGCTTCTAGACTTTAGTTAAGCATGCCAATTCTTCTTCTTTTTTACTTTTTTGCCACGTCGCTGATTCCCATTGGCTAATTCAGATCACCTGACCGCATAACGAAATATCTCACAGGGGTGTATTACAATTTTTGTAGTATTGTCGACGTGTCAAAAAAGAAATTTATGTCTTGAGAGAGGAAGAAGAATGGGCAACGCGTGTATTGACAGAAATATGTCACTACTAGGGGGACATGAAAAACCCGATCAGGAGCAGTAGTCCTGATGGAAGACTGCTGTATCGGGAGGTCACCCTGATTGGAACGTGTGAAAATTCATTTGTACGTTCATCTTTACCATAGATTCCGTGGTAACTTTTAATTTCCTATTGCTTTAACGAGTTACGGTAGTTTCTGGTACGTCCTAATGACTTGAACTGATGTGGATAAAACGAAATTCTCATTTACAAATTCTGTACGTAGGGAAGGTGGAGTTCGTTTTGCATATCGGACGGACAAGTTTTTTTCCAATATATTTTACTAAGCAGGCAAGCCTATGCCCCATTGACTCGCTTACTACGCGGTAGAAATCTTGCTCCCTTAGAAAACTCCAATCGACAGGGGTCGATTCGTACATATATTAGGGCAAAATGGAACTATTGTCCTAACTTATGTAGGAGACTCTCCAACCAAAGTTTGATTAATACCCCGGAGAATAACATGCCCCCTGCGAGTATACCAGTGAAGGTAAATCCCTCCTCTGCGAGCCTTTCCGAACTCCAGGGTTCCCCAAACATTATTGGGCTCCACCTTAGAGTTCTTCCGGGATCGCAGATTTGGCTGTTGGCCACTCTGTGTGACCTTTGACAAAATGATGGATAAAAGATACCCAACGCCGTCAGCTGATCCGCCTGATTTGCTACGGGTGTTGTTTAGTATCATTACAAATTTTGACAGCCTGTAAGGCTAAGTCGCAAATACCGATTTATTTAAACGGTCTTATCGCCAACCCAGTGGTTGTCCTTCGGCTACCACCGTGTTGGCACAATAATCCAAATTTCCTAAGCCTGGAAGGCTAGGTTCGCTTCTATTAAGCGGGAAGACGAACTCGCTATATCCTCTGGGCATAAATGCCACAGAGTCCAGAAATCTAAATCTGGTGCTTCAACCGCCCTTATCCCTTCTGTAGCCAGAGGGACTCGGAGAGTGCACATGTAAACCCAAAGATTTCAAATTACCGGTTCTTCGGTAAAATATTTTTTCTTTTTTTTGTTATTGTTTAAGATCTGTGGCATGAAGGATGCCCAAAGACTTTCCCTTTAGGTCTCCCACTTCATAGAGGCAATTTCCCACTGGTTGCCTTATCCTACATTTGTGGAATTTCTTAGCCAGTTTCGCGTTGAAATTGTTCTTGAAGTCGCTCTGCTGAAAATTACGGCGAAAACCTCTTGACCGGGGACAAACTTTATTTTCCTGCTTCGGACGTTGTACGTTTTTACGTTTCTCGAATCTTTTGTCTGATTAAGTCGAGTTTGGCTGTTTTCGGAACAATGTTGCTCTCCGGGTCGTTCAGCAATGCAAGCTTCCTGGCGATCTTGTATACGCTTCCATGGCCTATCATGTTCATTCCGAACAACGCAAAAAATGAGGTGACATTTATAGAATTATGTCCCAACGTTCTCAACGAGTATTCTATCTCAGACAAATGCTGATCCCAATCACGATGATCCTCTTGCAGATACGAGTGTATCGCGGATAAAATCGATTGATTCACCCTTTCGGATGCATTTGCCTGGGGCGAATGAGTCGCGGTTCTCAAATGATTAATACCGAAGTTTAAAATTACATCCACGAACTCCTTACTTATAAATTGTTTCCCGTTATCAGACACTATCATCTCCGGAGTACCAAATTTATGAAAAACCTCCGATATTAAGAATTTGATTACGTTTTTGGAATTGGCCTTGGCCATGGCTTTCAGTAGAACAAACTTTGTTAGATGATCTAACACTATAAAAATGACACAATTTCCTGATTTGACCTAGGGTACGGGCCTAAAAGTCAACGTATATAGGTTGGAATGGACGACTAACGACAGCTTCGTTTCCCATTGGCGGGCAAAGAGTTGAGTTAGCTGGTTGTGATTCTTTGCAGACCGGGTTCAACTTGCCACCGCCCACAATATAACCGAGGTACCTTAGCTCCTTGAAACAAAATTTCGACTTGGCCACATTGATGGTCAAACCCGTGCCCTTCAGACAATCGGACACATGCTCCAACAATTCCAGGTGAGTATCAAAATCAGGCGAGACCACCAAGAGATCGTCTACGTAGACAAAAACTCTATCACGAACCACCGAGGGGATCACCTTATCCATTAGACCGCATAACCTTTGGACAGCATTACACAAACCAAAGGGCACGACCGTAATATGATAAAGTGGTCTTCCTGGCACCGTGAATGCAGTTTTTTCTTTGCTAGACTGGTCTAAGGGGATCTGCCAAAATGCGTCCCTTAGATCAACGCTGGAAATGAAATAGGTGTCTCAAAACGGCTGAGCAGACCTTCAATGTGTGGAAGAGGGTAGGCGTCCTTGACTGTCAGTGCATTGAGCTTTCGAGCGTCCAGACATAGCCGATTCTTTTCACCTTTTTGGACTAAGGTGACAGCATGACTTCAATGACTCTCGCTAGGCTCAATGACACCTAGATCAAGCATCCTATCCAGCTTCGCGAACATTAACTTCTGTACCGCCGGGGAAACAGGATAATGCCTATCTTTCACCGGAGTTGCGTCGCGGGTGTCCATTGAATGAATTTCTAGATGTGTCTTTCCTAAACCTTTTCTACTATAGCATGGGAACGTGGCGACTATCGAGTCAAGTTGCCTCTGGTGGTGCCGTGGAAGCACATGTTTTCTCCTGTCGAAATTTTCCGCTTCGGCTTCCTCGCACAAACTAACGCCATTTGTGGTGAAACTTTATGTGCGCTACCGTCGGCAGTTCTAGTTACTGAATGAAAAGGAAGAACTTGCAGTTGAGCCTTGTCCACCAAATCTAAGCAATTTTTTCCTAAACACGTGACAGGCGCTCCACTGTGGAGTAAACTCTCCATTTCTTGGCCGTTTAGACTAAGCCTGGTATAAAATCTGTTGTCCTCGCGTTCGTAGAGAGTGGCAGACGATATTTCATGTCGAATCTGTTTTCGCTCCTTATAACGTTCTCGAGCTCTTTTAATTCGGCTAGACACCTCGCCAAAAATCCTGATTCACGCTCCTTCATACTCCTTAATTCTTAAATGTAATGGTTTCAACTCCCTCAACTGAACTTTCAAATATTCTTTGTATTCTACCCTAGCCGCATTTACTAAAATTGTTATTGATTTTTCTTCGGATGGTTTTAGTTGGGTGGATGTGTGAGATATGTTCCTTGCCTGGTTTCCCTGGCACTTTGGACATTTTGGTGTCACCACATTGTCTCCACCGCAGCGATAACAAAATATTATTCGCGTTGGCGCAGGGCAATCTAAAAAACCATGACCCACCTGTCGGCAGTTCCAGCACGCGTAGTGAATACTATCAGTCATCGCATCCACTTCCATTCCTTCCACTGGTTGCTCATTACCCTCGATAGCATAGCATAATTGCTATTGTTCTCTTGTGGCATAATTGGTGGTGGAAAATTATTTGTGGGTGGACAAAATGCAGTACATCTTTGTTGTTGTTATTGCGCAAAGGTTGTTTGAGAAATTGTTGGCTGTTGTGGCTGACGACAACCAAGAGCTGGTTGTGAAATATAAGCCTTATGTTGTGGTCTATTTAGCTGGGAATAAGTACATGTTGTCGAGGGAACATTACCTCACGTGGTAGTACATTGATTGGTTGTTGGGTATGAGTAGTCGCCGGCGCTCGCCATGCTTGCGATGCTGCCGAGGGTGGAGGTGGTGGTGGTTGTATTATTGGTCTGCAATTTGTTTGGCTATTTGGTGAAATATTGCTACGACTCAAAGTTTCGCTAATCTCCTGCACAGCTCCTTGGAGATCTTGCATAGGCTTTGCAAATTTTCCTCGGACCAAACCTAGAATCTCTGCCACGTTTGCATTGTCACCCTCCTGCGTGCCCCGTGTGTCTTGTGCACCTGAGTAACTCTGGCGAAACTCCTGTCTAACATTTCGTGCAGTGCTGCTTCTATATTCGGGTGAGCTAATCGAGCTGTTTATCGCGTTACTGTCATTTTGTGCAAACGACTGGTACTGAGCCAAACTCATGAATTGTTGAATCGACGGAGCAATGGAAGACGAGGAAGCAGTGGCGACGACTGGTGCAGATATCGGTGGTTAATGGTGCGTCAATGAATTTACTATCTGAGCCGTCGCCGTTTGCTGGGCGTTAGTCTGTTCTAATTCATCCATGTTAGAAAAATTTTAAGTATTAACGTTTTGCACTTAAAGTTTTCTCCTTTCCGAACGGTTCAAAACCATTCCTAAACAAAGGGAAATTAAGTTGGCCTTAACTCGACAATCGTAACCAGGGGAGGTAAATTGATAAAAAGAGCTAAGGGGATCCTGGACTTCGCTGCAACTTTCCAAAACGTATATAAAAAAATGAGTAAAAGCTTTAAAAACTATTTTTGAACCAAAGGAGGAAAAATTTGCCTACTGAGGATTGTATTTTCAAAATAGAGATCCGAACGTGAACCGGATAAAAAAAAATGACATTAAATTTTATATTAACTACAATTGAATTTTTAATTTGGTTACTGAAAAACTGACGAAAGCCGATTAAATACGGTTCGCTGAATGTATGTAATGCCATAACGATTTTAGGTAAAATGGAGGTCAAGAACTTTTTGTCTAACGAAAATTGTATTTTTATAAAGACCACTGAATTAAAAAAAATTAAATTTTATCGTACTCAAAAGGACTTTATCCAATTGGATCAGAAAAACTTATGACACTTGATTATATCAACTTCGCCGCAAAAACTTTAATTTTTTAATATATAAAAAAATAAAAGGATTCTCTTTGTATGAGGAAGAGAAAAATTGCGTAGTGAAAACTGTGTTTTCTGAACGACAACCGAAACCTCAAATCAATTTATCTTAATCAAATTTGATTTTGATAATTTAAAAATCTTCATGGGGTTTGCAACCACAATTGGAGTTTTAATGCAATGTTAAAATGATTTTTTAAATCGTAGGGTACTAAGAATTGTCTACAAAAAAATGGAATGTACGACAAACGATCGAAATGAACAGGAACTCACTTCTGACTTACCAAAAGAAACCGCTGGGAGAGATACGAAATAATACCCAGGCTAAGGAAAGTAGGTTGTGAATATATGAAAAAGAAGTGTGATATAAATTTAATTTTAAAAAATGATCGGTTAAATTGAATGTGATTTTTTGTAAATAAATATGTAAATTAATTTGTACTTAATATGTTAAATAAAATATGTTTCCTTTTTGTAAATGAGGAATATAGAAAATATTTAATTGGTTAATATAAAATTGTAAATTAAAGCAAATTCAATTGGTTAAATGAAATTTGTTTTTTTTTGTATGAACAAAAAAAATATTTACATAATTGGTTAATCGAAAAAAAAAATTTGTAAATTAAATGAATTTCATTGGTTAAATGATTTCTATTTCTTGTTGTAAAATGCAAAAATAAAAAATGCAAGACCAAAAACGTATTTTTTAATTCTTCACTACCAGGACTTTAATAAGGATGGTAAAGATGACTTAAATAAGACCCTTGAATTTTCACACATCAAAAATTGCATTCGTGATTATGTCTGTCACACTATAGGGTAATCTTATTTCAAAAAAAAAATAACTCAAATATGTCTTTAAATTCTTTCGTGATAGTCTTTTTAAGGTAACGAAAGTTTGTAGAGTCAGAGGTTGGTATATAAAAAAAATATTTTGCATAAAAAAAAATGCTTGTGCCTACAACTGTAAATACGTTTTCCAATAAAAATTTGAACTACTGTCCCCAAAGCGTCGCAATGCGATGGATACTTTAAAGTCTTCTCCAACGGGACTTACGCTTTAATTTTGAGCGCCGGGGCTCTTCTAGATCATGGGAGCTAATACCGCAACTTTAAATTGGTCGAAAGGACAACCTCTTGCGTCGCAACGCGATGAGAACTTAAAGGTTTTTCTCTCTACCGGTGCTTACGCTTTCTGTTGCGGATTCGAGCAACTTAATCTAAAAGGGTTAATGCAAATTGAAAATCTAAATGGAATCTACTACTTTAAACGGGTCGAGTCGAAAACATTTATCGTCGCAACGCGATGATGTCTTAAAAGTATTTCTCCACCGGGACTTACGCTTTAATTTTAAAGAACTCGGGCAGCTTAATGCCAAAAAGTTTAATAAAAATTTCTAAAATTTAACTGGAATACCTCTACCATAAACTGGTCGAATTTGAGATATTAAGCGTCGCAAATGCTGTGAGAACTTAGTCTTTTCTCTAACGCGACTTACGTTTTAATTGTAAAGTAAATTTGATCGGCTTAATGCCAAAAACTTTAATAAAATTTATAAAAAAGTCGATAAATTTCGCTTTGGGCCCCACGTTGGGCGCCATTTATTTTGTCATGTTACTTCGGTGAAAAAATAAAAAAAACGGCTATTAAGGAACAATATGGTCCCACCTGTGACAGACCTCTGCCATGTTCTCGAGGCTGTCCCTACCTCTGGCTCTACATACCCTTCGTTACCTTATTCTTGACAACTTACTACTCTAATAATGAGTCCATTGCATGTTCATTTCAAAATTTACGTTCAAAAAGAATTTATTTAACTTTTTTTTTTTATATAGTTATGTATATGAATATATATATATGTTTATAGCTAATGGGTGTTAGTATATAAATGGAATTAAAAATATATATTTTAAATATTTAGAATAAGTACAAAAAAAATTAAATAAAAATTCTGCTATACTTTTTCTTACTCAACGGCTAGATGATGAAAGATGATTTGGTGATACCCCATAGGCAGCTTCGTTAGGGGAAGTTGATGGTTTGGTGGTGGAGCTATTACGTTGGATAAGGTTTTTGGCTGAGCTGGTACATATAACTGCGTTGGTGCTGGTGCTGGATGACCACTAGGTCCAGAGTTGTTTATACGAAGACTAGACATATTGTTACCAAAAAAGATTTCTTTATCTTAGGGTTTTTGTCTTTTCTAAGTTTTTTTTTGCATTTAATTATGTAGGTATATTTACACAATTTTATAAATTTAACATATTGTGTTTCTTTTTCCTTTCAGGTTATCAAAATTTAGGTATTCACAAGTTCTTTCTTTCAGGTTTTAATTTGCTACAAAATTTATATTTTACATTTTTCTTTTCAGATCATCAAAGTTTAAGTATTCACAAGTTCTTTTTTCAGGTGTTAATTTTCTACAAAATTTATATTTTACATTTTTAATTTTTAACACTTTTTATTTTTCAGGTTTTATTTTCTATATTTTACATCTATATTTATATATTGCTAATTTGAATACTTTTTACTTTCCTTCAAGTCTTATCTTCTAATGTTTTCTCTTTTCCATTTATTTTTTTTTTTTTTTTGTTTAACATGCCTTCTTTGAACTTTTCAAAATCTTAGTCATGGAAATTTTTTTTTACTTTTGTAAATTTTTTTAAAATTTTTTTTTTGTTAACACGTTTCGGGTCAAAGATTTTTTTTTAACTTTTTTTAGTTTTCATCTTAGTCTATTTTACATTTTTACCCATATGATACACTTTTTATGTCTTTTTCTCTTACGTTTTTCTTTGTTATTTCGTCAAGTACAGTTTTAAGAATTCATATTATACTTTTTTTTATATGCTGTTCTTGACTGTCTCCTTTAGCGTGTCGTACCCAACTGACCTACCTCAACAAAAACCCAAGCTTCTAGACTTTAGTTAAGCATGCCAATTCTTCTTCTTTTTTCTTTTTTGCCACGTTGCTCATTCCCATTGGCTAATTCAGATCACCTGACCGCATAAGGAAATATCTCACAGGGGTGTATTACAATTTTTGTAGGGTTGTCGAGGTGTCAAAAAGGAAATTTATGTCTTGAGAGAGGAAGAAGAATGGGCAACGCGTGAATTGACAGAAATATGTCACTACTAGGGGGACATGACATGTAATATTTTGAAATTACATTTTATATTAAAACAAGTAAGAGTGTTATATTTGGATAAGCCGAATCTTTGATACCCACCACCTAGATTTTACGTTTACAATAAAAACTGAAACTTAATATTAAATTATTGCAACACTTTGAATTTCCACCACTTTTTAGAGGTGATGCTCAATTTATCCCATTTTAGATATTAACCTGATCCAGATAAAGATTAAGAAAATGTTAGAAACGCACAACAGCAGCAACGATAAGAGCTACCACACACATATTATAAAATGTGTAATACATGACAGCAATAACAAGAAAAACATAAAAAAAATCTTATCTTTTCAAGAGTTTTTTACATTTTCATTAAAATCTCGGGACATATTGAACCAATTTTTATGATTTTCAATAGCAACGTGCCCAGAATATCAGTGAATCATTTTCACTAACAATCAGCAACACAACCGACCCAGTGAGATCTACTGTTTGATTTCTACAGACAGATAGACGGACATCGCTATATCAACTCCGCTTGTTGTAAGGATCGAGAATATACTGCAAGATACTTATAATTCCAGTCACAGCAAGCCAAACCCGGACACTATGGTAAAATATTTTTGTTTCTCTATAGATCTGACATATATAAAATTTTTGTAATATACAAATAGATTTCTATATGTGCATATTTTGAACATTTAAAAACAAAAAGAAATCTGGAATTAATTTTATATGCCAAAAAAATAGCGTAGAAAATATATTCATAAACAGAGAGTAATGCACAAGTCAAACTGGGACAGACTAGATGTCTAGACAAAGATGAACTTAGAAAACTAATTATTAAGCATGCCAAAGAAGGAAAAGTGCCCTCAAATCTCGACGATGGTTAATAGGAGTCATTCGACTGTATACGAAAAACGCTCCAAAGCCTGTTAAATGGTGCAAAAGAACGTTTTATTTTAAGAAAAGTGAAAGCTAATCCCTTTTTAAGTGCACCAAATCTTGCTTCTATAGCTGAAAATGACTTAGACAAAAAAACAAATGCGTCTATAATAAGAAATGTGCTTCACAAACAGGTGTCAATGGTAGAAAAATAAGACTAAAAACTATTAGTAAGCGTAACCAAATACCAACTAGTGCTGTGCTGTAGCGTCAATGCACACCACCCGATCTGGGGAAGTACGAATATAAACGAAAGAAGTGAGTTAATTTTTGGATTGTTGGAAGGTGTTGTTCGACAACTCCTTTTCTGACCATCGTTATACCGTATTTTTACTTAGGGAAAAGGACCCGGTTGAAAGTGTCCCGAGGAATCTGAAGAGGACAAATTGGGTTGAGTATAGGAAAACCTTTGCTGGGTTATTGACGACAATATCCTTAGCAGAACCACGTAATTCCGCGGCAATGATTGTATTGTCGATCATATTACGACGGTTTTTAACAAATCTTTATATTGTTCTTGCCCCGTGGCAAAGCCAAAGGGCAAGAAGAAACCACCAAGGTGATCTAGCGAGCTGCAACAGGGCAGAGGCTCCTGCAGGAAACTCTTTAACAGGGCAAAGTCTTTAAGAGTGGATGAGGATTGGTTGGCTTACAAATTCCAGCTTAGGACCTATAAGTAGAAGATTAGAGCGGCAAAATGCGATTCTTGGAAAAAATTCTGTGATAACATAGAAGACGTTTCCGAAGAATACATGCTGCGAATGGTTCTGGCTTCTACCCCTTGCACGTTAGGTTATTTGAAAGATCGAATGGGGTGTGGATTAACTCCAGTGGGGAACCACTTAGTTTGCTACTAGACACCCACTTTCCGGGCAATTCCTCTACGTCATTACAGGCGGTGGAATACTCTGATGCTAGCACGGCAGATATTGCTTCAGAGATAATTAACGTTAGGAGCTGCAAACCTTACAAATCTCCAGGACCTGATAGTATCATTCCAGCTAAATTGCAGCATGTGTCGGACTACATTTCCCTTGGTTATGTAGGCTCTTCACTTACTGTACTAATTCAGTGTATATTTCTATAAAGTGGAGGGAGACAAAATTGGTGTTCATTCCAAAAGCTGGAAAGATCTCACACACTATCCCGAAGGATTTCAGACCAATAAGTCTACCATCGTTCTTATTGAAGACAATGGAGCGTATGATA
Organism: Cordilura impudica; assembly: GCA_963682025.1. Classification (NCBI taxonomy): domain Eukaryota; kingdom Metazoa; phylum Arthropoda; class Insecta; order Diptera; family Scathophagidae; genus Cordilura; species Cordilura impudica. The sequence goes on from OY821519.1 coordinate 165,461,049, forward strand.
GACTCTTACTTACATAAAATTATTGACCCTTAACTGCTATCGGCGAGACAACATGAGCTTGTAGGTACCATCGAGAAATCGCTCTCGGTAGGAGAATACATCATGGTAGCCTTTTTGGATATAGAAGGGTCTTTTAACAATATTACACCGGACTCGATAATAGCGGCACTATCTATTCTAGGAGTGAATTAATTGATCATATCATTGATTGGAAATATGCTTGCCAACAGGCGGATAAATTGCGTAAATGGGAAGTTTTTATCTACACTTAGGGATATTCTGCAACGACCTCTCACGGGGCTATCTAGCATGGCAAATAGTTGCGGTCTGGGGGTGAATCCGAAAAAATGGTATTTGTTCTTGTCACGAGGAAGCACAAGAGCCCTACCTGCGATCCTATTTTTCTCGATGGCACTGAATCGCCTTCTCTGATGGAGCCAGGTATCTTGGCGTATTCCTGGACAGGATGCTGAACTTCAGACGGAACTTAGAGGAGCTGGTAAAGAAGGCGACCATAGCTTTATAGTCCTGTAAAAGGGCCATTAGTAAGCGATGGGGCTTTAGCCCAAAAATTGCTCAATGGATCTACACAGCGGTGGCTCGTCCAATACTGCTGAATGGGGTCATCAGTTGGTAGCCTGCTTTGGAGAAGGCCTCCGATAACAACCTTCTCGCAGGGATACAGAGAATGGCTATGTGATTCACTGGCGCCCTTCGTACTACACCTTCGGATGCCTTGAAAATTCTTACACCTAATACCATTGGACATATTATGGAAACAATCGGTGGCCTCATCGGCCATTCGGCTAAACAGTACAGTACAATGGCGGGGCTACAATTGCGGCCACGAAGTAATCCTGAATAAAGGGACTTACCATTTAACGTGGATTACGTTTCTCCAAGGAGCGTATTTGATCGACACTGGAACAAGCTAATACCGACCAGGGAATCTTGGTCTGGGAGGACTCCAGGTAGCAGGTTACCAACCACTGCAGTGTAATGCAGGCGGAGGTACTGGCAATAAAGGAGGTTGCTGATTGGCTTAATATTCTGTTTACAATCGCAGCCAACATCTACTCTGATAGTCAAGCCGCAATAAAATCCATTGGATCAATGTTCCTGAAAACGAGAACCGTGCTTAACTACCGCACGTTTTTAAATGAGATGGCCAAGCAGTTTCATATTAGACTCATATGGGTCCCAGGTCACAGGAATATACCAGGAAACTGCAAAGCTGGTGAGTTGGCAGAGTACTACCTTACAGGTTCCAGCGGAAATGGAACGTGTTGGTACACCCCTGGAACCATGCAGTTTCGACTTCACATCAATGGCATAACGGATAACAGATGGGCTAATTGCTTAGCGTCTAGGATCACGAGACAAATCTGAATCGAAAGCGTACAAGTGCGCCACTATCACTCCCCCATGGGGAGATATCGACGGTAGTTGCAGTTATCACTGGACACTGCCTCATAGGGAGACACGCTGAACGCCTCAAGGTATCGCCAAATGACTTCTGTCGCAGCTACATGGATGCGGAGGAGGTGGAGAGTATAGAACATTTCCTTTGCTATTGCCCGGTACTCTCCAGAACAAGACTTCGGACATTGATATCGTAGTTTCTTCGTGATTTCTCTGGCCTCTCAAATGTGGAAATTTTATATCTCAGGGGTTTCATCAGGAGCTCAAAATGGTTCTACAGTGGGAACTGACGGGAACACCCATTCATCCCGTGGTATCACAATGGACCCCAGAGTCTAAATGTGCTTATGCTTGGATTAGCAGCCGCTTGTTACTTAACCTAACCTCAGCATAACCAAACAGCAATATTGAATTTTGCAAAAAAAAAAAAAAAACATGAACACAGGAATTTATCTTTCTGGAGAAACGTTTTGTGTACCGACGAAATGAAGTTTAACATACTACGGTCGAATGGTGAAGCTTTCTTAGGAAAGACTAAGTCCAGAACTTCATTTGAATAAACTGAGACTGACAGTAATGCATGGAGGCGTATTAATGTAATTTTTAAAGTATTTTGAATGTGAAGAGAATTTTTTATTGGCGTTAGATTTAGCACCTTTTAACTACCCAAGAGGCGATAACTTGCCGATATACCAAGAAAAATTAAGACCATTGCAACAATTTTGGAAAGATTGAGTTGAAAACTCATTTTAACGTCGATAATTACAAATTTTGTGAGACGAAGCTGTTAAAGAATATGTACAATTATTCCAAAAACCATATTCATATAACGTACTTTGGTCAATTTCATCAGAAGTACAAAAGTGAAACTGATGACTTATACTGCTGTAGTGTACTCGTGAACAGAGGGTCAACTCTAGACCCTGGTCATAACTCACAAGTACACAAATACGTATGTATATCTAGGGTGACGATTGAGTTAGGTTTACAATGTGTATGATTGTGAAAAAATGTAAAACGCAAGTAAAAATATTGTAAATAAAAGTGTAATGACTTATTTTTATAGTATCACCAATTTGTGTAACCTTACACCAAATTGCATGTTAAAGATTGATACTTTATTTTTCAGTGACGTATTGACAAACTGACCATTTGACTATTTGACGAAAGAGAAAATACTCAATAAGTGTGAGCACAACATAGATATACATGAATATTATTTTTAAGTATTGAAAAATTTAGACTAAAACATTAGTAATAGTAAATTTATGTATAAGAACTGAATTTGAAATTAAAGAAACAGTCTTAATCGGAACTTAAACAAGAACCAGTCTTTTCACTGTAAAGAAGAAAATTGTAAGTAATTCCATTTAACATACAAACCAAGTTTCACTATATGGCGATCCTGCCAATTTTAAATGTTCATACTAGAAACATCAAAGTGAGACAATTTTTTTTATGTGAAACACACAGTGTGAACTTTATTTTTACAAGGAGTAAAACCTGAATTTTTTTTGTATTGATTATAAAGTGATATACTCAAATTTGATTTTTTTTTTAATCTAAAAAAGGAATAGAAAATTTTTTAACTAAGGTGAAACAAATTTTTATCAATGTGACATTTTTTTAGATAAGTGCTCTTTAGTATTATAAATTAAATTTTTTATGAAAAGTTTTTCCCTATTGACTAGAGAATATTTTTTTGGATTAGACAGTTAAAAGCCCAACAGCTATTAGTGTTAGCGCAGAAATTTTTATAATTATTTCAGTAACACTAACGACAATAATTAGGCATCTTGGAAGGTACGTGAGCAGACAGAGGAAATACAGGAAAAATAGCAGCGGAAAATAAACATTTTGAAAATGAATTAAATTACGAGACCAATTTTTACAATATACAACCATAAGCATGACGTGGTGGAAGAAAATCTTATCCACAATGCCGTTACTAGTTACTGGCTATGAAGTGGGTATGAAAATAAGGAATTGGTAGAAATATTACGTAATAACGTGGAAATGAACTCTGATGAAAATGCGACTACAATCAAAAGCGGGGACAAGAATTTCATAGAAACATTATCAATCATAACAATGATAATAATAGCTGTCATATACATAATAAAGATGATAATTAAAGTGGTAAATAAAAACAGAAACACCGCCTTCTACCAACAACAACACATATAAGGAAACAAAGGAAAATATAGACAAATTGGACATCTAGAAAAATAATAAGGAAATAAGAACTATCGGAATGGAAAAATCGTTCGAAGAATTGTGAGAAAGAAAAGTCCAGGAGGCGGAAAAGAATTGGATAAAAATGTTAAAAGAGACAGAAAACAAAGAGACGGTTAGGAAACCTGAAATATTGAATATTGGTCCTAAACCAATAAAGATTTTATATAGAGATAGAGCAGACTTGCCAGCTATACCAAAAATAGATTTATCTGTAATAAGGAGAAACCGCTGTGACTTTAAAAGCCGCATGCAGAGGAACATAAATGTTTTAAAAAGCGAATTGTCCACAGAGATAGATAGATATAAAAAACTACAATTAGAAGAAAAGTTACAGGAAACAAGAAAGGAATTAGAAATGGAGAAAAGGAAGAAAAAGAGGGAGAATGAAAGGAAAACTTCAGGGAAATAAAAATTTTATTTAGAGAAGGAAAGAAAAAAAAGTTTAAAGTTTAAAAATACGATAAATAAAATTACATGTACATTATCAATAAGAAATAGGAATATAGAAAATTTAATGTTAAAAAAGATAAATGTTATTGTAATGGATTATGTTAAAAGGAAAATATAATAAAAATTGAATCATCAAGTTACCATATGAAAATTTAAGAAAATCTGGATATAATTTTCGAAATGTATCTAATAGATCATACAAAAGAGGAAATTTACTGGAAATTTTTGTATCACTATTGAAACATCATTAAGGTATCTAAGAATAAGTTATAAAGTTTACTGAAATATATTTTTAACCTATCATAAAAATTAAATATATGTAACAGACAAATAAAATATGTATAAAGATAAAATAAAAATTTTGCGACAAAATTTGCTTAAAGCAAAAAATTTTGAATAATAATAACGATTCACGAATGAAATATGAAAAATAATCAGATCTATAATGGAATAGAAATTTTTTTTTTGTGAAAATTGATTTGTTTTGATTAAATTAGAATTATTGATAAAGATTCATAAATATGTCAAGAAAAGGAAAAAAGAGAGAACAAAAAAAAAAAGAAAAGGAAAATAATGTATAACAAACAGAATTTTAATAAGATATATTTAAAAGAATTCAATAGGCAAAATTTATGTTAAATTGATGGCTTTTCAATTTGTTCTCTGATATGATTTGTACATACAACATATTTGAATGGTATTAGTGTGGTCATATTTTTTTTTTTGGCAATGTTACCACTATCATGAAAATTTTAATGAAGGAAGTAAAGTTAAATAATGAAGATGAAAATTTAAATGATAATGATAGAATATGGAATAATAGGGAAAACGAAAACTGACGAGAAATGATACAGAATGAGGGAAAGATGACAGCACTTATTGAAATTGATAACTTCGAGATGAGTGTATTTGCATCGGAGGATATGTTTGTAACGAAATGAATTTATGGGGAAAATATTGTGCACATAGGACGTAGTCGTATAGGACACTACGTACCTGAAGTAAAATAATATGGAAAATTAAGCTAGTGAGTTATACAGCGAAAATTCTGCGAAACTAGTTTTCGATGTGAAGAAACTGTTATCTATTATGAAGAGGTAAATGAAATTTAACCGCGCGGGATTTAGGGATAATCCGACCCTAACTAGATGAAGTACTGGAGAAGCTATGATCTGAATGATTAAAAATAATGAAAAGAAAAATGAAGAGAATAATGAATTCGCACTACAATAGAAGAGTGACGAAAGGTATATTTTTATGAAATGAAGCCCAAATGGTATACAAACACTGGTGCTGCAACAGTGCTCGTTGATGCTGGTCAGTCCATTGGCCAACCTTTTCAGCCTTTCGTACCGTGCGGGAGCCGCTCCCTCTTGCTGCAAAGTTGCTAATGTCCAACCAATCCCTAAAAAGGGTGCTGCTAATAACCCTGAAAATTGCCGTCCAATTGCAATCTGCTCTGCGCTCTCAAAGGTGATGGAGGGCATGATCAATTTCCATCTTGTGAACTACCTTGAGGCCAATTCACTTCTTAATGATCGACAGTATGGCTTCCGTAGAACTCGTTCCACGGGAGACCTGTTAGCTCTACTTTCTGAGCGCTGGAGTCGATCCATTCGCAATTTTGGCGAAAGTAAAGTGGTTGCTCTAGATATTTCCAAGGTATTCGATCGTGTGTGGCACGGTGCACTTATATCAAAGCTTATTGCATTTGGGGTTGGTAATGACTTCTCTCGATTTATATCGAATTTTCTCAGAGACCGAGCAATACGTGTTATCATTGATGGGGTCTCATCTAATGAGTTTCAGCTTAATTCAGGGGTACCCCATGATTCCGTTGTTTCTCCTTCTCTTTTCCTTATCTTTCTGAACGACCTTCTTAGTCAAACTTTCGCAGATGACAGCAGCATTTGTCATTCATTTTCCTTTAATTGTAGGCCAAGCCTCTTGGAGGTTGGGGGCAAAAGGCAGACAATGAATGACACACTCAATCAAGACCTGTTAACAATCTCCGGGTGGGGTACAGCGAATAGGGTTGATTTTGATGCGCTGAAGACTAAATTCTCTATGTTGACCGATAGGGCCATGGAATCAACAATGTCATCTGCATATAAGGGTGGTATAGGTATTGAGGAATCGGATACTCTTGATGTTCTAGGCATGAGAATTCAATGTGATGTTCGTTGGAACGAGCATGTTTTTCAAGTGTCGAAAGAAGCATTCAAGTGTCTTGGTTTTCTGAAACGGTGCAAAAATTACTTCACCTCCTCTGACCTCCTTAAAATCTATACCACTTACATTCGACCGAAAATGGAATACAACTCCCATATATGGGCAGGAGCTTCAAAGTCTATTTTGGAGCTACTGGACCGTATGCAAAGGGGGGCGTTGACGCTCATCAATGACAGTAGAGTATCCAATTCTATTGACTCATTGGAACATCGTCGGAATGTGGGTTGTGTATCACTGTTCTATAGATACTACCATGGCAAATGTTCTTCTGAGTTTAGCGAACTTATTCCAAGTACGCGAGTTTCGGTTCGCTCTACCCGCTTCTCTAGTAGATCACATCCGTTTGTAGTTTATTCTCCAGTTGACAGCACAACGCATTACAGAGAGAATTCGTTTATCAGTCGAACTAGCCGTATGTGGAATAAACTCCCCCCAGAGATCTTTCCTGACAGTTATAATCTAATAAAATTTAAGTCAAATATCCACAAACATTACTCCCTCTTTCCTCCTTCCCATAACCTATTTTCCTGAGATCAACACAATGCACTGCATCTGTAGGGGGCATCCCCTGAGTGTTGGTTAATAAATAAAAAAAAAAACAAAATGAATCAACTCAAAACAAGTTGGAAAATTATAGTCGGTCTAGACCGACTATATGATACCCTATACCATGCGTTTAGAGACCCTATCTCATAGGCCCAACTAACTGGACATAGAAAATAAGCATAAACCTAATTTGAGTGGGATTTTTATTAATTTTTTGGCTGCAGATATGAAAAAGTCCATATCGGATGCTATATCTATATGGGGACTAGGCCCAAAAATGGAACGATGCTGACTATGTTTGGTAAAGTCTCTTGTATTTTGCAAAAATATATACAAACAAAATTTGAGAAGAATCAGTGCAATATTTTGGTTTTGTGATAGATTTATGTGAAGATTGGGAAGCAGCTTTATATGGGGCCTATGACTTAGAGTTGTCCCATAGGGATCATTTTTGGACTACTCATTATTGGATGTAATAAATGGATAGAAACACAATTTGAGTAAGATTTATATGACAATTTGGATCTTATGGCAATTTAAGTCGATTTCATAGGGGGCATTTGTATGGGGGCTAGGTCTGAACATGAACCGATTGTCACCAATTTCAACAGCGTTCATTCTATGGCCGGTAAAAGCTTATATACCAAATTTCACCAAAACATATTCACATTTGCGACCTGCAGTTTGATTACAAGGTTTACATGGACACACAGACGGACGGACATCGTTAAATCGAATCAGTTAGTGATTCTGATTCGATCGGTGTAATAAAAGATGGGACTAGGTCAAATGTTTTTGGTAGTTACAAACAGCAGCACAAAGTCATTATACCCAAACCACATAGTGGAAAATAGAAAATGGGAAATGGAAAATGAAAGTTGAAAAATGGAAAATGAAAAATGGAAAATGAAAATTGAAAAATTAAAAATGGAAAAGGGGAAATGAAAATTGAAAAATGGGAAATGGAAAATGAAAATTGAAAAATGAAAAATGGAAATTGAAAAATTAAAAATTGAAAATGGAAAATGGAAAATGAAAATTTAAAAATTAAAAATGGAAATTGAAAAATGAATAATGCAAAATGGAAAAAGAAAATTGAAAAACGGAAAATGAAAATTGAAAAATGGAATATGGAAAATGGAAAATGAGAATTGAAAAATGGAAATCGAAAATTGAAAAATGAAGAATGGAAAATGGAAAATGAAAATTGGAAAATGAAAAGTGGAAAATGGAAAATGAAAATTGAAAGATAAAAAATGGAAAAAGAAAATTGAAAAATGGAAAATGGAAAATGAAAAGTGAAAAATGGAAAATGAAAACTGAAAAATGAACATTGAAAAATGAAAAATAAGAAATTAAAAATGAAAATTGAAAACTGAAAAATGAAAAATTAAGATTGAAAAATGAGTAATGAAAGATGAAAAATTAATAATGAAAATTTAAAAATTAAAATTAGTATTTAAAACTTAAAAATTAAAAATTAAAAGTTAAAAATTAAAAATTAAAAATTAAAAATTAAAAATTAAAAATTAAAAATTAAAAATTAAAAATTAAAAATTAAAAATTAAAAATTAAAAATTAAAAATTAAAAATTAAAAATTAAAAATTAAAAATTAAAATTTAAAAATTAAAAATTAAAAATTAAAAATTTAATATTAAAAATTAAACATTAAATATTAAAAATTAAAAATTTAAAATTAAAAATTAAAAATTAAAAATTAAATATTAAAAATTAAAAATTAAAATATAAAAATTAAAAATTAAAAATTAAAAATTTAAAATTAAAAATTAAAAATTAAAAATTAAAAATTAAAAATTAAAAATTAAAAATTAAAAATTAAAAATTAAAAATTAAAAATTAAGAATTAAAAATTAAAAATTAAAAATTAAAAATTAAAAATTAAAAATTAAAAATTAAAAATTAAAAATTAAAAATTAAAAATTAGAAATTAAAAATTAAAAATTAAAAATTAAAAATTAAAAATTAAAAATTAAAAATTAAAAATTAAAAATTAAAAATTAAAAATTAAAAATTAAAAATTAAAAATTAAAAATTAAAAATTAAAAATTAAAAATTAAAAATTAAAAATTAAAAATTAAAAATT